>CM024574.1:20733580-21078122 GCA_014182395.1 Eucalyptus sp. ANBG9806169 | reverse complement strand
ATGTTCCTATATTTTTGCAGAGGATCTGGATGGTGGGGAGTATTTATTTGCGATTCGTATGCTAATGGTTCTTTTTAGAAGGGAATTCTCATTTATTGATGCTTTATACCTTGGGAGGTGAGGGACTTGAAATTTGAACTTCGTTGGCTTTTCAAATAAATAGATTACACTTGATTAAAACAGTTCATGAAAGTTTGGATTTTAATGAGATTGTATTAGTGTATATGCTTTTTGTCTTCGCATTGAGAATTTGATTGGAAATCAATTTTCAGCTGATATGGGCCATGGAGTACAACCCAAATATATATTCAATGTACGAGGATAGAGCTGTAGCTGAGACAGCACTTAAGGTGGATGAGAAGCTACTAATCAAGCAATGTGGTAAATTTGAGAAGGAAAAGGTAAAGACTGGACATGTAGACCATGAGAGTGCTCTCGCTGTTTTTCTTGTTGCAAGCGTGCTAGAGACCAAGAATAAGACCCTTCTGAAGGAGGCCAATGGACTAGACGATGTTGTCAAGGTCTCTCTCTCTCTATCTCTCTCTCTCTCTCTAAATGGGTTATTATTCATCTTCTGTTATGATCTTGTGTAGATTTTGGGTGAGACAACTGGAAAATTAGATGCCAAAAAGGCCTGCAAAGCAGCATTAAAGATTCAAAAGAAGTACCTGAATAAGGTAGTCATCCCTCTCTCACACTCACGTAACTGAATGCATAGAGCACTGTTGAATATAAGGATTTGCTTTTATCTTGCAGACAAAGCAATCATAGTCAAAGTATCAGTTTTCAAGTCATTTCCCCAAATATGTTGTGGCGTTGCCCACAGTGGATCCCGAGCATTAACTCTTGCGGAACGATACACAGCACATGTATTCGCCATTTCTGGTCCTGGTCACTTTGGAGGATTTGGAGTTGGAATCACATCGGGATAGAATTATTGCCCTTGCAAGATGCTTCTGTTTGGTACGCAATGTTCTTGCCTGCAGAAACTGAGGGTAACGCTCAAGCTAAGCTACGAGTTGTGTTTCTGGCTCTCTAGGCCTTTAAATCACAGGTCCATGGTAGCAATATTAATGGAAAGAGGGATGAAGAAGTAAAATGTATTCTGTACATTGGTGTGTTGGGCATAGGGCCCGTTTGGTAACGTTTTTCTAGGGAACAATTTTTGAACGGAAATAGTTTTTTTATTTCTACTTTCACCGGAATAATTTCTTAGTATAAAATGCGTTTGGTAACTGCAAAAATTTCTACTCCAGGAATAGAAATGCATTTAGTAAACTTGTATAATTTTATTGTTTCTTTTAGTTTTTCAATATTTTTATTATATTTTTCCTTTTTTTTTTTTTTTCTTTTCCTTCTTTCTCTTTGTGGCCAATCGCCGGCGAAGCAACGGCCGGACCGCGACGATTGGGCGAGCTCCCGCAAGCTTGCCAAAGCCGCTAGGCCACTACGAGGCTCGGCCTCGCCGGATCTGGCGAACCCAAGCCTCGTCGGTGGCCTCGGTGCGGGCGAGCTCAAGCTTGCCCCGATTTGGTGAGACCGAACTTGCCCAACCACTAGGAGGCTCTCGGCCTCGCTATTGCTCGGCATCTCCGGGCCAGCAACGCTCCTAGGCAAGGTTGCCCCGCTCGTCTAGCCGCCGCCGGCGCTGGTCATGGTCAGCCCGGTGATCGGCAAAAGGAAGAAGAAGAAGAAGAAAGAAAGAGGAGAGAAAAAAATTATTTTTTGAATTGTTCATGAGAACAAGAAACAACTTTTTCTACTTCTTTTTATTTCAAATCTATTCCTAATAAAAGTTTACCAAATGCGTTTATTCCGTTTTTGTTTCCTCGAACAAAATAACAAAAATTTTTGTTTTGGGAACGAAACAAAAATTTTTGTTTTGGGAACGAAAACAAAAATAAACAAATAGACCCTTAGTTACCAAAAAACACAGGACGAAAAGGGAATTGACAAATGATTATGCAGATGCACCAAAATGCAATCACAATGTAAATCATAAAAGCAAATGGAAAATATTGACTCTGCCCCTAAGGTGCTTGTTAAGGGCCGTTAATTGTGCTTTGCAAACACAAACATTTCTATTTAAAGTACGAGACTTTTTTCAAATATATTATTTTTCAATTTTCAAAATACTGATGTATGTAATGTTTAATGTTGATTGGGCTACGCCACTCGCATTTCACAAATATTGGTAATTTTTGACAACTTTTAACTGTCTGTGATCATCCAAATCCCACTTCCTTTTGAAATGAGAAGTTCTCTTTTTAATTAGATTAAAGTTTTCGTATTTCACTTGAGTAATCTGTCGCGTCACTTCCTATCTTGGCCTCCTAGGCGACACCGACCTAGGCCATACTTTAGCTGGGCGTTGGCGGCCTTCGACCTGTGTCGAGTCTAATTGCGGACGCAATAGATCTCCCTGAAGTAGGATAGAGAGTTTCGTTCCAACGGTAGGAAACATAAAGGAGTGTCCTCGTTGAACGGCGGTGTTGGATTATACTGCCAGGAATGACTAAATCCTCCAAGGGTGGAGCCAATTTGATCATGGTTCTGGAAGTCGGAAAGGTGATAACTGAGAAGATTTCCATGGAAAAAGGAAAGATTTTGGTGCCAGGACTACATTTGCAATTGACCCCTAATTTAATGGTAAAAGTTGCTAAAAAAATTATAAAACTCGAAAGTCCCATACCTCATAGCTCAAGCATAGTGTGTGCAGACATTATGATATGTTAGGACTACAATTCCGATGCTTATAATAAGAGATGTTGCGCTTTTTCTTTTTCTTTTTCGCTTTTTGCATTTATGGATTATTCCATCCTCTCAGAAAAATTCATATTTACGCATGTTACAGGAAAATATAAAATAAAACGAGTCATCTTACCTTTTTCTGCTATGTTTTTTGCTATTTGCAATAGCAAAATAAAGCGTATATCTGTTGTCCTGCATGATATTTGATCAAGATGAATATTATTTAATATGTAGGGCCACAAGTACAATTTTTAGTAATTCAGGTTATAATGCGATGAAGATTCTTTTGTTTGTCGTCCTTCATGAGTGCAGGTTCGTTTCTGTGCCTTTTCTATATTTATATACGTATTTCTCTATAAATTACTTGAAGTCCTCAATTTCGATTCTACATCACTTCAAATTAAGCTAAAGTCATTATGAATGTTGGCAAGATTTACTCATTTTTTATTGACTATATCAAGTCTTTAATTCTGATTGTGATTTTTAATGATTCCACCAAGCCTTTAATTTGGATTTTTTTATGGTAGATAATGTTTGAGTGGTATAAAGCCATTTTAGTTTAAATGTTTAATTTGCAAGATTTTTCACTCTTACATTTGACAAGATTTTAGATCTATAGATCTTTGAGATTTGTCTCTCTTCAATTTCGTGACAATGTTCTAAGCATTGAATTAACATCCGACATTGTGGTAGAAAATAAATCATGTGTGTGCATATCGTCTACATAGAGGCTAAGCTTTGTGCCCTTAGGGCATTTAGAGCGTGCATGACAACGTTTCTATTTCTCTATATCTCTATTCCCCCGAAACATATTTGGAATATAAATCCGTTTGGTAATATAATTTCACTTTTTTTATTTTTGAAACAAATTTCTATTCCAGAAATAGATTTGGAGTAGAAATCAAAAGTTAAAATTTTAGCTTTTTTTATTTATGGAATAGAAATGAGAAATCAAAACTTTCTTCATCGCTTACTCTCGTCATCGCCTATCGCCCACCCACCGTTCGTCACCCGGCTGCCCACCACCGACCACCGGCCACCAAACGTCGGCCACAACCACCGAACTCCAGCCGCTTGTCACCGACCGCGGCCACCGGATGTTGGAAACCATGTCGGTCATTGGCCGCTCATCGCCAACCACCGGACACCGGGGAGGCCCGCCGACCATTGAACGTCCCTCGCCGACCACCGAACGTCTCCCGCCAACCGCCCGTCGCCACCACCAGCCGTCAAATGTCAATCGTTGGACTTTGGCCGCACATTTGGCCACCCCCGCCAACTATCGGTCACCGCCACCGAACTCCGCTTGGCCACCCCGCCGTGGTAGTCGGACTTCAGCTTGCCACCCGCCACTAGCTGCCCGCCTCCGGCCTTCGGATGTCAAACGCCGGAACGTCGGACGCCAAACTCCGGACGCCGGACGTTGGATGCCGAACTCTAACCACCCGCCGTCAATCGCCAAATGCTTGACGCCAATTGCCGAACGTCAGACTTTGGCCACCGAATGTCGGCCGTCGCCGCTCTTAGAAATATAAATTTTATTCTCTTATCAAACGAATTTTTATTCTAGAAATAAAAATTCCGAATCGTTATCAAACGCGTTTCTTTGTTGAGAAACTCGTCCATGGAATAAAATTTCTATTCTAGAAATTTTATCATGTGCGCCCTTAGTATTTAAAGCATATTTGATGGAATACGTTTTGATTTTCAAAGCATTATATATAAAAACCTCGAAAATAATATAAACAACTGCATTAATTGGCTTATGTACCCTTTGAGTCAATTTTTAACGAAATCTTTAAAAAGACGGTCAAAAGTTCTAATAACACAAAAGTCTCTTAAAAAGGATTCACGAGCTTCGATAAAATGCAATTATTATTACTTTTATCTCAATAAAGTAGTAGAAATATACCAATTATATCACTTCTCAGTCGGATCAATTCCGTAACATTTTTTTTTGTCCACAAAACAAAGACAAATGCTAATTAAGCCTTCAAGGCGAGTACGTAAATATTATCGCCCCATCTTCACTACAACTCCAGTTCTGCAGTGCACGCATAATTATCGTTTTTTTTTTTTTTCTCTCTTATCCTTCTTTTGGTGCTAAAGAGTTTGTATTTATAGTGAATATACTATGTTGATGGCTTTTGGAACATTAAAAGAAGAGAGAGAGAGAGAATCCAGAATAATTGTACAGGGAATAATTTACCTTGTGAAAATCCTATTGAGTAACAATAACAAACTAAAAGGAAGTAAAACCTTTTGAACTCCGACCGTTGTTGTGAAGAATCAGTTAAGAGAATCGTTTGCTAATTTTAGCATCTTCCTAAAATTGCGACCCCCTTCTAGTTTTTATCCTTCTTTTTTTCTTTTCTTTTTTTCCTCTTTCTCACTGCAAATTAATTCGATTTCCACAGGCATTCTTCTCAATTTCTCAACTTTGTCAGCTGCCCATCTTTTTCTTCTTTCCATCCCCATCTAATTCAATAGAGTTTGCATCCGAATCCCCGAGGATCATCCGTGACTACTGATCTCGAGATTGAAAGCATCGATAGCCTGATTTTCGCAATGTCTTCTCGGGCATTAATGCCGTCGCATGCTACCGTTCGCGCGCTGCGGTGACGAGACTTGGTATGAGAATTTAGGGGGACAGACAAGGATGACGACCAAGGTGAAGGGCCTCCTCAAGGGCCTCAGATACATTTCTCAGATATTCGGTACGTCCTCCGTTTCTTTGATGCAATATTGGCGTATCAACTCTCGCTGATGAACTCGTACGTGTAGATGCAGACGATGATGGGAAGGAACCGGAAATGAAGATCGGTAATCCCACCGATGTAAAGCACGTTTCTCACATCGGTTGGGATGGTGCCTCCGTGAAGAATTCACCGAGCTGGGTACGTCGAACCATTCTTGCTAGTCTCTCGTCCAAATTCTGGTCGACCTCGGATCGATTTTAAGCCTGCGAAGAACGAAAAATAATGCAGATGAATGATTTCAAACCATCATCACCGAGACGATCGTCATCCGCCCTTCGGCCGCCGGAGATGGCAAGAAGGACGGTTCTTCTGACGGGGTTGGCAAAGGTACGATCACCATGTTGTCTACTCTCCTTTTCCCTCTTGATCTAAAATCATGTCGGGACTTTTTGCTGGAAAAATTAGCCAATTTAGTGCAAACGATGTTCATCTTTTCGGGGCTGGTAATTATTCAATTTCGCTCCCTGTGATTTTTTTTTTTTTTTTTTGTGTTGGTAATTTGGTCCTTAAAACTGTGTGTTTTCTATCAAATTAATCCTATCTAAAGTACAAACGAAAATGATGACGTGGCAGTTACACCACGTAGTGCCGGCACAAGCTGCATCGCTTATAATTTAGTTATAACTATATTAAACAAACCTAATATATTTAAAAATTACGAAAATAAAAAATAAAAAGCTTGTAATTAAGAAAGAATACTCAACCCTTGCAAGGGCCGACCACCACTGTCTACCGGTGGCATGACCTCGCCAATGACAAGCTGAGGTTGCGCAAATCCGGTGAGCACTTGCCTAGGTCACGCGATCCCAACAAGACAACACCAAGATGGCGCAACCTCAACTTTGGCTTTGATCCGGCCAACAAAGCTTCGATTGGCGGCTAAAGCAACCTCGAACATGGTCGGCCAGAGACCGGGGAGCACTTGCCACCCCTCGCCCGCTCGTTTTTCTCTCTCTTAGGGTTTGAGATTTGTTTTTTTCTTTTCAATTAAAATATCTAATCTTAGTTGGTACAAAATTCTTGTCTCATTTTAGGTTTATCCGATCAGGGCTTATGTGGTCATCCACATTAGCATCTCCGTTTGCATTTTTTGTAAGGATTAACCAAGATACATTGAATCTTGGAATCACAGTGACTCCAAATATACGAAAATGAAACTGAACATTTGCAAATTACGGGAACTAACGAAATTACATATAATGGAATTCAATATATTAGGACGCCAAGATTGGGAAGCTCAATTGAGGTGTACAGCGCTTGACATTATTGTTAAGTAAATTAATTTTGCCCAAGTTAATCATTGACTAAACTCCTCTGTTCATTCTCCAACTTCAGAGTCAAGCGGAGGAATTGCCGGGACACAGAGTTACAAAAGCTCTCCGGCGCCCGAATCGTCAGAAATACCGAAGCCGTCCAGACGCCATAACCATTCATTATCATCTGGCGACGCTGAATCACCAACCAAGGCCAAGTCGGAGAAACACCGGCCGCCGAGAAAATCTTCCAAGGGCTCTCACCAAGAACGGGAGGTATCGGACGCAAGCAGGCCTATCGAACAACAGTCTGTGGACCCCACCCCTGTTGATGCTGTCCCGTCGCAGCCGCCTGATCTGCCCAAGAAATCGAGGAAGAAGCCTAAGGACTCCGGCGCGTCCACAAGATCGTCATCGAGGCAATCAAAACCACAAGTCAAGGAGTCATGCTCTTCTTCCGCCTATGAGAACGAGTCACCGTCCACAAGAAAAAACGACACGGTTCTCAGAGATCAAATGCAGTTGAAGAGGGGATGGGATTGGAGATGGTCTAGTATCTTGATCATTTCCTAGCTTTTTCAACTCATTTGTCGTATAGTACCAGTTGTATTCGCCATATTAGGAACCTAATGATCAGCTTGAGACTTGAGACTAACCTAAAATGCCATTTTTCTTACAGAGTTTATCATCACAACTTCTGCACCCTAGTACAGATGGGAATAATAGAATACACAACACTCAGCCCAGCATTGGGAAGAAAAAACGGAAACCAAAGAAAAGGAGAGTCCTGTAGATTTTATTCGGTCCAAAAAGCAATATCAAAGTTCGGTAACGTGTCCACGGTACATTGCATGAACAAGACTGCAACGCATTTGGCATCACGGACAACATAAAGGGACAGGAGTAGCTGCCAAACCTTGCAAAAACACGACCGCTTTTGCAATTGAATTTTGATCATCCTCCGCAGCCTTGCTGATGGCCACTGTCACAAATCTCAAAGACATTGGAAACCACCTCAAAGATGGATCTTCATCCGAATGATTGCACCCCTCATCAGTAACAGTTCCATGCTCCTTTTGAGTATAGTGGGAACAAAATCCCGGGATGCAAATCCACTCAGTCCCCCAAATATATATAAGCTTGGCCACAAACTAATACACGACTCTGTTTGAATACAGATTGAAGTCACTTCTAACAAAGTTCTGCTTCTGCTAAGGCTAGATTCTCCCATCTTCCTTTGACTTGGGACACCTCATTCCTCCACTGACCTCTCTGAATCGCTACAAATAGGAACTGAATTCTCATTCGCTAGCATACCATGGGGAGGGGTCGCACTTCCATGTTCAATCTGCTCAGTTGATGGTCCATCAGAGTTTCTCATTTCCATAGCAGGATCTCGATCCTCAACATCCAATTTTTCCCTGCTCTTCGTGCTATCCACAACCACCTGCTCAGTAGATTCAAAAAAATCAGTTCTGTTCCCACCGATACTTCATGAGGTTTTTCATCTTCCATATCGACAGCACCTACAGAGGAACCTGCAGTTGAAACATTTCTGTCGTCTGCATGAGCATTCTCTGCAGCATGACTTTCCTGGCCCACATTTCCATCAAACAATTGACGGGAGTCCATAGGATGCTCAATTTCTTCTGTTTGATTTGATGAAACTGCTTCATCTGTTGCAGCATTGTCTACTTCTAAAGCTTGATTATTTGCCGCGATTTCCTCTTGCTTTTGCACCTCTGCTCCGTAACAATCAAAGAGATGCCTTGCTCTCTCCAGCTCGGCAACAACAGCACCATAGCGCATCTGTAGAGTACGCTCAAGCTCCTTTTGTTTCTGAACTTCCTCCCACAAACTATTTATTCTGTGTGAAGCTGCTAATTGCTCTTGCTTCTGCAGAGCTCGGAAACACTCGAGTTCTGTCCCTGCAGTGTCCAGCTGCTTGAAGGTTGACTCAATTTGGTCTCGAAGAGTCTTCTCCGCATCTGATCAAGAAAACAGTTTGCCAGGCAATTAGTAGACCTCATTACATGAATGGCGGTATATTTTAGAATTATTGACAGATGCATGGCAATTTCACAGCAGCTCAATCACACCATCAATCACTCAAGATGACCAACAAAACATTCAAGTATTAACAAAGCAAGTTTCTCTATCATGTGATGGGAAACAAAATAAACAGTTTCCAAATATCACAATGAACATACAAGTTTTACAGCATAAATGAGGAAGGAAGAAAGAAGAAACTCCGTAGACAGGAGGAACAAACCAAAGCACAACAATTCAGATGAACTCGTTTCAGGTTGCTTATTTTACGGTTTTGAGTCAGTTCAGGTTATAGTTGAAAGAAAAACAGATGAATCAATAGGATCAGGTTAACATATATGTTCCTTTTTGTAAACCTTAACATATATTTATAAATCATGAGTTCACTATTTATACTAGTATAAAATATGAACTCCACACAATCAAAAGAAATAAGGACCAGAGTCGACCAGTAAATACTACAACAATGAATTAGATTGGTTACGAGGGTGGAAGGGAAATGTACTAAGAAACAATATTCTTCACGATACATCTTGACAATATTGAAGAGAACAATGATAGTTACTTGCATTATTATGAATGAAGAGAAAGCAACAAGCAATCAAAGTTTGATTCAAATTCTGGGACAGTTTGATTCAAGGAAGAAAAAGCAATGAGCAACCAAAGTTTAAAAGACATCTTAGGCTTACCTGATAGCCGAATGTGAGAGTTTTGACCTTCTTCTCAGTCGCTGCGCCTTCTCATGATCTTCATCAATCCTTGCTTTAGCAAAATGATATTCATTCTGCAAGGCAGCAAGCTTTTCCGCATTTGCAGCAACACTTGAGAGTCCATAGGCATTACGAGTAGGGAAGAACATGAGATCATTCAAGCAAGTTTTGTGCGCATCAACAAACTCTTCAAATGCTTCACTTTCATGCCCCATGGCTACACGAAGGTACTGAGCCTCTTCCTTAATCATGGAATCAGCCTGCTTGGAAAACATGATTAAGTTAACAATTTGCCAATAATATAACAAATCAAATCATGAATAGACTTTCGACCAAAAAAAAATCATGAGAAGACAACAAAGCATATGCAGGACTAGACAAACAGCCACAATCCTAATTCAGCATCACCACTACACAATCATGGAATACTGCAAGTACCCTTAAACTAAGACAAAAAGATACTTCACATTCTGTTGAAGCAGTATGAATGTTCATCCTCATCTCTATAGTTAAAGTTAACCCAATAAGCCTCAAAAATCACAACTGACAATACCAATAGAATGTTCGGCAGAAAGATCATTTAAAACAACTCAAATACCTTATGATCAAATGCACAGTCCCCTTTTAGGTCAAAGGTATAATACATTGATACAGATAAACTTAGCTAGAAATCATCAGAACAGGTTCGCCCCTTTTTCCTCCTTCACGAAAATGCACACTTAATTCCCTCCATATTGCAAGAGGACGGCAGGAGAAAAAATAGAAACAATAGGACAAATTGGATATTCTAACTCTATTCCCTCATTATTAGTATTTCAAGACCCAGCCAAATTAATGAATATTCAATTTACTAAATCAAGCAAGACAACATTTGTTCTCCTCTATCCTATTGTAGCCAAATACCTTTTTTTATATTTTGGCCATTGCAACCAAAGTGAAGATAATCAAGTCTAACTGCAGACACGAGACAAACCATGTCTTGCTCATGTGGACAGAAACAAGTAAAAGGGCATTTCAGGGAGTTAAACCCTCTTCGAATAATTGTCTATACACTCTTCACTTTTGGAATATTATATTAGCATGTCACTTTCAAACGTTACTTTGCCGCAAGAATTACAAAGTCTTTTGTGGTTGATGTTGTATATAAAATAACAAAGGCTTCCCTTCTGAAACCGTTTTGCATAAGAGGCATTGTTTATCATTCCAAGAGAAATAGCACTCTATTATAAATGCGTTAGCTCGTCTTTTTAGTTCTCATTCGACTTACAGATAGTAGACAAACACCAAAGGGATAAAGGATAAATATTAAACTAAGTTAGCAAATCAAAAGGAAAATTAAAATAAAAAAGAAGCTGAAAACCGACAAATTGAGAGAATCGTTTGAATCTGCTGGTCAAATAGTCCTAGGATAGCATTCTTGTTTGAGAATTCATTTCGCACTTCCTTAATGCTTTTGACTAAGAGTTTTAAATTGTCGAATATGTACAATGCTGAACTATAAGTTTTAGCAAAATTGGAGATATGTCCATCATTTCAAAGATTCTGTCCAATTAACTACCAATTGCAGTTAATTTTCTTTTAACTTGTGAGCAACTTGTCACAAGTCCTTTACATGGGACATAGAAACCCACGCATGAATAGCTTTGAAACTACCCTTCTTGCCTTCCGAAAACTTTAAAAATTTCCAAACTACTAGTTACTAAGGGAGGTGAGACACATAAACATGTTAGCACATAGATGGGATTGCTGAGATACCCAAACCTTTCTTGAACCATAGCGCAAATTTATAGAGAACAAGTTGGTTCCCAAACTACACCAAATGGAACCAAGTTCACGTGCATTTTTTGTCTCCACTTCCATAAATGGTACTTGATTGGTCAGAAGCACTCATCTTTCAAGCGTATAAAATATATTTTGAGGCTGCAGCCAGAGCCAGAGTCTCACATTGGAGTGTCCAAGAGAGTCAAATGTATTTGGCCTTCTCCCAACAACCCAAAGAAACTTCTTAACATCTCTTATTTATGGACTGAAAGCCAGGGTAGACTATCTTATCATTACATCCTAAGTTTCATAAGCTGCTCAGACTTAATGGCATAGGACGACAAGTCCCATGACAAAGGATAAATCTTTAGGCTCCAAAGCTTCCTAAGCGTGTTCACGCCTAGGGTTTCTTAAGCACACACCTAAGAGGAAATGTATCACGCAGTTCCCAGAGCAAAGATTTGCCAAATTCAATTAATCATCGACTCTATTCAGAAGAAAGATTTACAATCATATATACAGACTCTCTACGGTACTACTCCAAGTCAAATAGGAAACCCAAAATATCATAATAAAACTAGGAGACACATATCCACTACCAACAAGGAAAAGGAAACATTAAATCCAATTCCAACTAGCAAAAGGAAACTTATTAACGTCCTAATAGACTCCAATTACTTATGAAGAGTCTTGATCAATCAAAGAAAATAATCAGCAAAGCTTCATTTGGCATGCCTTTTGAAAGTCTTCAAAGGTTGTTGCCATTGTTCTCCATCACTTAATGAAAAGAACAGAGGGAATACAATAAAAGATATAGCGATATTTATAAAAGGTGAAAAGCCAGTCGGAAGTATTCAATGTCATATATTAACAGTATTGTCACTAAAGACCAAAGTAGAAGACAAGTTAAAATTAATATAAAATGAAAAACTACCTTGTAATCCAAGAAAAGAAACTGGCATGAAGGGCGGCCAAAGAAGTGCAAGAGTTAAAAGAATACAAACTCCCAGAATCTTTAGAAGGACATGAATATTAACGTTGGATGTACAACTTTCTTTTATCTTTTCTTGCATTAAACTCCCAGAATCTTTAGAAGGACAATCACCCCATATATTTCCCCAATGTTTTGCGAACTAAACTGTTACTTTTATTTAGAAAGGAGTTTCAATAGTGACTAAGAAGTTACAACTTGTAAGTCTCTAACCAAAACACCATTACCAAAGCATAATTGTAGTGTGCAGATGGTTCAGATCAAAACCTAATAAAATATATCTATTTTGGTGCACTTATGAGAGGTTGATGAGGAGCTAACATGTGGTCCTCTCTTTTGGTGGCACATCTCCTAGCTCCAACTTTTTTTCTATTTTATTTTATTTACCACAATTATAGTCATGGGCCAGTCACCCTCCTTTCCTAGTCTTAGGGTATTTTAATCATTACTGTCGAATCTCTCATTACTCAAAATTCAAAAATTGATCGAATGGAAAACCAATCACTGAGAAATAAAAAATGAAGCAAAAAGTACCGGTCCTTAATCTTTTGTTGCACAATTGAGAAATAACTATAGCTATTAAGTCTCTCACATTAATACCATTATAGTTATCTCATACATATGTAAAAAAGATGGAAATAAGATAACCATAGTGCCTTTTGAGTATCTTAAATTACAATCTATGCTCTTTAGAAGCTAATATATGAGGGAAAAGGTGATAACTATGATGATAAAAGATAATTTCACAATTCCATTTTGACTGGATTATATGATTTAATATTTGTTATGTGCACCTTCATTGAAAACTTGGCATTTCTCCCGTGCACATGCTAATAAGTCTAGTTAACAGTCTAAAGGAGATAAAAGTCAAAGAAAGATGGCAAGGACATCATGCTGTATATTCACAGAGGGAGAGGCTTCGAAAGTGAGAAATACCTCTTTCATATCATCCTCCTCAATATCTTCAATCACAGGAACAGAACTACCATTTGCAGAGTTCTTAGCTTTCTTTTTTCCCTTAGTCGGATTATCCTGGAGAGGATACTTTGCATTATCGTGCTCCAATAACGAGAGAAGCTCCTTCCTTATCATTTCATCAGCCAATTCAATCAGGGTTGGTGGGACAAATGAACTCTTATCTCCCTCTGTCCGCAACAAGGAATCCTTTATCAATTGCAGAGAGGCAGCAGGAGGCCGAGGAGCTCCCTTTGCAATACTTTTGATCTCTTCCTAAGCAGTGCCAGCTGCCGTGCCTCTTCCTCAGCTTTTTCTCTAGCTGTCCTATCAGACATGTCTTCCTCAATCTTCTCCTCAGGTTCCTCATTATCTTCTGGAATTGGTTGCATAACTATTTGATACTCATTCTTTGGTTGAGGAAGATTGCTTAAACCTGAGCGCAAATTCTTCCTCAGATCAGCCTGTCGCCTTAGCTCGTGCTTTGCACCATCATTCATATCCATCTCTTCATTTATATGGAGCTCATCCCTGATGGGAGTTCCTTTTGGCGTCATACCAAAAGAAAGATTCTCCCTTGACGGAGTCATGCCAAGTCTAGGAGTCGAGCCCCCTCCTGGAGTCGAGCCCCTCCTGGAGTCATTGAAGGTGTCATCATAGGATTTGGTGTTTGTATTTCCTTTTTCCTAGGCGTGACCCCGAAAAATCCGAAGGATGCAAATCAGGATTTTCACCACCTAATAATGGCGTTTGTGACTCTCTCAAACGTGCAAGATTTTCAGCTTCCATCATGATAGCATCACCTTTACCAGCAGGAGTCCTTTGTGGTGTCCGCAAAGGTGTCATTCCCTGATGTGGTGTTTGAGCATGATTTGCAAGAAGAGCATGAGTTGCAGAGTTCCCTCCCATCAGTTCCTCATTACCCACCAGGTCACTAGCATAACCCATCTTGGCAATCTCTTCAAGTTCATGGTCTGATATTTGGGGAGCTGGAAGCATCAATTTTGACCTCTTCCTAACAGTTTCAGGGTCATTTAGCCTGTTGGCTTGAAGTATAGCAGAAGGTGCATCCTGCCGCTGCGCAATTTTATTCTTAGCCATGTCTTGCTTCCTTAGTTGTGCTTCCACATCCACCCTTCTTTTTCCTTCAAGTTCCTCTATCGTGGTCGGAAACTTGGGCTGCTCAACTGGTCTATCTTCATCAGCAACATCGAAAAAACCTGGAGGCGGCCTTTTCTCGAAGGGAATTTCCGCATTGTAGTCTATCCCCTTTCTTTTCCTTTTCCTGTGCCTATTATCAATACCAGCAGCCTTCAGCTCTCTCCTTTTCTGCAAAGAAGCTAGCCTCCTAGCCTCTTCCAGTTGCTTCTCCCTAGCTTTCCTCTTAGCCTTCTTGCCCCTAGTGTTGGCCAATCGAGCCCTTGCTTCTGAAAGCATTTCCTTTTCGTCCTCATCCATATCAACAGGATCTGGACGTGCAGGCTTCGACTCTGGGTTCGGATCGATCTCCCCAGGCCGCAATTTCCTCGGGTCATCTCCAGGTTCGTAGTTTTCATCCTTAGCACAGGCTGCATCAAGCAGTTTCTCATACCGCTCAAGGCACTGGGAGGGCGTACGGCCAACAATAGGTGCAATGGTCCTCCACTGAGTAGGCATGAGCTTGGCAAGATGCAGCAACTTCTCGTCCTCCTCTCGTGTCCATTCCGTCTAAAGGAATTAAAAGGAGAAAAAAAAATTCAGCATGCTCATCCAGACAGCCCACAAAGTAGACCCATATACTTGGCAAAGCCTAGAGCAGATACACTAGACCAATCATTCATTCAGCACAATGGAGAGATAGGACTACTCTGCCGATAATTCCGTTCCATCAAAATTAGAGCGCTCAAAACCCTTTCCTCACAGTTGTTTACAGACAATAACACGAAAAAATGTCAATCTTGAAGGTGCACTATCAAACGACTAGACCCGATAATTCCACAAGCACCCACATGTAAACCATGCGCGACGGAAGCAGTGCGGCTCACACGTTTACCTTCTTGATGGAGGGATCGAGCCACTCGTACCACCGGGCTTTGCACTGCTTGGCGGACTTACGGACGAGGAGGGAAGAGATACGAGCCCACTGATTCTTGCCATACTTCATGACCGCGGCCTTAAGGATCTCATCCTCGGTGTTCTTCCAAACACCTCCCTTGATCATAATCCTCATCTTGCCTCCCTCTGCTTGTCGCTCCCTCCCTCCCTCTTCCCGGACGACGAGATCGGCGCGCGTAGGGTTTTCCCCCCTGCAGGAGCAGAGCCGCCGTGAGCTGTCGCTGAGCACGCACGACGGGCGACGAGCAGTATCGAAAGCGGATTTTGCAGATGTAGAGAGATAGATAGATTTAGGGTTCTACTCCCGGAGCTTCGCTGCTGCGGAGAGAAACGGAGGCGAGGCGCTGTGTTTTGGGATGACGGACGGATAAGGGAAAGCCGTGCGTCGGAAGGACCGGGGAAATGGCTCTTCGACGTCGTTTTGAATGATGCTCTGCTTTTCATTTTCCCATTTATAAGAAAACCATCCGTCTTTTCCATTTGCCCAATTTTGCCTACACTTATTAAGAATGTGCAAAACGGACGGCCTGAATCGAAAATCACTTGAACTGGACCGGACCGGTCAATTTAGTCTAGTTCCCAATTCCTAAAAGTGGAATCGGTATCCAGGCGGTTATGTTCCCCAAATCGAACCAACTAAATAAACTTTTTTATTTTATTATTTCTTCAAAAACTAATAAAATGTTAACTAAATAATATCTCTATCCGGTTTCAAGTGGTGTGAAAAAAAAAAATAAAAAAAAATAAGTGATTGGTTCAATTAGACCAAAACCGAGCCAATTGAATCGATGGTTTGGTCCAGTTCCTAGTCTTAGCAACAATCGGTCCAGTCCCATTCTTGATCTTTGGGATCCGATCCTCTTGATTCCACTTTGGAACCAAACTAAACCAATAACCAATCACCCCTAGCATTTATAGGTTTATTTCGGACCTTTCATCTAAAATTTCAAAAGCTAGAAAAGTTATTACAATTGTAAAGAATTACAAAAATTATATTCAATTTTATGTGCTACGCCTACGCCTTTAGCTTACAAGTGCACAAGTGTCATTTTGAAATGTTTCTAACTAAATAAAAGGTTAAGCCATAAAACATAAAAATAAAAAGTAAAATTTAAAATTTTAGAAAAAAAAAAACCAAAACTATGTCAATTATTATACATATACCCAAAAAACTCTAAGTGCCCATACAAATACCGTAAATTCTTTTTTTTTTCAATATCATGAAAAATCACAAATTCATACCAGTGAATATATATCTAAACGTGTATACATATGTAACACGTGTATAAATTTGGATTTTTTAATGACACAAAAAAAAATTGAGGATATTTGTATTACAGTGGATAAATTTAGGGTTTTTGTAAGATAAACAAAAATTTGAGGTATTTATCTCACAATGATAATAATTTAGGATTTTTGTGATATTTGGCCTTAAATAAATGTCAAAAGTGTGAATTCTTTGACATCTAAATATTTAAATTTTTAAAATTAGATTTTGCTCCATGACTTTTCTCATTTTACAACCTTGAAGGAGAATCAATCTTAAAATGGCTTGAGAGTTGAGTCTAATTTTGTTGACCAAACTCCCCAATTTTTGAAGAAAAAGAAAAAAGGCTCAAAAAGAATGGTTCAAACATGCTGCAAAGGCCCATGGGCAGAATCTTCTCCCTTCCAATTGGGCTGTATCCCCTCTCCTTATCTTTTAGACCTCCTTTGTTCCGAGGCATTGAACTCAAGTTGCTCATTTTTGCGTTAATGAAAGCGTCCTTCTTTTCGACCAAAAAAAAAAAAACATGTTGCAATACAGGTCAATGGTCATCAATTTTAGATGTAACGTGATCGCAAGCCGGTCCGACCTATTTAATTACCTTCCTTATTGATGTTTTGGTTTTTTTTTTTTTGTCCTTTTGTTAATCTATAACCAATATCTTTTTTACATACAAAAAGTATGTTTTGAATATTAATGACTCGTACATAATTTCCTTTTTCAATTATACTTCTTAAATCTAATTTTTCATAGAAAAAGAAATTCTACTGAATTTTATTTTCATATATTTTTTTAAAATCTCTTGATGGAGCAGTCAATAATTTTATACCTTTAGGAACTATTTCGCCGATTTTGAATATCGCAATGAAATATCTAATACTAAGTGGTATATTTTGGTTTTTATTAAAAGGGACTCAGGTTTTGTTTCAATTTTGGACAGAGAGGCTCAAATGTGAATGAAACTATACATCTTATAGTTTTGAATTCAAAGAAGTCGTTGTCTTAACAGGAGCTTAATATCAACAATAGTCAATGTCAAAAGCTAATAAATATTGTTAGTTCAACTCATTCTAACATAAAAGTGAAAATTAAAGTGGTTTATATAATATTGAAGATACTTCGACAACTCTAAATGTTAACGTAACGCCTAGAAAGCACCGCTTTTACTAAGTTCAAGGATACAACATCAAAATCTAATCAACAACGTTAGACAATGAGGACAACACCTAGTAGACATTGCTCCTAGATGGATATGAGGACATAACGTCGGAAATACTAATAATAATACCTAATACACACTACTCCTAGATATGTATGAGGACACAACATCGGAATCTGATCAACAGCGCTGGACAATAATAACAATATCTAGTACACTCTACTACTAGATGCGTATGAGAACGCGATGTCGGAATCTAATTAACGATGTTGAATAATGGGTTAGCACTAGAATAAACCCCTCCATACCTCTGATTTCGGTAATGGAAGCCCATGCACTTCTTGATGAAGGATGTCAAGGATACCTAGTAGTAGTAAAAGACTATACGAAGGAAGAGACTAAACTCGATGGAATTCGAGAATATCAAGATGTATAACTTGAGGAGCTGCCTGGGTTACCACCAAAACAAGAAATTGAGTTCGAGATCAAACTAATGCTTGGAACGGAATCGATATCGAAAGCCCCATACAGGATGGCCTTAACGGAACTGAAGGAATTGAAAGTGCAACTACAAGAGTTGCTCGATAAAGGATTTATTAGGCCAAGTGCGTCTCCTTGGGGTGCACTAGTCTTGTTTGTGAAAAAGAATGACAGATCGATGCGTTTGTGCATTGACTACGAGCAACCGAATCAAATGACCATTAAGAATAAGTACCCATTACCTAGAATTGATGACTTATTTGACCAGTTTGCAAGGAAGTTCGATCTTTTCAAAAATCAACTTGAGATCGGGTATCATCAATTAAGAATTAAGAAGGAAGACATTCCTAAGACTAGGGGTGAGCATCGGTCTAGGGTCAACCCTGGACCAACCCTCGACCGGCCAAACCCTGCCGATCCTGGTTCGGTTCCCAGGGAGACTAGGTCGGTCCTTGGTCCTAGGATTCCCTGGACCCGGACCGCAGGTAGGTTGGTCCTCGATCCTAGGAGTTTAGAGTTGGTCCAACCCGGACCAACCCGATTCTATGTATATTATATATCTAATATATTATTTATAATTTTTGTATATAGAGAAAACCCTAAAATAAACGGCGTCGACAACATTAAATAACCATTTAGTGATGAGTTCAAGTAATTTTACACTATTTTTTAAATAACTTAGATATTTTAATGTCTTTTACGACGTCAACAACCATAATTTACAAATGAGGAAAATGTTTTTGTGAGGAGTTCTCATAGTGTTCAAAAGGGCATATATAGCTCCTTACGGCATCCTCCTTTAGTACTCGTTCGCTTCTGTCTTATTTGTCCTCTTAGTCTTCAATTTGCCAAAATCGAAAGAAACAACTTCTCTGTTCGCCACTTGACAATCACCTCACTCGCTTTGGGTCACTCGTGCCGCTCTTTGCTCGATGCTCGCCTGGCTTGTTGCTCCTTACTTGACGCTTGACGCTCACCCCACTCAACGCTCGTCGCTCGCCTCACTAAGCGGACCTCTCATCACTAAACTTATTGGGTTGGTCCGGTCCTCGATCGCCTTTCGGGAGTACAAAAAATGAAATAAAAATTATCGCTTAATCCTAGGTTGATTTTGGAACCGGATCAAACCCATTAGATCGCCTCGGTCCTCGATTGCCTTTTCGAGATAGTACAAAAAATGAAATAAATAAATTATCGGTTGGTCCTGGTTGACCAACCGGGACCGAACCTATTGGGTCGGTCCGGTCCTTGGTCCCAAACTCAATAAGGTCGGTTCTCGGTCCCAAAATTGAGGACCAGATGCGTGCGGGTTAGTCCTAGGGTAAGGGGGTGGACCGCCCAACTCGGACCATGCTCACCCATACCTAAGATCTGCGTTTAGAACTCACTATGGACACTATGAGTTCCTAGTAATGCCATTTGGACTAACGAATGCCCCAAAAATTACATTCATGGATCGATGAATAGAATATTCAAGCCCTTTGGAACAATTTGTGATTGTCTTCATTGATGATATTCTGATATACTCTAAAGGACCCGAAGAACATGCGTAGCATCTGAGTGTGGTGTTGCAAACCCTTAGAGATCATAAATTGTATGCCGAATTCAGTAAGTGTGAATTTTGGCTGGATCAAATAATATTTTTAGAACACGCGGTGTCAGGAGAAGGAATTTCGATAGTCCCGGCGAAAGTGGAAATGGCGAGAATTGGCCGAGATCAACAATGCCGACGAGATACGAGTTTCTTAGGACTAGCATGTTACTATAGGAGATTTATTAAAGGATTCTCGCAACTTGCGGGTCCATTAATGAAATTGACTCGGAAGAACGTAAAGTTCGAATGGAATGGAGGGTGTGAAAGGAGCTTCCAGGAACTTAAAAGAAGATTGACCATGGCTCCAATCCTAACTATACCATCTGGATCTGATGGATTTACGGTGTATAGCCTATGCATCGAAACAATTTGAAACCCCATGAATTGAACTACCCAACTCATTATCTCAAATTGGCGGCTATAATCTTCGCTATGAAAATATGGAGGCACTATTTGTATGTAGAGAAATTTGAAATCTATATAGATCATAAAAGTTTGAAATATTTATTTTCGCAAAAGGAACTGAACATGAGATAGAGAAGATTGATGGAGTTGTTAAAGGATTATGTTTGTGAAATACGGTACCATCTAGGAAAGGCAAATAAAGTGGCAAATGCTCTTAGTCGTAAGTCGACTATAGACATGGCCAGTGTAAGAGTAACATAATGGAATCTGTTGGAAATGATGGCAGATTCATAATTTAAGCTAGAAATAGACCACCTCACCGGTATGCTTACTGTATTAAGGATTGAACCAGAAATTATCCAGAAAATTAGAATTATGCAAGAATCCGACCCGAAAATTATGAAATTACGAAACGAAGTGTCTTTAGGAAAAATACCAGAATTTCAAATCTCTGAGGATGGAATAGTAAGATGCTAGGGACGACTATGTGTTCCCGACAATGAAGAAGTGAAAAGGGAAATCCCGTCGGAAGTACATAGAAGTAATTATAGTATTCATCTAGGTAGTACAAAGATGTACCGGAATTTACGCCAACAGTATTGGTGGAATGGCATGAAAGTGGATATAGCTAAGCACGTCTCTCAGTGTTTAACTTGCCAACAAGTGAAAGCAGAACACCGCAAGCCCGCGGGGATCGTTGAGACCATTGGACATACCGGAATGGAAATGGGATCACGTGATGATGGATTTCGTGCAAGGATTACCAAGGACGTCAAGTGGCCACAACTTCGTCTGGTTAATAGTAGATCGCTTGACTGAGTCTGCCCATTTCCTAGCAGTCCGTGAAAATTATCTGATGGATAAATATGCCGAGATATAAGTAAGCCGATAGTACGCTTACATGGTGTTCCTATAACTATTACATCGGATCGAGACTCGAGATTTACTTCAAACCTTTGGCAAAGTCTTCAAACCGCCTTAAGGACTAAGCTCCAATTCGGTATTGCTTTTCATCTGCAGATGGACGGGCAAACATAAAGAGTAATCCAAACACTGGAAGACATGTTGAGAGCTTGCGTTATTGATTTTAAAGGAAGTTGGGATGAAAAGTTACACTTAGTGGAGTTCGCCTATAACAAGAGTTTCCAGCAAAGTATGGGCATGGCTCCCTATCAAGCATTATATGGGAGAAGATGTAGGACTCTTGTCTGTTGGAATGAGGTAGGGGAAAGAAAACTGACAGGTCCTGAACTGATACAAATTACTACAAAGGCTATTGAGATCATCAGGAAAAGACTTAAAATAGCCTAGAGTTGACAGAAAAGCTGTGCGGATAAGCGTAGAAGACCCTTGAAATTTAACGTGGGAGATCACATGTTTCTTAAAGTATCCCCAATGAAAGGAATATCACGATTCAAAATAAAGAGTAAGTTGAGCCCTGCATTTGTTGAACCCTTTGAGATCCTTGAAAGGATAGAGACATAGCTTATAGGCTAGCATTACCCACTAAGCTCACAAACCTACATGATGTATTTCATTTGTCGATGCTAAGGAAGTACCAACTTGACCCTGGTCACATACTCGATTATGAAGCCATCAAAGTGGATGAGAAAGTAAGGTACCTGGAAGAGCCAATCTAGGTACTAGATCGAAAGGAACAATTCCTTTGGACAAAGAAAATTCCATTAGTTAACGTCTTATGGCGACACCACGATATGGAGGAAGCCACATGGGAAAGTGAAAAAGAAATGAGGCAGAGGTACCCTCATATTTTCAATGATATGTAAGAAATGTACAATTTCGAGGACGAAAATCTCTAAAAAGGGGAGAATTGTGACATCCGGATTTCGCCGGACCTCGAATGCGTAACGGTTTGGGGATCGACGAATTTGTCATCGGACCACATAGTTGGCATCAAGTGTGGATGTCATTTCGTCACTACCAGTGTTGGACCAAGATGTTACGTTTCCTAATGACCTTACGACGTACCCTTATAATTACGTCTTGTTACGTCGTACCGATTCGATCACCGTGAAACTCAAAATGTACTCAATACATGTGGTCGGCTACAAAGGGAAATCGGTAATTCCGAACCGCCCCTTTTCCTCCTATACATGACAATTGTAGGTCTTCAATCTCCTATGCACGTCCCTCCATTTGTGGGTCAACAAATGAAGGGAATTGACCCATGCAGCCACGTTAGATTTGCTTTCCTCATGCAGCAATTGAAGACTCGAAGACCCTTGAATCTTGTGGCCATGCATACGTGCCGTGGTCAGTGGAAGAGGGTTATTGACCGAGAGATGGCCAACGACGGCCACGTCTCCCTCCCCTCCATCGAATAGCGAAGAAGGCTTGGCCATGCAAGGGGGCCACGCTTCCTTCCAGCTGTTGACCGTAGGAGCTGCCGCCACCATTTTGCAGAGGAAGGGTTGCATGGTCGACGGGCAGAGGGCGTGAAGGGGAAGCTGATTTCCTCAACACTTAGCTCTCTCTCATTTTAGTCATAGAACCAGCAAATATAACACAAAATTTCTCTCCCTCCCTCTCACGCTCGACCCCGCTTCATCTCCGCTCACTACTGTATTGTGCGGCTGCCTTAGCCGTGCCATAGCAGCCACACCACCCGCACCACACCGCCGCACCAACCGTGTCTTGCATGCGGCCGCTGCTGTTCAGCCGCCTTAGCCGCATCCACGACCCGTGAGCTCCCTGAATTGATTGTCGTCAACGCCTTTGGACCTAAGGCAAGTTGGAGTCTACAAACCTATGTAGTGTAGTCCTGTCATTGCTTGAGGAAGTGCATCCGTGTATTGGCATTACTTGACTTTTGCGCCAATAGTGAATCGGGAATGATTGAGCTGGATTTTCAGACCATCTGATTTGAAGGGTTTTAAGATTGCTTAAGGTTGAGGGAAATTTCAGCACTTGAATATATATGGACTCTTGATGTTTGCAAAATTTTAGAAGTTTTATTTTGAAAAACCTCAAGGATCGTGTGAGGGTTTATAATTGCCAAGGACTTCACATTTACCTATAGTTAATTACAATTTCAGTATCGATTTATGAACTGATTCATAGTGTTTACGAAACTTTGGCAATGCTACTCGGGAACTATTTATAAAAGGTCTTGAGAATTTTGTTGGATTTCTAATTTCTGTCGTGCTATTCGAAATGTTTTAAGAAAGGCTTAGTATTACCGAAACTTGAGACCATACTCGTGAATCGTTTTGAAAACCCCAAGGTCGTGTCGAGATTTGGATTCATCGATGAGCCGATTTCAAGACTTCGCTTACCGTTTTGCTGAACTTAATTCCTTTCGAGTTTTGAGGCGTAGAGGATGCTATAAGTCTACGCCCGTACAAAGAATGAAAAGAGAATTGATCTGTTTTAAACCTTGATCTATTCCTGTCTTTTTCTAAAAACTCTACATTTTATAAAACGTTTTGCTCATCACTTAGTTGATATCCCTTAAAGGTTTGTTATGTTTGGGCTCAAATTCCGGATGTGAGATTTCGAATTTAAAGCAACTATTAGATTATTGATGTTAGTATGCATTGATTTTAAAATCTTGAGATTGCTACACCATAGTTGATGTGTTAATGTTGCCGTTGGACCCTCGGGTCGACGATGCCCCGGAGTCGGGTTGCCTGGAGGATCATAGTGGCAATGCCTCTAGATGCCTGGGGACCAGTGAGCCCCAAAGGTTCCCCGGGAGTATCGGGATGCTCGGATGTATGACGATACACTTTCCAGAAGGTAGGGGCAATCATTGACATGGTGAGCCCCGGCGATTCCTTGTGCTAGGCTAGGTGAGATGTGAGATGCCTAGAGGTGTAACGTAACACGCTATGGATGCTCGGTGACTGAAATATGAAATCGGAGGCTTTCGTGATGCTAGGTTGGGTGCGATATGCCTGGAGGGACGCAAACACTGGTCCTTCGGGAGATAGTGATAGTGAATCAAAAAATCTGTTGAATTCTAAAGCTTGATTGTTCTGTTGTGTTATGCCATTGCGTAGAAAAACTCTATTGATTTAATGCATACATATTCCTCTGGGTATGTGTTCTGTGTATTTTGCATGAAATCAGATAATGATGATTCTACATAATATAGTTTAATAGATCTTTAATTGCTGAGTGGTTGTACTCACCCCTTGTGAGACTAACATATTTCAAACTAAGAAAGATGCCTATGTTGCCCACACCTCCTGGTACATTCTACGGGATCCCTATTGATTTACAATGGGAACAAACGGAGCATCAGGATCCCGACTTCTTGGGGGCTGACTTTTGTTCGAGTGAGGGTGATTGTGATTATCGACACCGGTCTTCCCTCAGGCCCTGTGCGTCAGGAGTATGTTGTCCTTTATGTCCACAGGAATGGACATATACTGGGGCTGTCGCCACCGCCACCAGAGGACGACAACGACGAGGGTTCGAGTGATGTGGAGTGACCGAGGATGGTGAGGACAGCAAGGAAAATTTTTGAACGCCAACACTGAATGATGGACTTTATGTATATAGTTGTTGGAAATGTCAGTTAATTTTGAAGTATAACCGGGTATAGAAAACTGTGTCCTTTTGGTGTACCGACTAATGATGTCTATTTAGTTTATGTAAATAAAAAGTGCTCAGTTATTATCTATATGTATATTTGGTGTGCATCGTTTCTGAGTGTAAGAAAGGGAGTTGTTGGATACGCTTCCGCCATATACATTGCGCAGGGACCAACGAAGTGTGTAATGAAACCCCCACATGGATTCCCTGAAGTCCATTGATCATGAAAAAAGAAGGACATTCAGGATAAGGAAAAGGAGTGTGGCGACCCTAACGGAGCGGGGGCCATCGAGAGGGGGGACGTCACAAATTCAAAACCTTTAGGCTTGGGCAAACCTCGTCTTTTGAAGATTCTAAGCTCGACGGACCTCAACTTCGACCCTCGTATGAACACACTTCAAGCATGAATTCAAGTGCACACAAGAATACGTCATTCAAAGAACCTTATTTTCTACCCACGACATAACAAGTGAGCTTCTAACTAGACTCAACAATATAATCTATTGCCCTAAAGGAGAGTTAGGGGTTTCACTTACTTGAATGAACCTCAAGAAAGCTAGAGAAAGTGGCTCAGTGAGGGGCAATAGGTGCAAGGCTGAGAGAGAGGAGAGAGTGGTGTGTAAAGGGCAAGAGAGAATTGGAAGAGAGCTCAAATAGTGAGAATGAATGAGTGGCTTTTCCTATTTATAGACATCATTCTCATCATTACTTGTCCAAATGGCCTAATCACTCTTCTTGGAATGAATGAGTGGCTTTTCCTATTTATAGACATCATTCTCATCATTACTTGTCCAAATGGCCTAATCACTCTTCTTGGAGTGGCACACCTAAGTAAATTAGCAAAGTGTCACGCTGAGTCCATGAAGTGGCAATCTAAGGCCCTAATGGAATGATTGGAGGCTTGTTTGTCTCCCTTCTATTGATCCACATAACCTCTTGATCCGAGAACAAGTCATTTTGAATGTATGGCACTCTAATATGACAAGGTGGCACCTAAGCCTCTAAGGTATTAATGAAAATCTCTTGCGTCTTCCCTTAATTAGTCCATTTATGCTATGACTCATCAACTTAATCTTTAAGGTAAATCTTGAGTCATCATTACCAAATCTTTAAATGGACACCTATGAGGGATGATTCATCACATGTATTAAATGAGATGTTCTAGAGTCTTCTATTTGGTCTCTTTCCAAAAAATAAGGTAAACATGGAAAATAGACCATTGGAAGTGCAAACAGGACTAAACAAAGGCTTTTTTTGTACATCCCCTATCGACCATTCTCATACACCCAAGGTTCATGGCGAAGCCACCTTGGTATGCTTGTCATAAGCAAAAATGTCTACTTTGGCTAAATTGGTGGCCCAAGGCATTGGTTCAATGGCCAGCCCTTTGGTCATCACTAGCCGAGTAGACCGAGCTCGTGATCCACCACAAGAGGCCCATGGCTAGTTCTCGACTAGTCCATAGCCGAGCATACTTGGTCCGTGACCGATTCCCAATTGTCATGTGATTACGTGGGATTGTGACTAACAGACGATCACACCAAGTCAACTCATGGTCGTCTAGGTCGATACATGACCAAGCGGGATCACTCGGGACCGAACATGATCTCTCGAAACCGATCCATGATCATCCATCGATTCGTAATAGTATGTGACCATCCCTTAATCAACCCTTATGGTTGGATAGTCATCCATTCGTCAAATAGCTCAGGTCCACTTACATGGTCATAGGATTGATCCATGGTCGATCCCTTGATCAATCCATAACCAATTCTTTGATTGGAACACGGTTAATCCCTTAATTACCCTTCCAATTAGGCTGATTGACCCATGACCGATCCTTAGAATAGTCCGTGACCGATCCTTACCATTGGCACACCTAACTCATAGTCATTTCTCATGGGGTCGGAAATTGCATATGTTACATTAACCATGCGGGATTGATCTATGACCGTCCATTGATCAATCCATGACTATGTATGCTCATCCCACAATCGATCCTTATGGTCAAGCGACTGATCCATGGTCGAATAACCCTGATCGACTTGCATGATCAATGGATCGATTCACTGTTGATCCCTTGGCCATCCCATGATCAATCTTTTGATCAAACCATTGCTAATCTTTAGTTGCCTTTCTTGATTAGACCAATCGGTCCATGATTGATCATTGGATCGATCCATAGCCGATCCTTGTTATTGGCATACCAATCTCCTGGCCACCTCTTAGATTGATAGAAGGGTCTGAATCATGAATGTGACATGCAATTTTAAACCCACTCGATTTTCTTGAACCCCTAGATTTGGGCATTCCGTGAAAATTCACATTGAAATTGGACACATCACTTAGGACATTGCCAATGACCGATTTGGATTGGGACATGAGGATTTAGACAAGAGTGTGGAATTCGATCATCAACTCAATTACGAGTTTGATGGATTAGGTTTAATCAATTTCTTTGGTACTAGTTGGTATACCTTGTCGATGAGTTTGAAGAGGAGTGCTCTTCATCTCTTTCCTCTTAACTTTTTCGTTTTGCTGTTTTGCAGAGTGATTGCACAAATTTATTTTTGATGTAATTTTGATTGCATTCAGATGTTCATTATTTCAATAAGAGTAATTCTTTTAGAACTGTTGTGGTCTTTGTTTTTTTTTTTTTTTTTTGTCGGTCCTACTCTACTCCTATTCTAACTCTCACTCTCAGACTTTTGCCCTGCCTCCTTGCAGGGCGTGAGAGTCGAAACCCACTCCTGAAAATTAATTTGTTCCTACCCTAACCCTCCTAAGAAGGTGGGGATTCGAACTCCCCACCTCCCCCTTCTAAGTTGGAATGGTGGCTACTAGAGTAACTGTTGTGGTCTTTGTTGATTACTTGGATTTCCGCTAGCACATTGAATGTGAATTTTCAAATAAACGAACTACAAGTAAATAACAAAAAGAGGGAGAGGTGTGTGTGTGGGGGGGGAGTGAGACGCCTTGACTCGGTTATTTTAGAGTGGATCCAGCAGAAGAAAGCCTAGCCCATGCTTAATTGGCTTGAAGCCCATTGGCTCTAGATACTGCCCGGACCTCAAGCCCATTATTCAATACCTCAAATTGGCCCACTTAAGCCCAAAGAAACATTACGAGCGCAACTCTTGCCATCCAGACCTCAAGTCCATTACTCAAGATCTCAAATTGGCCCTTTAAGCCCAAAGAAACGCTACGAGCCCAACTCTCTAACCAGTCATTCTCTCTATCCCTCTCCACCCCCACACACCCTCCCCCACCCGCCATGAAGATTCAAATACGCACGAGTGCAAAGTCTTGGAAGCTGAGCGAACAAGATTCATTGAGGCTGATAATAATCAAATGGATATTTGCATCGAGAACTGAGTCTTCAATGTGATGGGGCAACAACCATACTAGCAAAGACACCGTGGCTTAGGAATGTGCACTAGGAACAACCTGAATCGAGAGCCGCCCTGACTAAACCAGACCTACCAATTTTAGGCAGTTCCCACGATCAGCGGCCTGTTCCCGGTTCCTATTCCTGGAACTAGTGGCCGGTCGGTCTAGCTCCCGATTCCAAAGTGGGGACCGGACCAACCAGACCAAACCAATTATATATAACTTATTGTAATAGGAATTGCAATTGAGGTAGCAACCTCTCATGTGGCTAAAAGACCAACAAAACTCTTAATGTGACTCTTTAATTATAAAGAAAACATACTTGTTAGTTTCTTCTTTATCCGATGTGGAACTAAGGCTTCAAGAGACTCTCATTCCTCATGCTCACACACTCTCTCTCTCTCTCTCTCTCTCTCTCTCTCTCTCTTTTGCTCATTCACTTGCAAAAGACAATGCACTCCAAGCTTCCAAGAGTCCCACATCGACTAAGTACTTAAATAGAAAAAGATAGATTGTTTATAAGGCTTAAGCACAACCTCCAGCCATATTGTTCATGGCCTTTATGGTCAAGATTAAGCGTAAAACATATGAAGTGTGATTGACATCCACGCAAGTGAAATTTGAATTTTTTGCATGTGGAAAGTATTAACGGATCACCCGGGAACCGAATTTGAATGATCGGTTCAGAGCACGGTCACTCGTTAGTGGAAAAAATAGTGCCGGTTTTGTTGGACCGGACCGGAATTGACAGTCCGGTCCAATTCCCCGTCCTAGGACCAAATGATCCGGTCCACAATTCCCAAAATTGAGAATCGGTTCTCCCGGTCTGATTCCTTATTCCAAGGTGAAATCGGACCAGACCGAGAACTGATCACTCCTATCATGGCTACTACAGACTCAGAGGAGACTAAAGAGCTCCTCGATAAGAGCCAGCAACACTGATCAAGCAATGCGGCGACATTGGCGATGGTGAGAAAGGAGCTGAAGATAAGGATAACGAAAAGGCAGTCGGAGGAGTCGTTTGAGAAGCCGGACATGAAGGAGGGGATGTCCATATAGCGACTAGTTTTGCAGCTGATGCCAATGAGTGCGAGCGGACCCGGTTCGAGATGAGCCTAAGAGGTCTTAGAAGCCCGCACTACCTTAGTCTCCTCCCACAAACACCCTAGCCATTGTCCAACATCCAGCAAACTCGTGCGTCCACGACCCCATTCAGTTGCCAGTCCCCTTAACACCTCATTTTACGACCAACTTGCTTTGCACCACAGTTGAGTTCCATTTAAGTGAAATCTCATGCAAGCTTAACCCCGTCTTCCTCTTACTTTTGAATCTAATGATTAATCGGCGCTCATGCTAACAAGTTAGTCAAATTGTTGGGATTGATTGTGTCTATCCTAGTCGACTTGACATCTGCTAATGGCACAAATGTCCCTCATCAACTATGTCGACCACTTTAGTGTCTCAATCGTTCACTTGACCATGTAAAAGTGTGTTTGTCACTATGGGTGGTTCGATATTCTAATATGTTCATTAGCATATTCTCCGGTCCGTAGTGAAGTACAGGTTTCATATCCTTTATTCGGTCTTGTAAATTCTACCGAATCCTAATTTGCTCGGGCAATGTAATCTCCAGGTATGCCCAGTGTATGTGGGTCGGTGCCCCATGTAACTATGGCAGTTCTTTTTAATTTTAGCAAAAGAAAATGACCATGTTATTTCCACTCATATTAATATAGCACTTCATTGTTTAAAGCATTCTGCACAATTCTATAAATATTCACTGAGAGCTTCCTAGGAAAGTCTGCAGACAAAAAACACTAACTTGCTTGCCAAGCATGGACAACACATGTTAGGAAACCTTTCTATACATTCTACTGGGAAAACAAGACCTATCGTCTATACATCCTGTACGTCATCAGCTCAAAATTTTCCATGGAAATCATATGGGATTTGTCTGGCAATACCAGGTGCATGAGTCAGCCACACATAGCTCCGGCCTACTTTCAGCAAAAAATACCACAGTCCAAAAGAGGATTACAGGCGACCTCCTTGACTGTTCATCTTGTTTTTACACTTACGTGCACAGGGTTGGGATTGTGAATCGATTGCTGGGTCACTAGCCGAACGTTTCTTCTCTCTGGGCAGTTGCTGATGGGCACTGGAGGGAGAGGCCGGTATGCTAGCTACCCCTGAAATAAGTTATTAAAATCCAGACAAGGTTCAGGGGGTTTGTAAATGTAAAACAAGGCCAATTACACCCAGGCCATCAAGAAACACTAGGCACCCCCCAGCACACATATGGATGTGCCGTTATAATATTGCCTCTGAACTTTAAAGATGGTTTCCACAGGCTCAATGATATCATAGTTTAAAGATGATTTCCACAGGCTCAATGATATCATAGTTCGCAGTGCTCAAGAGAGCAACTTACCTTGAAAAAGAAAAGAGGACGATCTACAATATAACATCACAACATGCTAAGAGCAAACAGCTAGACTTAAAGGGAAGGTTGGGTCCCATCAAAGGGGTTTGAAATCCCATGCTCCCATCCAATGCAACAATAGCACCACAACGAAAAACAGTAAAACTCCATTTGGCTTATATGAAATAGACTGTCCCACTTCCCGGATGATTTAATCTACATCACATATTGCCCTCCTCAAGCAAAAAGGAAAAAGTTCCAATTTAGAGTCACAAGACAAAAACAAATACTAAAGAAAATTTACCTGTTATCTCACTGACAAGACCAAGGGTCAGGCCCGACAGAGGAACATCATTGAACAAAGAAAGCAAATTGTATGCAGCCAAGAAATTCTGAAATGCCAAAACCTCCAAATCGCTTTTGGGTTTATCAGACAGTTTGGCTTTCCATTCTCTCGCCAGCTTCATTGCTCCTTCTTTAACCTCATGTGTTATTGAAGGCGAAATTCTCATGAGCTGCTCTAACATAACAATTTGACTCCTCATGACAACTGTCTGAGAATTCACATCCTTAGTGTTTGAGTATTGAGTATAAGACCCCTCAATAACATCCAGAACAAGTTTTGCAGGGTCACATGAGTTTTGCAGCATATGCAAGATTTCTTTACTTATCATAACATTCTCATTCAAAAGCTCAGTTTGGAAAAGCTGCAAATCATTCATAGCTAAGATAGTTGGTGATGGTGGATATTCAACAGAAGAATCATCTGCATTGTGCACAGCAAAATTTTCTGGTTCCTCAGTCTTTATTTGCCAGTGTTGAATAGATCCCAAAGAACCTATCAAATACAAGTCAACAGTTAAGAATCTGAACTGCCTTTATCAAGATGACAGCACTAAACGTGGTTTGCCATGAGGACTTTGGAATGACCAAGAAAAAAAGAAAAACTAAAGACTAAGGAAAGTCCAACTTTTGAAAGAGAGGATACAATTGATCTCAAGTCTCAAATGCACAACAAGCATCATAAGCAAGACAAAAAGTTCCAGCTTGCCAATTAAACATCTTTGGAGAAATTTCTTCGAGCTGCTCCAACTATAGAGCTTGACCTACAAGATGGTACTTTCGGAAAAAAGCAATATATATACATATATGTGATGCCAAAATAACATGAACCTGAGCATTTTGTCTGAACCCATATAAATGGATCCATTTAGTCAACTTCAGAATACATTCCAAAGACAAGCTTACTTTGATCAAATTAGACATGAGTTCAAATTTATTAAATCAACATATTGGACATTTAAAATTTATTTAATATAACATAAACAAGTGTTCAGTCAATGATATAAATTGGATTTGGTGAAAAGCTGAACCTAAAGCAGAAAGTAGTCATTAGCATCCCCAAGATTTTTCACTGGATCAAATAGATAATTGGTGCTGTATATGCAATGGAAATAAGGAAAAAAAAATGGGGAATGCCTCATCTCTCACAACTCAACATACAGAGCCATCACCATGTTTCAAAACTATGTTTGCATAGAGAGACAAAAATTCACACGGCATGAATAATATTACAAAAACCAGGCATAATATGATATACAAACTGGCAGCCAGATTCAACATTTCAAGTCAATAGGCGCATCCCCACTTACCAGGTGGCATTGCTGAGGAACCAAGGACTTGGTGTGATTCCTGACAAGCAATTGTGGGTTGAGAATTTTGACATGAAGCTAAAACAGATCCATTTGTTAATGGGTGTTTCCAATTTTGAGCCACTACCCCAGAATGGACAGTAGTCCTCTCTCTTGACTCCATTTCCCTAGAGCACTTCTCGAGTGACTTTGCAATTGAATCAACCGGTTGCCGCCCCAATTCTAGCTCCATACATTGCACATTACATTCTTTCTTTTTCATTTCAAGTATCTGAGACTGTTCTCCAATTGACACATGAAGTGTATGAAGGTGCTTTTCTTTGAGTTCAACATCTGTGAAGCATTCTCTGCTTCTCTTCTGAATGGAGCCCAACTGCCTTTTCTGAGATTCAAGCTCGTGAGAACATTCTGTGATGGAATTCTGCATCAGATCACATTGCTTCCTTTTGAATTCAAGTGCCTTGGCACATTCAAGAGTTGAGCTTTGAAGGAAAGCATACTCATCGTCCTTCAATCGGAGTTGCTCTGCCCTTTCTGTAATATCAATTTGAATGGACTCTAGCTGTCTCTTTCTTGATGCAAGTTCAAGATTGCAGTCTTCTATAGATGCTTGGACAGCATTGAATTCCCTACTTTTCAACTCAAAAGATTTGGCAACCTCTTCTAATTTTGCCTGGACTGATGCAAGATCTTCCTTCATCAACTCGGTTTCCTCATTACACTGCTTCACCCGCTTCATCATATTTTCCAGTTCCCCTTCCTTGGATTTAAGCTCTTTGGAAAGCTTTACAATCGATGTTTCAATGGACTCCATTTCGCTATTTTTTAAAGCAAGTGCTGCCAACTGCTCACTGATCAACCTGTTGATTTCCTCAACCTCCTCTTTTTTGGATTTAAGCTCCCCTTTGTGCTCCTCGGTCAATATATTGACTGAATGGAGTCGACTCTCTTTAAATCCAAGCTCCTTGGAACGCTCTTCGATGGATCTACAGATTCCCTCAAGTTCTTCCTCCTTTTCTTTGTATTCAACTTGACAGTCAATTATCTGATCTTCGAGAGACTGCAACTTTCTGGCTTTCACCAAGACCTCCTCATCACGCTCTTCAGTCGTGCGCTCCAGAATGCTCAGCCGCTTCTCACCCTCGTGACGCGCCTTGAGACTCTGGTCGAGCAGACTCTGCACCGTACTCAATTCCTCCCTTGTCGATTTAACTGACCTAGAGCACTCATCAAGAGAATGCTTCACCGAACCCAACTCCTCCACTTTCACATCAAGTTCCTGAGCATTTTTAACAAGCAAACTCTGAACCACCCGGACTTTCTTCTCCTTTGAGTCCAATTCCTGTCGCAGCGCCTCCACCTGCTCCTTCTTCGAATCATAATCCCTGCGACATTCCTCAGCCAACTGCTTCAGAGAGCTCAGCTCCATCTTCTTGTCCCTTTTCAGCGAGATACACTCCCTAAGGGCTTTCCGGGTCGCAACCAATTCACGCTCCTCCTTCCTATGCTCCTCCCTGCATTTCTCAAGTCGCTCCTCCGCCGACCTCAGGTCCATCTCCTTCCTCCGCACCTCCTCCTCGCGCTCCTCGACCCTCCGCAGCGCCGACCGCGTCCCCTCCTCCCGCGACGCGACGTAGCGGGCTCGCTCCGCGAGCGACCTCTCGCCCTCCCGGAGCTCCTCGGCGCGGCGCTCGAGGGACACCCGGACGCCATCCAGGTGGCCCTCCAGGTCCTTCCACAGGACCGTGAACGAGAGGAACGAGGACAACTCCGACTGCAGCCGCTCGTACGCCTTAGAAAGGCTCTCCTTCTTCGACTCCGCCAGCTTCAGCTCGCCGGAGATTCCCTCCATCGGAGCACCAACACAAGAAAAAACCACACCCGAAAGGACGAAAGGAAACAAACCCACCTACAGACTAAGGGTGTGCGAAGGAGGGTACCCGTAGAAGTCGCACGACGAGGACCGAGGACGAACCTGGCGACTGGCGCGAGAGCAAATCCGGCATTGAAAGGAGAGAGCTTTTCCGTTCGGTGGCGAGGAAAGAGAAAAATGGAGGGAATACGAGAGAGCAGGGGAGCTGAGTCAAGCGATTTTTGATCGGCGAGAAGAAGCCGCGGGTCCCCGGAAATTGTACGGATACGGCGGGGTGGATTTGCGGGTCGGGATTTGCTAGGCTCACGCGCCGGTCAATTCGGCTCTGGGGCTTTAAATTAAAGCAATCTTCAAAGGCTAATGAATTGTTTTTCACAAAAAAGAATTCCCTCTTTGTATTTCGCTTATCGATTTAGAATGCGTTTGGTAACGTTTCTATTTAAAAATTATTTCAGAGAACAGAAATAAAAAAAAATTATTTCTCTTTTGGAGAATAATTTTTTAACAGAAAAACGTGTTTGATAAACTTATTTTTGAAATAGAAAAAGAATAGGAACACATTTGTTTAACTTGTATGATTTTTTTTTTCTTTTCCCTTTTTTCTTTTTCCTTCCTTTTGACCAATCGCCAGCCTCGGCCATGGCCGACGAGGGCCGACGGCCTTGCCTTGGCTGGGCGAGCTCGAGCTCACCCAGATCCAGCGAGCGCTCACCTAGCCACCAGCGAGGCTCGACGTCGCCGGATCTGGGCGAGCTCGAGCTGGCCCAGCCAAGGCAAGGCTGAGCCTCGCCAAGGACCAGCGACACTCGGCCTCGCCGAGGGCCGACCAAAGAAAAAAGAAGAAGAAAAGAAAGAGAAGGAAAAAATGTTTCTCAAAAGTGTTTCGAGAACAAAAAACAAGTTTTTTTTCTTGTTTTTATTCCAAATTCGTTCTGGAGAACAAAAAAAAAATAGATTTGGAACAAAAACGCAAATAAACGCATTTCTGTTCTTTTTTTGTTCTTCGAAACAAAAAAAAAAACAAGAATTATGTTCATGAACAAAAAATAAATAAACATAAACAAACAGCCCCTTAGATTTCAGAGTTCACCCCCCAAAAGGCAGAGCAAAAGCTAGGGTCTCGCCAAAGAGTTTTTCGCCATATCTAATCCGCATCTCGTGGCCTCAAGAGTCGGCTTGCGCATTGGTGAAGACTTTGTTTAGTCCCCCGACGAGGGAACTAGGCCACCAAGTTGGCGGACACGAGACGTCAATATGAGGGCTCGAGCGAGGTGAGTTGCGTCACCAGTGGATTAATGCCCCCGGCGTCCCCATTGTCTAGGGTTGGGCAACCTCCGTGATGGCATTGCTTGAGTTATTGAGGCCAAAGTTGATGCAAGGGCCGTGTGCGAGCTAGATATTGCTTGCATTGTGTTGTCTGGGTCTCGATGCTTGCATCAACATTAGGGCCATCAAAGAGCTAGATATGTTTGGGGTGGCTTGAACTCGGCAACTAGCCATTAGGGTCACGTGACGTTAGGGCCGGTGCCATTATTGTGCCGTCCGCTTGAGCTTCATACGCAAAAACAAGCACCTTTGTTCTCTCTTTTAAAATATATATATATATATATTGCTTTGCAATAAAGTATTTTACAAGGTGTCTACCAACCCACTAATTTCTTTTCATGAGAATCTTTGAATTAACATCATTAGCGTAGATGCAAAGTTATCAAATTTAAGCATAGCCAAACTCACCCATAAGAGTATGACACCATTGCAATAATAATTATGTGTTTTTGAAATAAGGCCGTATTTTTTTTTGTTAAAAATTCTGGTTGAAGCAAACTTCAATTAACCATTAAAACGATTAGACGGTTGAAGGGACCAAGGGTTTTCCCTGTTTATCTTCTATTTGTTTGCTTTTTATAAGTAATGGAGAAATATACTCAATAGCTTCAATAAACCTTTAGCATAATTGTAAAATTTTGGGCAATGAGGCTCTGGTGGGGTTTTAGTTAATTCAAGGGTAAGCAAAATTATCGGATCGAACCAGATCAGTTTGCTCTTTGGAGTGTTAGTAGAGAGAGAGAGAGAGAGAGTTCGCAAGGAAAATCAAAAGTGCTGCCTGCCCAATTTCTTTTATGGGGAAGGAGAGAAATCAGGGAACGAGACCTGACTTGTCGCGCAATTGCTGCCCTGGCCGACCTCTCTTTTCACGTCTGAAAGGGTCTCCCGTTGAGGTTTCTTCTTGGAATCTCCTTCCTTCTCTCTCTCTCTCTCTCTCACAAGTCCTTTCTAGAGCAGCACGCTCTCCAATCCCCTCTTTCTCTACGTCTCCATCCTCTACGTTCCATATCCGTTTTGCTGTTTGTGGAACGGAAGAGGCCAAACCTTCGTGTCTGTTTCTCTTCCCCTCTCTACAAGGCCAAACCTTGCAGTGCTGGCGATTGTATATCTTCCCTTCAGGAGTCACCACAGGTGCTCTCCCCATACCTTGAAGAATCCTCCATCCACGTATGCACAAACAACCCAAGTCATAGAGGGGGGAAAATCAGACAAAAAAAAAAAAAAGAACATGCCTGCCGATTTCTTTGACCCACTGAGGAACTGGAACGATCCGGTTCCAAGATCAAGTGAGCCGGTTCTCGATTTCAAGAATGAGGAACCAGCCCCTCTAGTTCCAGTTTCCAAGCCTACTTGGGAACCAATCCATCCATAAACCGATCACCTCCGTATGTTATCCACTACTTGTGATCCTAGACTGGAGTCCTACAAGAAATTAACTAGTATAAGTTAATGAAGTCTAAGAGTTAGCATATCAAATATGGTATGTTGGTTTTGTATAGATTTACAAATGAGTAAAGTACACCCTAAGTGTCAAAACTTGGCATAGAGGGATATTTAAGTGCTAAAAGTTTGGAAATGTACACTTAAGTGCCAAAATCGAAACAAAATTGATTACTTAGATGCCACTCCGGGCAAAATCTAGCCAAATTGTCGACGTGGCAATTTTCCGACGAGATGGGTGCAAAACGGCATCGTTTTACAAGTTGATGTGGCGAGAAAAAGCAAAAACGACATTTTTTTGTCTTTGATGTGATAAATAATTAATAGAAAAATTAATCAAATTAAATTTAAAACTAAATTTATTTAAAATATTCTAAAAATTGAAAAACTTAAAATTAAAAAACTTAAAATAAATAAATAAATAAAATGAGGGGCCAAAAGGAGGCTGCTAAGGGCCGAGCCCTCGCCGCCACCGCCGCCTCCCCGTCACCAACGGGAAGGGCCGGCGACAGAGGGGAGAGGGTCGGCCGGGGTCGCCGGCCCCTGGCCGACCGACGGCAAGGGCTCGCGAGCCCTCGCCCGGATCGTCGAGCCCTGGCCAACCTGCGGTGAGGGTCTGCGAGCCCTCGCTAGATCTAGGGCGAGGGTCGCCGACCCTCGCCCGACCGGGCCAAGGGCCACCACCCGCTAAGGAGTCACCCCAACAAGCAACAACCCTTGGCCCGCTGAGGGGTTGCCCCAGCGGGCAGCAGCCCTTGTTAATCTTCTATTTTTTTCATAAATTAACGGAGAATATATTCAATTTGGAAATTCTTATTATAGTCTAAACTCGATATACCATCTAAACTCAATATACCATGAATAAAATAATTCTTAACCATTGACGATGAGACTCCGATGGGCCTATATTATCCACTACTCGTGATCTTATGGATCACAATGGACCAGACTTCTGCAAGAAATTCACCAATACAATTTCAAGAAGTCTAAGAATCGCATGTCAAATGCGGAATGTCAGGCCTCTATATATTTATAAACTCAAACAATCATAGGAATGATGGGAGGAGAGTCAATCGTACCTCGTGGGATGCAAAATTGAGCTCAGGTAGTCTAAAGGAATGAACTCAGTCAGCATGTTTGTAAGATTCTCGGGTCATATCCTCTCCTGATATGTTATACTTGACGCAAAATTTTCAGTCATCAAATTTTGGCCCTCTATCGCCCTTGACACAAGATCTGTTGACAGTTAAATCTTAACCATTAGACTTGTCATTCATTTGCATAAGGAACTTAGGGATCAAATTCAACTCATAAATAGAAATATTGATATAGCATAATTTTGCACTTTGCACTCTTTATTGCATCTCTTCGCATTCAAATACCCAACCTTCTTAATCCAAAGCCATATGATAGCTCTGGCCTACTCTCAGCAAAGAATACCTTTGTCCAAAAGAGGATTACAGGGGACCTCCCTGATTGTTCATCTTGTTTTTACACTTACGTGTACAGGGTTGGGATTGTGAATCGATTGCTGGGTCACTAGCCGAACGTTTCTTCTCTCCGGGCAGTTGCTGATGGGCTCTGAAGGGACAGGCAGCCATGCCAACTGGTCCTGAAATAAGTTAATTAAAAACCAGACAAGGTTCAGGGGATTGTAAATGCAAAACAAGGCGTAATACACCCAGGCTATCAAGAAACACCAGGCATTTCCCAGAACACATATGGATGTGCCATTATAATATTGTCTTTGAGCTTTAAAGATGATTATTACAGGCTCAATGATATCGAAGTTTGCAGTGCTAAAGAGAGCAACCCACATAACATCAGAACATGCTAAAAGCAAACAGCTAGACTTAAAGAGAAGATTGGGTCCGTCAATGGGGTTTGAAATCCCATACTCCCATCTAATGCAACAACAGCACTTCAACGGAAAACAGTAAAACTGCTGTTTGGCTGTCTGAAATAGAATGTCCCACTTCCAGGATGATTTGATCTACATCCTATATTGCCATGCTCAAGCAAAAAGGAAAATGTTACAATTCAGAGAGTCAGAGATAGGAAAATGGATACTAGAGAAAATTTACCTGATATCTCATTGACAGGACCAAGGGTCTGGCCCAACAGAGGAGCATCATTGAACAAAGAAAGCAAACTTAAATGCCAAAACCTCCAAACAGATCTCGGGTTTATCAGACAATTTCGTCTTCCATTCTCTCACCAGCTTCACTGCTCCTTCTTTAACCTCATGTGTTATTGAAGGCGAAATTCTCACAAGCTGCTCTAACATAACAATTTGACTCCTCATAACATCTGTCTGCAAATTCATATCCTTACTGTTTGAGTATTGAGTATAAGACCCCGCAATGACATCCAGAACAAGTTTTGCAGGGTCAGGTGAGTTTTCCACCGTATGTGAGATGTCTTTACACATCATGGCATTCTCATTCAAAAGCTCAGTTTGGAAAAGCTGCAAATCATTTCTAGCTAAGATAGTTGGTGGTGGTGGATATTCAACAGAATAATCATCTGCATTGTGCACAGCAAAATTCTTTGGTTCCTCGGTCTTTATTTGCCACTGTTGAATAGATCCCAAAGAACCTATCAAACACGAGACAACCGTTAAAAATCCAAACTGCCTTTATCAAGATGACAGCACCAAACGTGGTTTGCCATGAGGACTTTGGAACTACCACGAAAAAAGAAAATGGGAAGACTATGGAAAGTCCAACTTTGAAAGAGAGGACATAATTGATCTCAATTCTCAAATGCACAACATTCATCATCAAAGCAAGCCAAGTCAAACATCTTTGGAGAAACTTCTTTGAGCTTCAACTATAGAGCTTGACCTACAGGATGGTACTTTCGAAAAAAGCAACACACACAGATGCATGATGCACGCACACATATGTGATGCCAAAATAGTATGAACCACAGCATCTTGTCTGAACCCATATAAATGGATTTGGCATTTCAATCTAAAAGATAGAAAAGAAGGGGTTGTAGAGGAACCTTAATGGATCAATTTGGTCAACTTCGGAATATATTCCAAAGACAAGTTTACTTTAATCAAATTAGACATGAGTTAAAATTTTATTAAATGAACAGATTGGATATTCAAAATTTATCTAATATAACATAAACAAGTGTCCAGTCAATGATATCAATTGACTTGGTGAAAGGTTGAACCTAAAGCAGAAAGTTCATTAGCATCCCCAAGACTTTTGATTGGATCAAATTGATAATTGGGGCTATATATGCGATGTATATAAGGAAAAAACATGGGGATTGCCTCATCTCTCACCAGTCAACTACAGAGCCATCACCATGTTTCAAAACTTTGTTTGCATAAAGAGACAAAAATTCACTCGGCATGAATAATGTTACAAAAACCAGGCATAATTTGATAAACTAACGGGCAACCAGATTCAACATTTCAAGTCAATAGGCGCATCTCAACTTACCTGGTGGCACTGCTGAAGAACCAACGACCTGGTGCAATTCCTTTGCTATATGAAACTGTGACACAGAACTGACAAGATCTTGAATTCCATTTGCATCGAAGGCAGAAGCCAGCTTATACGCCACTAAAAGCCTCAAAAAGCCCAAGAGAAAGATAGTATTAAATTCTCCAAGAGCCAGTTTCATTGCAGCTTCCCTCTCCTGAGGATTAATCTCTGCTGAAGATAGTATTAAATTCTCCAAGAGAAAGATACAACTCCTTCTAATCACCCCAATATCTAGTAACCCATCTCTATTCCTGGAATCTGGGGGGTAAAATCCTTCCATGGCATTTAACACCTACTTTGCAGCATCATCAGATGTTTGAATAATTTCCAGCACCTTGTGGCAAAATCTATCATGCTCTTGAAAATGTCGATATAGGAACATCTGCAGATTCTTTCCATCAAAATCAGTTGTGGGTCGAGAATTTTGACATGAAGCTAGAACAGGTTTATTTATTAATGGGCGTTTGCAATTTTGAACCACTACCCCAGAATGGACACTAGTCCTCTCTCTCAGCTCCATTTCCCTAGAGCGCTCCTTGAGTGACTTTTCAATCGAATCAAGCCGTTGCCGCTCCAATTCTAGCTTCATACATTGCACATTACATTATTTCTTTTTCATTTCAAGTATCTGAGAGTGTTCTCCAATTGACAAATGAAGAATATGAAGGTGCTTTTCTTTAAGTTCAACATTTGCGAAGCATTCTTTGCTTCTCTTTTGAATGGAATCCAACTGCCTTTTTTGAGATTCGAGCTCATGAGAATATTCCGTGATGGAATTCTGCATCAAATCACATTGCTTCTTTTTGAACTTGAGGGCCTTGGCACATTCAAGAGTAGAGCTTTGAAGGAAAGCATACTCTTTGTCCTTCAATTGAAGTTTCTCTACACGTTCAGTAATATCAATTTGGATGGACTCTAGCTGTCTCTTTTTTGATGCAAGTTCAAGATTGCTGTCTTTGATAGATGCTTGGACAGCATTGTATTCACTACTTTTCAACTCAAGATATTTGGCCACCTCTTCTAATTTCGCCTGGACTGAAGCAAGATTGTCCTTCTTTAACTTGGTTTCCTCAATACACTGCTTCACCCGCTTCATCATATTTTCTAGTTCACCTTCCTTAGATTTAAGCTCTATGGAAAGCTTTCCAATAGCTGTTTCAATGGACCCCAATTCGCTATTTTTCCAAGCAAGTGTCACCAACCGCTCATTGATCAACCTGTTGATTTCCTCAACCCCCTCTTTTTTGGATTTGAGCTCCTCTTTGTGCTCCTCCATCAATATATGGATGGAATAGAGTTGACTCCCTTTATATTCAAGCTCCTCGGAACACTCTTCAATGGATTTATGGATTTCCTTGAGTTCCTCCTCCTTTTTTTTGTGTTCAACTTGACAGCCGTTTATCTTATCTTCCAGAGACTGCAACTTTCCGACTTTCACCATGACCTCCTTATCACGCTTTTCAATCGTGCGCTCCAAAACACTCAGCCTCTTCTCACTCTCGTCATACACCTTGAGACTGTGGTCGAGCATACTCTCCACTGCAGTCAATTCCTCCCTTGTCGATTTAACTGTTGGAGGTTATGGGTTTGAGAGAGAAGAAGCAGTTGCTTGAAGTATTACACCAAGAGACGTCAAGTTTGGAACGCTCAACAGTGTTACCTCCAGCGTAGGGAAACCCTAGAGTTTATATATGTAAGCTATTGGGCTTCGGCCCATATGGATCCAAATAACCGTGCTTTTACCTATTGGGCTTGTATGTGAACATATTAATTTTAGATTATATTAACAATATATCTAACAATCTCCTCCTATGTTCACCATACAAAGACAATCCAATAAGGTAGTCAGTGTGATGTTCAAACAAACATGAATCATCCACATTCGGTCCAAGATAATTAACTCGGATCTGTTATGAGAGCAACAAATCAAAAACAAGTACTAGGAGTTTTAGATTCAATCTAAACTCATTCAAATCCCCAAAATAAATCTTAGACTCAGTTCACAACCAAAATATGCATAATAATGTTCACAAAATAGAAATAGCAAAAATGCAAGTAAACCGTCAAGTCCCCACATGCTCAAAATGATATATATTCATTCATCAAGTAGGTCATCTTGGTCGGGATCCCACTCATTAAGCTCTCCTCCATCTCTACCATCCCCCGTAGAATGTCAAATATGAATTTCATATTATCATGAATTCAATCATTTGAATAAAACTTAGCAACATTCCATCAGGTAGAGAAGAACATATATTGATGTCATAAAGCATCATAATATCATGTCATAAGCATCAATTCAGTTTCATATATTATGAACAAGACTTAAACAATGTGATTTACAAAGAGCCATCAACTTAAGTTTATTTGTAGGAGAATAACTATTGTCTAGTTTCAAAGAACATGACCAATAGTCAAGTCACCTACAATAACCTAGTCATGTAATATCAAGTTTCAATTAAGAACAAGACCTGCAGGCTTCTTAAGTAAACAATTGTTTCTATGTTTCAATTTGGAATGTCACGATTCTCGATTCCTTAAAGTCAAATAATCTAACATCAAGTTTGGAATGAGATCATTTAACCAAAAAGGATAGTCCAACTTAGTTGAATTGTATCATCAAGTTTGGAATGACACAATTTTCCCCGTTAGAACATTTGAATTAGGTTAAAGTCATATTCATCAAGTTTGGAATGAGACAACTCACCCTTTTCAAATTAGTCAGCAACTGTGAACATCAATGAAACATATATACTGTGCTTATCATTGTAGCCACTAAAGGAAGATTCGATAATTCAAAACACACACTTAGAAGGTAAGTAAATGGTAGTTAAGACTTGCCTATATAGTCTTTAACCCCAATTCCCCCACTGTTTTGAATAATCGATCTTTAGGCATACCTTTGGTGAGAGTATCGGCTATGTTATCCTTCGATCTCACATCGATCAAAGTGATAACCCCTTGTTCTCTCATATAATTCAACAACGCATGTCTCAGTCTCACATGTCTTCTCTTTGAATTAAAAAGAGTATTATTGACGACTTGGACAGCTGCTTGATTATCACAGAATAGGCTTAAAGAATTAATCTTTAGTCGAGTCAAAGGAATATCCATAATCAGATTCTTTATCCACTCTGCCTCTTCGCCGGCTGAGGCTAAAGCAAAAAGTTCTGATTCCATAGATGACAATGCAATACAAGTCTGTCGTTTGGATTTCCATGTAATAGCAGCTCCACCCAAAGTGAATACATATCCACTAGTGGACTTACTACTTCCAATATCTGAACACCATGATGCATCAGAATATCCATCCACAATTGGAGGATAACCAGAATAATAGAGAGCATAATCTTTAGTACGTTTAAGGTATCTCATCAGCCTATCAAGGGCATCCCAATGCTCTTTACTAGGATTACTAGTAAAACGACTCAAAGATACCAACCGTAAAGGCTATGTCGGGTCTAGTGCAACTCATAGCATACATGAGACTACCAAGCGCTTTCGAGTATTTTAACCGATCAACGCTGGTCCCTTCATTAGGACTCGCCCGTTATTATAATCACATGGTGTCTCACTCGGTTTACACTTATCGTATCCCCAAGTAGAAAGTAGCTGCTCAATATAATGAGTCTCGGCTAAGGGAGATAACTTGCCGTTTAAAACTTACTTTCATACCAAGAATAGTATTAGCAATACCAAGATCTTTCATGTCAAATTCTTTAGCCAAAGTAGCTTTCACGTCACTCACTACAGAATGATCGGAACCAAGAATTAACATGTCATCAACATACAAGCAAATGATGACTAACTTATTTGACATAGAACGATGGTAAAGGCATTTATCTCGAATAACTAGACCGAAAGCCATAACTCTTTACCACTTTGTCAAATTTGAGATGCCACATCTTAGGTGCTTGTTTAAGACCATACAATGATTTATTCAATTTACAAACTTTGTCCTCAAGACCTTTCATAACATATCCTTCCGGTTGTTCCATGTAAATTTCCTCATTTAACTCTCCATTTAAGAAAGCTGTTTTTACATCCATTTGATGCACTACAAAGTGTTCAATAGATGCTAAGGCAAGAAGAATTCTTATAGTTGATAGATGACACACAGGTGAATAAACATCAAAATAGTCTATTCCACTCGTTGTTTATAGCCTTTAGCTACTAAACGTGCTTTGTATCTCGGCTATTGATCCATCACTATTTAGTTTCTTCTTCAACACCCATTTACAGCCTATAACTTTAGCCCCTTTTGGCAAGTTTACTAGCTGCCAAGTGTGGTTCTCAAAGAGAGAGCTCATTTCATCATCTATGGCTTCTACCCACAAGTAGAGATTCCCTAGATCTCATTGCTTCCTTATAGGAGAATGGATCATCCTCAAGATGGTAAGCAACAAAATCCTCACCAAAACTTTTGGGAATTCTCTCTCTTGTAGATACTCTTACTGGAATTGGTTCAAAAGCCAACTGTGTGGAATTAGAGTCGAAGGGCCTCGCTTCGATTCTACAGAGATTCTGAAATCATATCTCGTAGATCCGAAACATTCAAGCCTTGATCTCGAGAAACTTGTTTTCGAAAACACCGCATCTCTAGATTCTATCACTGTGTTAGTAGATAGATCTAAAAACCTATTTGCAGCACTATCTTCTGCACTTCCTAGATGTACACAAGTAATGGTTCTAGATCCCACCTTAGGTTTCTTAGGATCTGGTATGCTAACATAAGCAATACAACCCCAAGTCTTAAGAGTATCATATCTACAAGGGTGCTTATGCCATATCTCATAAGGTGTCATAGACAACTTAGAGTGCGGCAACCTGTTCAAGATGTGATTAGCAGCTAGAACTCGCTTCTCCCGAGGGAGGAAGGCATGCCAGCTGTAAGTAACATAGAATTTAACATTTCGGTTAATGTTCTATTCTTACGCTCGGCAACACCATTTGATTGGGGTGAATAAGGAGCAAAGTGGTTTCAAGTATTATACCTTCAAGCACAAAAATCCTTGAACCTTAACATAGTATATTCTCCTCCTCTATCACTCCTAAATCTCTTAATTTTCAAGTTGAGTTGATTTTCTACTCTAGATTTGAAAATCTTAAACTTTTCAAACGCCTCATCTTTCGATTTCAACAAATAGACATGACAATATCTAGAAAAATCGTCTATGAATGTTATTAGATACTTCCGACCACCTTTAGTAATGTAATTTCTAAAGTCACAAATATCAGAATGTATTAACTCAAGAAGTTGTGTACTTTTAGAAACCAACTTAAAGGGTTTTCTAGTGATTTTAGCCTGTGCACACACTTCACACTTGTCAAATCGAATAGAAGTATCTAATGGAATGTTGTGAGTTTTAGCTAGATGTTGCATTTTCCTGTAATTCACATGTCCAAGTCTATTGTGTAACAACTTTGGATCAATCAAAGTAGAATTCACATAGTTTATGCTATCAGTATCTAAACTCAACCTATACATACCATTAACCATGAATGCACAACCGAAATAATATGAGTTAACAGATAAAGTTACTCTACTATTCATAGTTGAAAAAGACATACCAGCTTTATCAAGTAAACTCATCGATATCAAATTCTTTTTAAGTAAAGGTACTACTCTAACATGTTTCAGAGTTAGTAATTTACCCGAAGAAGAAAGCACCCGTTTGCGGTTCCAAAGATGAGTCACTTTTGCCTCACCACCATTGCAATTTTCCACAAAGTGTCTTTCACTTCGTGACCTCGGTGAGTAAGTTCTTGTTGTTTGTAGCATGACAAGTAGCGCCACCGTCCAACCACCACTCGAAGAGACTCTAGCCTTTCCATTATTCATCATTCCAATGAAAGCTTGAGGCTCAGATCCTCTAATAAGCATATTGGCCTCATTCTGTGGTGTGTCATTCTTTGGCTTCTTTGGTAACTTACACTCTGTTGCCCAGTGACCCCACTTTCCACAGTTATGGCACTTGCCCTTCTTCTTCTTTTGGAAGATAGTCTTTTTGGCCTCTAACTGTAAAGAGGATTCACCTTTTGGTGACTTGAACTTTTTCTGAGGTTTATTAGAGTGTGAAACAAAGTTGGCAACTGACTTTTGTTGTCCTACTTGTTCCAAACCCTTTCTAGTAATATTTTGATCCTCAATGTGAATATACCTCTTTAATTCATCAAGTCCCATCTGTACCTTCGCCCTGTGCATTTCAGTCTTGAAAGAACTCCATTCGCTTGGCGCTTGCTTAACACAAGACCGACAAAGAGATTATCGGACATATCAGAGTTATCATCTTTCAACTTGTTCCTCATGTTCTCAAATTCAACTAATTGAGAGGTGATGCTTGAATTCATAGTGAATTTAAAATCAAAGAATTTCTCCGCTAAAAGAGTTTTAGATAGCCCCTCTTGTTTTTGGAACTGAGCATTCAAGTGATCCCATATCTCTTTCGCCGTCTTATACTCACTATAAGTCATAGACAGATTAGGATTTAGAGAGTTTAACAAATAATCTCTACAAAAATCCTCATCTTTGTTCCATCGATATTCATCAACATCTTCAATGGTAGAAGCAAAATCGCTCAAAACAGTATAGAATATATCACGTTCTTTCATGCCGAATTGAACATGTAATTTCCAACCATGAAATTCAGTAACATCAAACGATTGAAGCTTCATAATATCATAGGAACTACGCTTTGCCATTTTAATCAGAGCAAAGTATTAGAAAGAGTGCACCTTGGAGTCCGAGCCACAAAGTTGAATAACACCCCTAACCTTGATCAAACTGCTCTTTAAAGATGGAATTTGCCAAAACAAACCCTAAAAACAGATCTGGAGCGCCCAAAAACTTTAAGATGGACTGCCCTTATCGCTGAAACTCGCTGGAAATTTCCGCCCTCGAAATTCGCTAGAAATCCCGAAATTCGCTAGAAATTCAGATGAAAACTTCAGGTTGCCGTAACTTCTCCGTCCGACCTCCGATCGACGCGAGTGACCACTCAAAACGTTCGTATCGACGAGTAGAACAAAGCCCAAGTGGTTTCACCCTCTAAAATTGGCTATAATTTTTGGGTTTTTGAATCAAAGATTTCGGTCACCCGAATCTTCAAACTCAAATCTCAGCCAATGCCACCGTCGAAATCGAAAGTAAAATACACCCGTGAGTTCGTCTTGACGAGATCTTCAAGAAGACACCTTTCTCGCTCAAATCCAACACACGATAATAATACTTCAAGATTGTTGGAGGTTATGGGTTTGAGAGAGAAGAAGCAGTTGCTTGAAGTATTACACCAAGAGACGTCAAGTTTGGAACGCTCAACAGCTCAGTGTTACCTCCAACGTAGAGGAAACCCTGAGCTTATATATGTAGCTATTGGGCTTCGGCCCATATGGATCCAAATAACCGTGCTTTTACCTATTGGGCTTGTATGTGAACATATTAATTTTAGATTATATTAACAATATATCTAACATTAACTGTCCTAGAGCACTCATCAAGAGAACGCTTCACTGAAACCAACTCCTCCACTTTCATATCTACTTCTCGAGTATTTCCCTCGAGCAATCTCTGCAGCACCTTGACTTTCTTCCCGTTTGAGTCCAGTTCCTGTTGCAGCACCTCCCCCCTCCTCCTCCTTCGAATCATAATCCCTGCGACATTCCTCGGTCGACTGCATCAGAGAGCTCAGCTCCTCCTTCTTGTCCCTGATCAGCGAGGTGCACTCGCTAAGGGCATCACGCGTCACGACCAATTTACTCTCCTCCCTCCTACGTTCAACCCTGCATTTCTCAAGCCGCTCCTCCACCAGCCTCAGGTCCATTCTCTTCCTCGGGACCTCCTCCTCGCACTCCTCGACCCTCTGCCATGCCGACCGCAGGCCCTCCTCCCGCGAGGCGACGTCGCGGGCTCGCTCCGCGAGCGACCTCTCGCCCTCCCTGAGCTCCTCAGAGCGGCGCTCGAGTGACCTCCGGATGCCATCCAAGTGTTCCTCCCTGAGCTCCTCAGAGCTCCTCAGAGCGCGAACGTACGCGAGGTGGATGCCTGCTCGCCTGGAATTGGATGAAACTTCTACTTGCTTCCTCTTCTCTCATGCACCACACTCGATGATTTTGGTGAAAAGTTACGCCATGAAGATAGCCCAAAACTGAAGGCGAGGCCACCTTCCTTTTGGCTTTGGAGCTTTTAAGAAAGCCTACTTAAAAGGCTAATGATTTTTTTTTCCCCATTGAATTTTGCCCAACAATTTATAATTCCGAGTTAACCATCACAAGCAGAGCGAAAGCGAGTCTTCGCCGTGTCCGATCGGCGTCTCGAGACCCAAGGGTTAGCTTGCTCAATGACGGTCGAAGGGACTAGGGGCTTTCCTTGTTTATTTTTTATTTTTTTAAGTATTGGAGAAATAATTATACTCAATAGCTTCAAAAATCCTTATTTGAGTCTAAACTTGGTATACCATGACTAGGATAATTATAAATTATTGCCGATGAGATCTGATGGGGCTTATGTTATCCACTACCTATGATCTTGTGGGTCACCATGAACTGGATTCTAGCAAGAAATTCACCTAAATAATTCAATGAAGTCATATCAAATGTGGTATGTCGGTTCTGTATAGATTTATAACTATCAAAATTGTAAAAATGATAGGGGAGAGTCTAGTAGTCTAGTGTACATTGTGGGCATCATACCCTTGAATTTTACAATCGTTGGATGGCCAATATTTTGTGGCGCACATAATTTAATCTTATTTAATTCTTCAACACTTGAGTCTTTCACAGTATATGAATATCGACACGTGGATTCATATATAATTTCTTTTACAATTTTTTAAAAATTTGTTTGATTGTTTAAATTTTGGTAAGTGAAGCGGAAAAATACTTAACTAGATATTTACAGGTTGTCGTCTTGCATGTGATAAAGCAGCCTCTTTTGGGTTACGTGAAAGCAACCTCCTTCGTTGACTCCTACCGTGCTGGGTCGGCTTCAGGCTTCCGTTTTCAGAAAAATGATCTGCATTTAGATTTGAAATGACAGGCATTTATATTTCTGCAAGTCGCATTTATTGTTTTACTTTGAATTGATATTGTCAGTACTTGTTTGCAGAACTTCGCATGTGGTGCGGATGAACTCTGGTATAATTGTCCTAAATTAAGGTTGTCATTTTCGAGATAGAGAGTATACTCCTTTCTTCTTACATAAAATTATGGGATGATTCAACTCCAGCTAAGCTTCAAAGACTTACCTATTTGCATCGGACCCATGTGAAAATGGATCGGTCACATAGGGTTTTTGTGGGATTCACAGGGACTGATAGGGAATTGGATTTAAATAAATGTTTTCATCATATTCTAATGTTAAAAACAGATTTGGAAATAAATTCCTTTACTTTCATTTTTCCCGTCGATCATGAAGATAGATATCTCAGCATAGCTCAGACTTTCACACATTTCCTCATGTGTCAAACCATAGTGCACGGCCCATCATTTTGATTAATAAATTGCTTGATTAAGTGTGTTCATGTTGAAGTAGTTCATAGCATTAAAGATTGGGTCAAGTTTTTTAAGGGCTTGAACAGTAAGCTCAGGATTGGAAATTAAGGCTGGCAAATTTGGCAATGGCGAAGGTATTAGAATTAGTAAATTTCCAAGTCTTGAATACAGACGAGCCAAAAGTACAAAAGAATAATTTGGTACAAATAAGAATGGTTTGGCTGACATGAACTACCTCTGACTTTGCTTTAAATTCCTTGTATAAGGAATGAAATTATGAGTTGATGCCTAAAAGTAAAGAACGCTTGTGAATACTAGGAATTTAAAGTCTACAATACAAGGATTTTAGGTAACTTGTTACGGATGATATTTGAATTATGGACACATCTATAGATCTTCCTAAGGATTTGAGAATAACTTGTCACAGATGACATCATGAAACGGCGATGCGTTGGTCTTAGTAGATTTAATTATAGCTTGATGTTAAGGGGAAGAAGAATGCTGGAATGTCCTGCTAGTTTAATGCCTTTTCACGAGAAAATCTATTGATTAGTGTGTCGTCGCTTCTTGAAATAGACCGACGATCTAACAAGTCACGACAAGCTGGTTCATTTGGGCCAAGGCAAGATGCCTAATTGCAATACGAAACCCGAGCAAAACTTCCGGTTAAGAGTGACGGTTGGGGACGGGAATGACACCACCATATACAGCAGGTTGTACTTGCTAGGCCACTGTCGGAAGAAACTCAGGGTCAAGGGTAAGATGGTGTTTTAATTCCCATTGAAGAAACACTCAAGCCAACTTTGAGGTTTGGAAGGAGGAGGAGGAGGAGGGGATAGGTATTTCATTGCTCAATGAAATAATTTCCGCTAGTTTCAGAACCTTACTGTCATCATTTGACAGAACCAAATTGTATGCGGGCAAGAAATGCTGAAATGCCAATAACCTCCGAAGCTCCCTCGGGCTTATCCGACAGTTTCGCTTTCCATTCTCTTGCCATTGCTCCTTTAACCTCATATGCTATTAAAGGCGAAATTCTCACCAGCTCATCTAACAGAACAATTCGACTCCTCATAACCTCTGTCTCCAAACTCAGATCCTTACTGTTTGAGTATCAAGTATGAGACCCCGAAAAAGTTTTGCAGGATGTAAGTGAGATTTCTTTACATATCATAGCATTCTCATGCAAAACCTCCGTTTCGAAAATCTACAAATCTTTTCTAGCTGAGACAGTAGTGGTGGATTAAAAAAACAGAAGAATCATCTGCATTGTGCACAGCAAAATTTTGCGGTTCCTCGGTCCTTATTTGATAATGTTGAATAGATCCAAATGAACATTTAAAACACAAGTCAACGATAAAGAACCCGAACTGCCTTTGTCAAGATAACAGCACGGAACATGGTTTACCATGAGGACTTGAGAATGACCACAAGATGAAAATCTTTAGCTGAGGAAAGTCCGACATCGAAATAGAGGACATAATTGATCTCAATTCTCAAATGCACAGCAAGCATAGTCAAAGCAAGCCCAAGCCCAAAAGTTTCAGCTTCCCAGTTAAACATCTTTGGAGAAATGTTTGGGAGCTCCAACAATAGTGCTTGACCTATTAGATGGAACCTTCGAAATAGCAATATATATCGGATATTTAAAATTTACAAAAGATAACATAAACAAGTCTACAGTCAATGATTTTAAATTTGATTTGGTGAAAAGTTGAATTAAAGCATCAAGTAGTCAACTAGCATCCCCAAGATTTTTCATTGAATCAAATCAATGATCAGTGCAGCATCTGCAATGTACATAAGGATTACCTCATCTACTGACAAGTCAAAATACAGAGCCATCGCCATGTTTCAAAACTTTGTTCCAGGAAAGAGATAAACATTAAAGTGGCGAGAATATAATTGCAAAAAGCAGGCATAATATGATAAGCAAACTGGCAACCAGATTCAACATTTCAAGTCCCTAGCTGCATTTACGCTTACCAGGCAGCACTACTGAAGAACCAAGGACCCGTTGCAATTCCTGTGCTATTTGAAACTGTGACACAGAATTGACAAGCTCGTCAACTTCATTTGCATTGAAGGCAGAAGCTAGCTTATATGCCTCTAAAAGCTTCAAAAAACCCAAGACCTCCAAAGGATGCTCAGGTGATGGTGAAGATTTCAGCTTCCCTTTCCATTCAACAGCCAGTTTCATCGCAGCTTCCCTCTGCTGAGGCTTAATCTCTGATGAAGACCGTATAAAATTCTCCAACAGGAAGATACAACTCCTTCTAATCACCCCAATATCTAGTGACCCATCTCTGTTCCCTGAATCCTGGGGGTAAAACCCTTCCATGGCATCTAACACCAACTTTGCAGCGTTAGCTGATGTTCGAATAATCTCCAGCACCTTATTGCACACTCCATTGAGCTCCTTAATATGTTGATCTACGAACATCTGCATTTTCTTTCCATCAAAAGCACTTGTGGATTGAGAATTTAAACATGAAGCAGGAACAGGTCCATATGGGTTTTTCACATTTTGCGCCATTACCCCAGAATGGCCACGAGTCCTCTCTCTCAACTCCATTTCCCTGGAGCGCTTCTTGAGCGACTTTTCATTCGAATCAAGCCTTTGCCGCTCCAAATCTAGCCCCATACATCGCGCACCCCATTCTTCCTTTTGCTTCTCAAATATCCAAGAGCGTTCTGCGATTGACACGTCAAGCATATAAAGGTGCTGTTCCCTACGTTGAAGATCTGTTGAGCATTCACCGATCCTCCCCTGAATGGAATTTAACTGGCTTGTTCTAAACTCCAGTTCCTGAGAGCATTCGGTGATGGATTTTCGCATCCGATCACGCTGCTTCTTTTTGGACTTGAACTCTTGCTTTTTCGATGCAAGTTCCAGATTACGGTCTTCAATGGATGCTCGGACAGCATCAAGTTCCCTGCTTTTCAACTCAAGGCATTCGGAAACCTCTTCTAATTTTGCCTGGACTGACCCGACTCTCTTCTCCTTCAACTCCACCTCATGTTGCAGCGCCTCCACCTCTTCCTTCTTAGAAGCATAACCCCTGCGACATTCCTCAGTCGCCCGCACCAGAGACTGCAGCTCCTCCTCTTTGCTCCTGATCAGCGAGTCACACTCCATAAGCGCGTCTCGCTTCAGAGCCAGTTCCCTCTCCACCTCCCTACGCTCATCCCTGCACCCCTCGAGCCGCGACTCCACCGTCCTCAGCTCCGCCTCCTTCCTCCGGACCTCCTCCTCCCGCTCCGACCGCAGCGCGTCCTCCCGGGACGCCACGTCGCGGGCGCGCTCCGCGAGCGACCTCTGGATGCCGTCGAAGCGCTCCTCCAGCTCCTTCCACCGGAGCGAGAACAGGAGAAGCGAGGACGCCTGGGACTGCGCCTGCTCGTACGCCTTGAAGAGGCTCTGCTTTTGCAGCTCCGCCCGCTCCATCTCGCCGGAGAACTCCTCCATGGACGAAAAGCCGGCGCCGGAACCCACGCCCTCCCAAAAGAAGAAAAACCCACCTGCAGACTTCGAGTTTACGAAGGAATGCGGACGAACCTGGGCATTTGGCGCGCAACCTAAGCCGGCATCGCCAGAGAGAGAGAGAGAGAGAGAGAGAGAGATAGTAGGTGTTTCTTCCTGGTGGCGAAGGAGGAGAAACAAAAAAATAGGTAATGCGAGACGGTGCCGAGTCGAGTGAGCGAGCGAGCGAGCGAGTTGGAAACGATTTTCAGGCAATACTTTTACGGTGCTGAGGCAACCCTTAATCATTCAGTTGCAATTTAAAGTGATTGTCACAAATTTATTCACTTTGCTTCTTTTTTATTCTTTTTCTATTTTTATATATAATCTAGTTACCATAGTTAAACTTTTTTTATTTAATTAATGTGGTCATCTCATGTATATTAAAGACATTATGTTTTCTTTTTATTATTATATTTTACTTCTGCATAATAAGTTATGTCAAAAAGAAAAATTCCAAGAATCTTAACCCTTTTTACGTCGTCAAGCAAATTTATAAATTAATTGTCAAGTAAAATGTAGAGACTAACATAGGCAAGTTTTCAAAAGAATCTCATATTCATACTTTTATTGTCCATATCATCATCAAACCCTTTCTTATTTTGATAGTTTTTCAAAAACACTTCATGGATGATGTTAATTTTTTATCAATACAAAATGATGAGACCTCATCGACATTTTAAAAATGACATTTCTTATTTTATGAATGTTGTGATTTGTGTCCATCCTTTGAAGTTTCACATTGGAGAATGTAACTATGATTTTATTTTGGAAATTATTTACATAAGTTCTTTTTTCCTTTTGTTTCATAGAACACCCCATATATATGCATATGTAAATAAAAGACGGTTGATAAGAAACTATTTGAAAGTGATATGCACAACAAATGTTAGAGTTTATAAACAAGTGATTGCATTAAAAAAGTTTATATGTTAAAATTTATCTAGATTCTACTTGTCAATTAATCCACAAATTTGTTAGACAACATTAAAAAAGAATTCGATTTATTGGAAAATATTCTTTTTGAAAAAACTAATTTCTACATGATGAAAATATCGTATCTTTAATATAAATGGGATATATACGGTAAATAAATTAGGACCAAACATGTGAAATCTTAATTATGGTGATTAAATTTAACATAAGAATAAAAATGAAACAGAAAAAAGGAAAGTGAATAAGTTTGGGCACCACTTTAAATTGCAATTAAATTATTAAAGGCAATTTTGCCTTTTCGGGGGAAATTATGTCGATTTAGCCGGAGAGGAGATAACTATGCCCGAGGAATTCTAACTGAGAAACTTCCAATAACGCCGTCAATGCGGATCGGGAGTCCTACGTGTCGGTCTGACGATGGAGAGCAAAACCGACACGTAACTCTCTGCTTCGATTAGACTCCCCGGAAAACTTCCCAGATTCGCGTTCGCTTTGATTCAACCCCAAATTCGAATTCGATCGCCAATTCGCCTCCGCCATGGACGTCTCGGCCGTCGCCGACGCTCTCACGGTCGCGGTGAACGCCGAATCCCTAGGGTTCCCGAAGCTCCTCCTCTTCCGCCGATCCGCCGGGTTCGTCTCCCTCCCCGATTCCTCCGGCGCGGGTCCATCCCCGTGCTCCTCCGCCTCGCCCCTCCACGTCTCCGCCTCGATGAACCCCGTCGACGCCGTCGCGCCTCCGCCCGTTAAGTCCGATCCTTACAGGACCCTCACCCGCGCCCTCCTCCGCAGGAGCCGCCGCACGAAGCGGAGGTTGCTGCGGTCCGCCGGCGGCCCCGGAGAGGGAGATGACGGCGCGCTTTACGGTGACGGCGTCGGGGACGGCCCGTTCGGCGGTGGGTTTGGTTTCAACGGCGGCGGGGGCGGAGGTGGTGGTCAGGGGTGGAATTTCGACGGGTTCGGGGGGCAAAGCTGGGACGACTCGTCGCGGCGGCCGCGCTGGGGTTCCGGCTTTGCGTTCGATTTCATCTATGAGGTGATTTATTGGATCGCACTCTCAAAGTGCATGCACTTCGCGTTCAAGAGGGTGGCGAGGATCGTGGCGGAGACGATGATTGGCAACGTGCGGCAAGAGAAGGTTCCGGTGAGATTGACGGCCATGTGCTGAATTGATGATAATATTCATTACCTCGGCAGTACACAATGTTCTTCGTGCTAATTGGCGTAAGACTAGTTGATTGTTTTAAATCCACGTTTTCGGGGGAGCTGTGTTCTGGTGTTCTCTTCACCATTCCTGTGTAAATAGTGTACATATTAGACAGCAATTGAATTTATATGTAGTACATTCAATTAGACAGCAATTGAAGGTCAATTCTTTCTGATTCGAGGTATACCATAAATTCTTTTCCGACTGGCGTTGATGATAATATTCACTACCTCGGCAGTACCCAATGTTCTTCGTGCTAATTGGTGGAAGACTAGTTGATTGTTTTAAATCCACGTTTTCAGGGGAGCTGTGTGTCTGGTGTTTTCTTCACCATTCCTGTGTAAATTGTGTACATAGTAGACAGCAATTGAATTTATATGTAGTACATCCAATTAGACAGCAATTGAAGGTCAATTTTTTCTGATTCGAGGTATACCATAAATTCTTTTCCAACTGGCATTGATGATGTGAGCGGATACTCATGGCTGCATTTCATGGTTTGGGAAAAATCCATATTTTAGTGGGATATGCATGATTGTTGATACGTATGTTTGGTCTTCTTATGTTGAGAAGATTGTTCCTAGCTAACTACCATGTTTCTGGAAGCTTGAGTATGATGGCTTGAATCGACTTCAGTGGAAATTGGTTAAAAGAATGGAAAGCTTCTTGTTTTAATATAGTTGCCCAATTCGTACCGGATGTATACTGGAAGGTTCAGCTTGTTTATGTGTATGCTCAATAATGGGTCGGAAATTATGAGGTATAAAGTGACTTCATGGCATGGGAACCGTGCCTCCCTGTTCAATGGTATGGGTTCCTTGTGAAAATTTTGCAAATTCTTCTCTCTGAGTTTTGCAGATATCCAGGTTAACTTTTGTTGATGCTGAAGAAGTTAACAGTCATGATTTGTGATCACAAGAGAAGTTTAATACCTGGTTTGGTAAATTAAATGGATGTTCATGAGATCTTGGAGGGTTTAACATAGAATATCCGGGCTTCAAATCTGGTTAATCTTGTTGTGGTGCATGTTTTTGTCTAAGTTTGGAGGGCAACATTGATGTTTGATGATGGTAAAGAACCAGTTCTTGTTTCTGATTGGTAGGGTGAGTGCACTTATCATGCCAGGGCTATCGTTGGAAGCCAACGGTCTATGGGGTTGGTCAATTGACAGATTCTCATTTGTGTTGTGTTTTGTTGCTAGATTAGCTTTATTTGGAGAGTACCATGCTTAGTTAGCTTGTTTGGACAGTTCCATGGTGCTCATTTGCCCTTTTGAGAAAAACTTTTGCATCTATTCTTTTCAATATTCAGCCTCCAGTTTTAGATGTCATATGAAAACAATGGGTTAATTCCAAAAAAAAAGCACCAACTTTAGGTCGAGCGACAAATCTGGCCTAAACTTTTTTTTGTCACGTAAAAAAGCACCAACTGTAGGTCGAGTGACAATTCTGACTCAATTTTTTTTTTTTTGAAAAAAAATGTCGAGTGACAATTCTGACTCAATTTTTTTTTTTTGAAAAAAAATCACAAACTTTTACTTAAATTTTAAATCTGGGCCCCCTTAACTTAGATTCATTGATTGTCCTGCACTTGCTGGCTAACACCATCCATTGTCTTATTGCTTGAGCCATCGCTCGAAAAATAACGGTGAAACTGTGTCATCTCCTATACTTCACTAGCAAGTAAAAAAATCTCAAGATTAAATTTCTCTGGCTAGACTTTATCGTTTTGTTGTAATATAAAGCTGTAGATTACCACCCATCAATAGAAACCATGGATAAGATCCACCAACCTCATGGCTAGAACCTTTTCTCCTAAAATAAATTTAACTTCAAATAGAAAGTTAATGGTAGGGGTTAGATTTTGGATAGGAGTGAATGTTTGTGATTTTTTATGAGACAAAAAAAAAAAATTGGGGCAAAAATTGTCACTTAATATAAAGTTGGTGCTTTTTTACGAGACAAAAGAAAGTTTGGGCCAGATTTGTCTCTTGACCTAAAGTTTGTGCTCTTTCATGAGACAAAAAAAAATTTTGGCCAAATTTGTCCATTAACTTAAAGTTGATGCTTTTGTACGGAATTAGCCCTGAAAACAAGCATGAAAGGTCTTTTCTTGGTGATTGGCCATATGCTGGACCTTTTGGAGTTTCCACACGTTTGCTTTGTGATTGTGTCTAGACTTTTGGAAATTGTCTTTTTGGCTATGGATGAGCACATGCCTCGACTAGACAAGAATTGCTCGAGCATTAGGCATGCTTGCAATGTACATGGTTTTTCCGTTAGATGCCTTGCCTGCAAAGCTTGCACCAAGTAAGGATAGGGTGTCCTATTTGTGGTTTTCCTGCCATTCTAGACTCTTTATGTGTTGAATCAAAAGTACAAGAATTTGTTCGGGTTCAATGGAGAGAACAGTAGAATTTATATAACTTGTATCGCGTTGTGGTGGTTCCTAATTGAGGGAAACCATGATGCACTTTGGTTGGAAGAGCGCAGAGTGAATGTTCACTAACTCGAAAGATCGCATAGCCCTAGAGGGTCTGGCACTCAAAACAAGGTAGTGATGGTATCGACCATAAGGGAAGCCGTAGACGTAGTTGATGGAACAAAAGGCATGTCGGGCTCACTTTGTATTATTGTGGTAGCAAATAAGAATGCTGCCTCAACTTCAGTCGAATTAAATAGATTGCTGATTTTCTTCTCTCTCTCTCTGCCTCAACTTCAGTCGAATTAAATAGATTGCTGATTTTCTTCTCTCTCTCTCTCTCTCTCTCTCTCTCTCTCTCTCTCGTTGCTGGATCATGGAATAGATGATGATGGTGACCAAAATTACCATGCTGGATCATGGAATAGATGATGATGGTGACCAAAATTACCATGCTAAGAACATTGGTTAAGGTGAAGACTTATTTGCTTTTAGGAATGGGATTTTTCTTGTTTTATGCCAGTGCTAAAATTCGGGCTCATATTCTCTTCACATGTTGATTGGTGTAATTCATATTCCAAACCGTATTATATTTCAATCTTGCGAGTGATGTAAAATTCAATATAATAAAAATAGATAACACTTCAGGTGGATATTATGTTGCCGCCATGAAGTCATTCATTCTTCAAGGCTGTGTTTGAGAAGTGGGAGAAAATGGAGGAACGAAAACGGCGGTGTAAAATTTGAAAAAGAAAAAAGAAAAAACATTCCGAAAGGATTAGTATGTCGCCGCTAGAAGATGTTCTTTAAGAAGGGATTAACCCGGCCAATTTGGAAGCATTATGGTTCTACCGTAGAAGAAAAGCTACTAATGTGAAACCAAAAAATTGAAAGAATTTTGTTAATGATTAATATCATGAAAAATCTCAAACTAGTATATCTTTGACAAATTTACTTTAAATTAATGTTTTTACCACAAAAAATTCTAAACTTGTATATTTGCGATAAATTTATCTATTATTAATTTTTTGCTCAATAAAAACCATAAACTGATATATTTAAGATAAACTTACCTTCAACTTCCGTTAAATTATATTAATACCATGAAAAATCACAGACTAGTATAGATATGATAATTTGAAGGTAAAATTCCAAACTGGTCGTGTCATCCAACTCGGCAATTTGATTAAAATTTAAAAGAAAGTAGAGGATGGTAAATTTATCTCAAATGTACCAATTTAAGGCATTTGGTGGTATGTACCAATTAAAGATTTTTCCTAGTATTAACTCTTTTGTTAAAAAAAATACCTCATGTGTTTGTTAAACAATTAAATAAAGAAAGCTTATAGATCGTTTTTCCCATATTATGTATTGTAAGTATTTTGGAAATTGAATTACTTGTTTATTAAATATGTTTAATAAGGCTAGTAATTACTCTCATTCATATGTTAGTTGAGTCCCTGGTTCTCCAATAGATTGACCCGTAATAAAACTTACAACTTTTCCTAATTCGACCAAATTGCCATAAGTAGGACTCCTACCATAACATAATTGACAAATCTAAGATGTACTCCTACAAGTAAAGGGGGTTCGAATGGATATTGGTTGTGTTTGAAAGGTTATGAATCGATTGAGAAGTCCAATTCCAATATCTTAATTTCAAATGGCAATGCATTGTGGGCCCATATAGATATCGTTGCTACTACCTAACCAATTAATATTTGAGTAAAAATTCCTTCCAGCATCATTTCATTTTGAGGACCATGATTTTTTTTTTTTTTTTGCTCGAAAAATAACTTCATTCATCATTCATAATTAAAAGTTAATAGGTACACCAATTGGGCTTTAGAAAATAATAAATCCCAAAAGGCTTGAGGTGGATTAAAAACCCAATTAGAAGGGAGGATATTTTGAATTTAGGTTTTGACAACCTAATCCGCAACCTTATTTTGGGTCCACAAGCAATAGGCCAATTGCAGGCCTTGAATTTTTATAAGGAGTCGAAGGCATTCCTTGATAAGCATGTGAACATCCTAGGGTAATTGATCTACAAACCTATTAAAATGGGTTATAAACCCATTTGTTAACCTATCTTTTATTAGTTAAGTTGTTATATGAGTTAGTTATATTTCACAAATGGATTATAAATGAGTTCAAAATGATAAAAGCCAAAATAAAAAAAAGTGTTAAAGGGGTTCACAACTTATTTAAACCTAACCTGTAACATCCTCAATTCCAACTCCACGAGGATCGATCATGGTTCATTGGCCATGGATTGATCTGTTCGATCGGCGATGAATCATGGATTGATCATGATTAACCGACCGACCGACCGGTCACGAATTGGTCGAGGTGTCGGCCGTGAATTTCTACTGACTATACCAATGGGATAGGATCACCAACTCATAAAATGACTTTTTGATCATAAGAATTGGTCATGGAATGATTTTGGATCAGAGGATGGTCATGGGTCAATTCATCCGGTCGCAGTTTCTGGTCGCGGGTGATTCCGCCCGGTTATGCACTGATACACGGATGATCTGAATTGACCAAATGTGATTTCCTTTTGACCAAAAATGCATCATTCCCTATTTACTTCTCATTGATCAAAATGGAATCTCGAATTGGTGATGTCTGATCATGGTTTGGCAATGCACCAACCATGAAACCGGTGGATCGGGTCTCGATCGGAACGAGCCTAGGGATATACCCGGCTATTCCGTCACTTATTCTAAGGTCCATGGGTGCCTTGGCTTTGTACTAGGCCATGGGTAGCCTTAGAATAGGTCTCAAACCAATTAAAGGACAACCAACCTTATTAGCCAACCAACCATCCAAAGGAACGGTTTGGGCGAGTATGGGGTGCGGTGGCCGAACATTGGTGTACGTGATTCGGTATTTTGAGGTGTACCTAATGATCTTTTCCTCAGCCCCAGAATCAACTTGGATGATAGACTTTTCTAGATTACCTTCTTAAAGAAGGAAAGGAAAGTAGAAAGAAAACTCTAGAATTCCTTCATGAAGAAGGTGAGGTGTCCCTTGACTTTTCAAAGGTCATGATTGTGGTCTAAAATATCTTGGAGATTCTAGAAAAGTGGTATAGACATGGACCAATTGGAGAGCGATACATGAGCCCTCATTATGGCCGAATATTCTAGAACCACCAAGTTGGCACTATCATCATTAGGCTTCATTTATTGCCCATTAAATGCGGGGTGTTGGTGGACCAATAGGAGAGTGAAAAGCGGACCATCATAGATGACGCCTACGAGTCTAGATTGCCAAGTAAGGTGTCCTAGCTAGCCAACTCATGACTTAGGCCTCAATTATTGGACCCATAGCCTTGCCACCCAAGGAATTTAGGCAGGACCCTTGGAAACATTAGAGAGAATCGCTTAGTTTGGTAATGATGGCCCAAGGACTATAAATAGGAGGAGCATTTCCCATTTTCCTCACTTGCCTTCCATTTTCTCCATCCTCCTTCTCCTAGAACGCCCCTCCTCCCTCCTCATGCTCTCTCTCTCTCTCTCTCTCTTTCGGCCTCCAAGCCAAGCCGCCCAATCTTTGTAGCCCACTTCCTAGTTCGGGGTTCATCTAGGTAAGTAAGATTCCTATGTCTCCTCTAGGGCAGTAGTCTCCATTGTCAAGTCTAGTTAGGTGCTCACCCATCGAGCCGTGGGTAGGATGTTGGATCTTTTATATGGTTTTGCTCATGTTTGTGCTTGAACGTGTGCTTGAGTTGTTCACGCTCGGAATGAGGCCGAGGTTCGTTCGAGTTGAGTTCATCGCAAGACAAAGTTGCCCAAGCCATAACGCTTTTGTTTCAACATAAATAGGATGTCGGGTCCAAGTCTCGCTTGGTATGGGAATCGCCTAAGGCCGCAAGGTCCTAAGTCAACATTGAGGCATGTCAATCTTATGCCTTGATTGGTACGGGGATTGCCCAAATCCACGAGGTCTTAGTAAGGCACCAAGCATGTCGACTTCTATAGTCCAAGTGGATGTGGGGACTTTGTGCTTAGCATTTAATGAAATCGCGAGCCGAGGGTCATTCTTGGAACATGTGCATCCACATCGGGTCGGAGCCGAGGTTCGTCAAGCTTGGGATCATCACTTAAGCGAGGTGTACCCAAGCCTCAAAGTCTTGGATCGATATTGAGGCGTACCGTTTCTGAGCCTTGTCCGGTGTAGGGATCGGCGCTAAGTGATTGATTCAAGTTACGGATCAAAGGTCGTTCCCAACATATTTGCTAGTCAAGTATAAGGAATTCATGACACACACGAATGAATGAGCACACCTTCGGGCCATGCATACGTTGGCTAAGAAAAGAGATAAGAATCAACTTGTATGATGCATTTATGCATGCATTTAAAGAGGAAAAAACGCCTGTCGCCACACAGCGTTGGCGGCAATGCTTCGTTTGTTGAACGGGAAATCTCGATTGATCCGAGATGTCTTGGTTGAGCCAGGATGCCTTGAACCTATAAGCCTCTAGAAGCTAGCCCCGAGAAGCCTCGGTCGAGTTGAGATGCCCTGATCGAGCCAGGAAACCCAGCAAGAAGCTGGAAGCCCCAATTGTTCCTATTGTGTTGGCCTTCGGGATCGGAGTAATGATTAACATGGACAGTTGAGGGCATTCGTATTTCATAGTTAAAGGTGAAATTATTGAATTTATGAAAGACGAACAATTACCCTGCAGGGACTTTTGCCATTTCGGATCTCCCCGAGTTACTGTTCACTGGATGCTCTCAAGCTGGAGTTCGCGGGTACTGTTCACCTGCGCGCGTTGCTGCTCCTCCCGACCGTTCTAGTCATCCATTTGCTTTGAAATTCGAAGGCGAGCTTCCCCTTGAGCCGATCTACACTTCCACCGAAGGATTTCTCCTGGTATGTCTCCTTCAAGCGGGATTTCGTCTCTGTGTTTTTAGGGTTCGCTTCTCTCGGGTTTTTGCTGGTGCGATGGTTGTATCCAGCTCGATTCAAGTAAAGGACCTGGGAAAGATGGCCCAGGTGCCTAAGGACACCTCTACGACTACTCTTCCTGGTCGTCATGCCCCTCCTCGATATTCTTCTATGTTGCGGGATGGTATTGGGCTCGAAGGGCGATCCCGGAGTCGCGGTAGAAGCAGAGCTCGCAGAGCTCGGGCTCGTGGTGGTCCCTCGCGGCCACATAGGGAGACAGGTACTCCTACTGACCCTTACTCACGCCAGTTTACTAAAAGCAAAGAGATTTTAGCCGATGGTCTCCTGGGTGAGGGCCCCTCTCGAACTGATCAAGGGGAGAATTTACCCAGAATAAATTCTGATGTCAATGTTGAATCTGCTGATGGTCGTAGAGCCTCTATACCTGTTAAAGTTGTTAATCATCCCGCCCAAAGATCTTGGGCTGCTGTGACCAGTGCAGCGACCAAAGGCTATAATCTGAACTTTATGCCCCCTGCATCTGTTGAAAATAAAAAGCTGGTTCAAATTCCAGAGGAGGTGTTACAAGCTGCCCATCCTAAATGGGAAGAATGTTTAGTTGGGTATTATGTGGGTAGGCGTATTCCCTTTCAAGCAACGTTGGATGCGTTAAAAAAAGCTTGGGGTCATCATCTTGTTCAAGTTGTTGCTGCTGATCTGGGATTTTATTATTTCCATATACCGGATAACGATTTTAGAAGACGTCTGCTGGAAGGTCCCCCAATTACTGTTGCGAAAATCCACCTTGTCCTTCAGCAGTGGTATCCGAAAATGGAATTGAAGAAGGCCACTCATAGATCGGTTCCTATTTGGGTTTGTCTAAGGAATGTGCCCGTCTCTCTGTGGTCTGCTCTGGGCATTAGTGCCCTTGCTAGCGCTATAGGTAAGCCTCTGTTTGTGGACAGCCGCACAGAACAGATGGCTATGGTAGCCTTTGCGCGTGTGTGTATTGAAATTGATGCGTCCGACTCCCTACCGGAGTCTATTGAATACATGATAGGTGGGGATATTCGGTCGGTTGCTGTAATTTATGAATGGGTACCATCTTATTGCAATGTTTGCTCTACATTTGGACATCGGTGTCAGCCCAAACCTGCGCCGTCTAAGTCTGATGCTGTTGTCTCTAAAGCTCCTTCATCTGAATGGAGAGAAGTTAAAAGCAAAAGGGCAGGAAAAGCTACCAATCTTCCTAGTACTTCGGCTGTTGGAATAGGGGATGCTCCTCCTTCGTCACATGCTGATCCGTGCATGGCTCTTCCCCCGAATATCACACGAGAAAGGAAAGGGATGTAGGTCCTCTGCCCAGCTTTGAACTCATTCTTGGACCCTCCAATCCTTCTAAAGATATGGCTCAACCTCGGCTGCCGATTTCGTCTATCTCTGATGATTCATCCTCCTTTGAAGAAGAACCAGAAGATGAAATTGTGGACGATGGCAGTGATTCAGACTCTCCCCATCGATCGCGCGCCGCTTCTCCTAATGTGGTCGCGTCCTCTCTCCCTCCCATTAATACATTGCGACCTCTTGACCCTGGTGTGAGTGCGCCTGCCCCTGTGAAAGGATCACTCCCTAAAGGCCCCACGAGATCAACTCCCACTGAACTGGATACCCCGTGTAGCCCGAAGCAGTGCCTCCCTCGGTGAAGAAGCGAGGGGGAAAAAACGGTAAGGCTTCTTCCTTATCCTCTCTATGTTTTTTGGTGTGTGGAATATAAGGGGCCTTGGCCTCTCCATCAAGCAAGCTGAAATCCGCAATTTTGTAAGGTCCAACTCTCTCGTTTGTGTTGGAATTTTGGAGACTAAGATCTCTCATGCTGCCTTTACCCCTATCTCGGATGCTCTTATTCCTGGATGGCGTTGGGTTGCTAATTATGCCCACTCGGTTAGGGGTCGTATTTGGATTGGTTGGAATCCTCTAGTCTCTTCTTTTGATGTTGTATCCAGTTCCGCTCAAGTTATTCATGGCAGCCTGGATTGCTTTGATGCTGGGATTAATTTTAACTTATCGGTCGTCTATGCGGATCATTCTTTTGTTCTTCGACGTCCCCTTTGGGAAGACTTGGGCGTCAGGAGTTCTCTGTATTCGGACTCACCCTGGATTACTGCGGGTGACTTTAATTCGATCCGTTTTCCATCGGATAGAGCTGATAGATCCAACTATTGGATCCCGGCTTTTGAGGAGCTTGGTAACTGTCTGAATCAAGCCGGTCTAGATGATCTTCGTTATATCGGTCATAGATTTACTTGGTCCGCTTCTTCTGGACCCACTCGAAGACAAAGAAAGATCGACAGGGTGCTTACCAACTCTGCATGGAACACCGCTTTCTCTTACTCAGAAGCTAATTTCTTGCCCCCAGGGATTTCTGACCACTCTCCAATGCTTATCAGGATTATGCCGCCTCCCAGATCTCGTAAGCCCTTCAAGTTTTTTAATTTTTGGATGTCTCATCCCAGCTTCTGTGATGTACTTGAACAGGCCTGGAATACGCCGTTCAATGGTACTCCTTTGTATGTGCTTTGCTGCAAACTCAAAGCGCTAAAATGCAGACTTAAGGTACTAAATAGACAGGCTTTCTCGGATATCTTCGTGCGAACAGCTGATGCTCGAAGGATCCTCTCTGAAACCCAAACGGCCATACAAGCTGATCCTCTCAATATTTCTCTAATACAAGCTGAGAAGGATCAGCTCAGTGTCTTTTTGGAATTGCGGCTCAATGAAGAAGCATTCTATAGACAGAAATCTCGAATAAGATGGCTCAAGGAAGAGGATCTCAATACGACCTTCTTTCATCACTCGGTGAAACGCAGTCATACGGCAAACAGAATTATGTCCATTCAGGATGGGGATGCCTTGTTATCTCGCCCCTCAGAAGTGCAGAGTATTCTTGTATCTCACTTCCAGAATATCCTCCGAGCTTCCCCCCCCTCGGATTGCCCTTCACAGGAGGAAATCCGATCGATCTTGCATCGAACTCTTGATGTTGAACAATGCCGAGCTATCTCCCGTCCCATTACCGATGAGGAAATCAGGTTAACACTCTTCTCTCTTGCTTCAGGAAAAGCTCCTGGCCCTGATGGATTTAATGTAGATTTCTTCAAGAAGAATTGGGACCTTGTCGGTCCTTCGGTTATTCGGGTTGTGCATCAATTTTTCGACTCGGGACATCTGTTGCCGGAGATCAATGCTACCATCCTTACTTTGATTTCCAAAGTACCGAATGCTTCCACAGTCAATGATTTCCGTCCCATTGCATGTTGTAACACCGTTTACAAATGCATATCCAAGATCATGGCTAACAGGTTAGCTGCTTCTCTTCCTACCATTATTAGCCGTCCTCAAAGTGCTTTTATTAAAGGGCATCGAATTAGTGACAATATCATGCTAGCTCAAGAGTTATTTTGCGACTTCCATCATGAGCCCCATAAACCGAAGTGTATAGTCAAGGTTGATTTCCGTAAAGCGTATGACTCGGTTGATTGGAATTTTCTTGAAAGAACTCTACTTGCCTTTGGGGTCCCGAGTTCATTTGTAGACCGTATCATGATATGCATCCGCACTCCAAAATTCTCTATTGCGTTGAACGGGGAGCTTCACGGTTTCTTTTCGAGTAGTAGGGGGATACGCCAGGGAGATCCGATCTCCCCTTATATTTTCACTCTTGTTATGGAAGTCTTTACTGGTCTCCTGGATCTTCACACCGATCATCCGGACTTTGATTTCTTCTGGCGATGTAAAGCTACCAAGCTGTCACATCTATTTTTTGCGGATGATGTTCTAATTTTTTCGGAAGGTAATTTACCTTCTTTGAATAGGCTTTTGGATGCTGTTAATTACTTTGCCTCCTGGTCGGGGCTTGTAGCCAATCTCAACAAAAGTGAAATCTTTATTTCTGGCGGGAATGACTCTCTTAAGGAGGAAATGGTGAGGATCTCCGGTTTCCGTCGTGGATCTTTACCTTTCAGATATTTGGGCATTCCTATCATATCGTCTAGGCTCGGAAAAGAAGATTGTGTAGCTCTTGTGGATGCTATAATGAAAAGGGTGCAATCGTGGACGCATAGATTTTTGTCATTGGCAGGAAGACTCCAATTAATTAGATCGGTTCTTCATTCAATTCAGGTATAATGGTCCAGTGTTTTTATACTCCCATCCTCGGTTATTAATCGCATTGAACAGATTTTCCGTCAATTTCTTTGGCGCGGACCGGACCTTGGTGCGGGAGGAGCGAGAGTAGCCTGGGAGGAGGTATGTTTACCGAAGGAGGAAGGAGGTATGGGAATTCGTCCTCTTCGACAGTGCAATATGGCAGTTATGATTAAGCATATATGGCTCCTGTTTAAGGACAAAGAGTCACTCTGGTGTAAGTGGATTCATTCTAACTTTATTAAGCATAAGAGTTTTTGGATTGTCACTAAACCCACATTCTGCTCGTGGGCTTGGAAGAAATTGTTGCGACTCCAAGGTATTGCTCAACCGTTTTCAAATGGACCATTGGTAATGGTTTAACCACTTCTTTTTGGTTTGATTGGTGGCATACTAGGGGGCCGCTTTATAAGATATTCTCGGATTATGACATCTATTGCTCGAGGATACCGCGATTTGCGTCCGTTGCTAAGAGTATCGAAGCACTTTCTCTTCCCTCGAATGTGGCAACCTCCATAGCGTCTTGGAGAGAGGGACTTCCCATATTTAATGAGGAGAATGATCGCCTGATATGGACGGCACACCATTCCGGCAACTTCTCTTCTGCTTCGGCATGGAACATGCTTCAACCGAGGAGTGCTCTAGTCAGTTGGGCTGCGTTTATTTGGAATTCTTCACTCCCCCCTCGGTACCAAACGCACCTTTGGCTAATCATCCGTAATCGCCTTCCTACGCAGGTACTCTTATTAGCCTATGAACGAATACCCAATGTCGTTTGTGCATTCTGTTCTAGCAAGCAGGATTCAATCGATCATATGTTCTTCGCCTGTCCTACCACTGCTCGCCTTGCCTCCTTTTGGGCGGCAAAATGCAACATTCCTTGGAGGAACCAATCTTGGAAAGACAATATAGCTTGGCTTTGGAAACACTTCTCACAGTCGAGCTTCCATCATTCTCTTACACGGTTTGGCTTTGCTGCTTTATGTTATCTTATCTGGAAGGAACACAATAATATCATCTTCCGCAATCAAAATTGCTTTCTTCCGGCTCTTAAAGAACATCTGATCAAAGCGGTAAGGGACAAAGCGTCCACGTTTTCAGGTGTCCCGGATATTGCTTGTAACAGAAGATTACAACTGAGTTGGGGGATTCACTCTTCAGTCTTTATGTGAAGCTGTTGCCTCTTGGCCGTTCCCTTTATACATTGAGGACACCCCTTCCCTGCACCTCTTGCGAGGTTTGGTCGTCCAGTGTTGCTGTTACGTTCACTTCGTCTTCTTGTGATTTGGCCGTTCTGTGTTGCTGCTAGGTCCTATGCACCTTTCTCTTCTTTGCCCTCTCTCGTCGTTGTTTTTGGGGCTTGTTGTTTTCTCTGTGGCTGGTGTTTGGCCGTTCTCTCTCTCTCTTCTAGTTTTTTTTGTCGTCTCTTTGGTCTTCTCTCCGCTTTTACCCGACGCCCTTACACTTGAATTGACGCCTGTGTCTTTTAAAGTGTAAGTTTTTGGTGCCGGTTTTGCTCCTCTTGTAGCTCCTTGCAAAAGTTTTAATATCATTACCAATTACCAAAAAAAAAAAAACAATTACCCTGCAGGAATACTGTTCACTGGATGCTCTCAAGCTGGAATTCGCGGGTACTGTTCATCCGCCTGTGTTGCTGCTCGTCACGGCCGATCTAGCCATCCATTCGCTTTGATTTTCGGAGGCGTTCTTCCCCTAGACCCGATCTACGATCCCACCGAAGGATATCTCCTGGTATGTCTTCTTCAAGTGGGAATCTGTGTCTGCGTTTTTAGGGTTTCTTCTTCTCGGGTTCTGCTGGTGCGATGGCTGCGCCCAGCACGAATCAAGACACAAACCGAGGTAAAGCGGCCCAAGTGGCCTTAAATGTTCACTCTGATGCTACCCTACCTGGACGTATAGCCCATCCTTCGTATTCTTCAATGGTGCGAGATGGGCCTGCCCAGTTCGGCAGATCCCGAAGTCGCGGAAGGAGCCGAGCCCGTAGAGCTCGGGCTCGTGGGGGCCTTCCTCGCCCATCTACGGAGACAGGTACTCCTTCTGACTCCTTTTCTCGCCAGAAAGGCAAAGGGAATTTAGATGCTGGATTGCTTGGTGAGGGCCCTTCGCGGGCTGCTCCTGTGAACAATGTTAACAGAACAGAAACTGCGGTGTTTGTTGAGCCTGCTACTGCCGTATAGCTTCTACCCCTGTTAAGGCTGTGAATCATCCTCCCCCTAGATCTTGGGCTGCTGTGACTAGTGTAGCCACTAAAGGATATAATTTGAAATATTTGCCCCCGGCCTGTGTTGAAAATAAAAAACTGGTGCAAATCCCAGAGGAGATCCTTCAAGCAGCCCACCCTAAATGGGAGGAATGCTTAGTTGGATACTATGTGGGTAAGCGTATCCCATATCAAGCTACGAAGGATGCCTTAAAGAAAGCTTGGGGCCCCCATCTACACCAAGTTATTGCTGCTGATTTGGGTTTCTATTACTTTCATATCCCGGATAGTGAGTTCCGAAGGCGTGTGCTGGAAGGTGCGCCTATAACTGTTGCAAAAATTCACCTTGTCCTTCAACAATGGCACCCCAAGATGGAGTTGAAGAAGGCCTCTCACAGATCAGTTCCCATCTGGGTTCGCCTAAGGAATGTCCCGGTCTCCCTGTGGTCTGCCCCAGGTATCAGTGCACTTGCGAGTGCAATCGGCAAACCTTTGTTTGTAGATAGCCGCATAGAACAGATGGCTATGGTAGCCTTCGCCCGGGTTTGTATAGAAATTGATGCTTCCGATTCTCTTCCGGATTCTATTGATTATATGATTGGGGATGACCTAAGGTCGGTTGCTGTGATTTATGAATGGGTGCCCTCTTATTGCAATGCTTGTTCTACGTTTGGTCATCGGTGTCAGACCAAGCAACCTATGCCACCTCCTGTCTCAGGTCGAGTTGCTGCTACGCATTCGTCCTCTGAATGGAGAGAAGTTAGAGGTAAAAGAGCTGCGAAATCTACTAATATTCCTAGCACTTCTGCTGGTGTCACAGAAGACATTCCTCCTATTGTGCAAGCCAATGAAGCTTGTATGGCTCCCCCCCTTATATCACGCAGAGAAAGGAACGGGATGTTGGTCCGCTGCCTAGCTTTGAGCTGATACCTGGAACTTCCCTCCCTTCTCCTGATATGAACCAGCCTCGGATTCCTCCTTCGCCTATCTCTGACGATTCATCCTCCTCTGAGGAAGAGCCTGATGATGAAATTGAAGCTGATGGTTGTGACTCTGATTCCCCTGAGCGGCCAGTAGCTGAGTCCCCTGAGGTGGTTGCTTCCTCTCTCCCTACAGGTGAGTCTTCTCGACCGCCTCCTGCTCCAGTTGTAATTGTGTCTGCTCCCCAGAAAGGCTCGCTCCTAAAAGGCTCCCTCAGATCGAATCCCACTGATCTAAATGCTCCTGTTAGCCCGAAACGTGTGCCTCCCTCGGCGAAGAAGCGAGGGGGAAAACGGTAATGCTTCTTCTGAATCATCTCCATGTTTTTTGGTGTATGGAATATAAGGGGACTTGGCATCTCCCTCAAGCAAGCTGAAATCCGTAATTTTGTAAGGACCAACTCCGTTGTCTGTGTTGGAATTTTGGAGACTAAGATCTCGCATGCTGTTTTTACTACTCTCTCGAATGCCCTTATCCCTGGCTGGCGTTGGTATGCCAATTATTCCCACTCGGTTAGGGGCCGTATTTGGATTGGGTGGAATCCCGTTGTTGCCTCTTTTGATGTTGCCGCTAGCTCGGCACAGGCTATTCATGGCTGCCTTGATTGTTTTGCTGCTGGTATTAAGTTTAATTTATCAATTATCTATGCGGAACACTCTTTTGTTCTTAGAAGACCTCTTTGGGAAGACTTGATAGCCAGGAGCTCTCTTTATTCGGACCTCCCCTGGATTGTTGCGGGTGACTTTAACTCAATCCGCTTTGCATCGACAGAGCTGATAGATCCACCTATTGGATCCCGGCTTTTAAGGAATTTGGCAATTGCGTGTCTCAAGCTGGCCTCGATGATCTTCGTTATGTTGGCCATAGATTTACCTGGTCGGCTTCCTCTGGTGCTACTCGCAGACAAAGAAAGATTGACAGGGTGCTTACTAATCCTGTTTGGAACAATGCCTTCTCCTACTCAGAAGCAAATTTCTTACCACCGGGGATATCGGACCATTCTCCAATGGTTATCAGGATTATGCCGCCTCCGAAATCCCGCAAGCCATTCAAATTTTTCAATTTCTGGATGTCTCATCCCTCCTTCCGTCAATTGGTTGAACAGGTTTGGAATGCTCCGTTCAATGGTACACCTATGTATGTGCTTTGCTGTAAACTTAGGACCCTCAAGTGCAGGCTTAAGGTGTTAAATGGAGAAGCTTTCTCTGATATATCTTCTAGAACGGCTGATGCTCGAAGGCTGTTGCACGAGACTCAATCGGCTATTCAAATTGACCATCTCAATCAATCTCTCATTGAATTAGAGAAGGATCGACTTCTTGCTTTCTCTGAACTGTGGCTCAAGGAAGAGGCCTTCTATAAGCAGAAGTCTCGGATAAGATGGCTTAAGGAAGGGGATTTAAACACAATCTTCTTCCATCAATCGGTGAAGCGTAGCCATACCCGCAACAGAATCATGTCCATTCATGATGGAGAGATGTTTATATCTCGCCCTGCAGATGTGCAGAATATACTTCTTTCTCATTTCCAGACCTCCTCAAGGAATCCCCTCCCTCGGCTATCCCTGCACAGGAGGAAATCCGTTCGGTTTTGCACCGAACCCTTGATGAGGAACAATGCCGCTCTATCTCCCGTCCCATTACTGATGAGGAGATCCGGTTAACTTTTTTCTCCCTTGCCTCAGGAAAAGCTCCTGGTCCCGACGGTTTTAATGTGGACTTCTTCAAGCGAAACTGGGACTGCGTAGGCCCTTCGGTTACTCGGGCTGTGCATGACTTCTTCGAATCGGGACAACTGCTACGGGAAATCAATGCTACTATCCTGACTCTGGTTCCCAAAGTTCCTAATGCTTCCACAGTTAATGATTTCCGTCCCATTGCCTGTTGTAACTCCGTTTACAAATGCATCACCAAGATCATAGCTAACAGGTTAGCTGCTGTTCTTCCTTCTATCATTAGTCGTCCACAGAGTGCCTTTATAAAGGGAATACGTATTGGTGATAATATCATGCTAGCTCAGGAGTTGTTTTGTGACTTTCATCATGAGCCCTATAAACCGAAGTGTATTATTAAAGTTGATTTCCGCAAAGCTTATGATTCCGTTGATTGGACCTTTCTTGAGAGGACTTTACGTGCTTTTGGTCTCCCTAGTAAGTTCGTTGATCTCATCATGCTTTGTATCCGCACCCCAAAATTCTCCATTGCCTTAAATGGGGAGTTGCATGGATTCTTTCCGAGTGGTAGAGGGATACGCCAGGGAGACCCGATTTCACCTTATATCTTCACGCTTATCATGGAAGTGTTTACTGGTATCTTGGATAACCGAACTGATTAGCCACTTTTTGATTTCTATTGGCGATGTAAAGCTACTAAGCTTTCTCACCTCTTTTTTGCGGATGATGTCTTACTCTTCTCTGAAGGCAATTTATTATCTTTGAATCTCTTATTGGATGGAGTGAATCGCTTTGCCTCTTGGTCTGGTCTTATCCCCAACCTCAATAAAAGTGAAATTTATCTTTCTAGGCGGGTCGGATTCACTTAAGGAGGAAATGGTAAGGCTTTCGGGGTTCCAGCTTGGTTCTTTGCCTTTTAGATATCTTGGCATACCCATTATCTCTTCTAGGCTTGGAAAGGAAGACTACGTAACTCTGGTGGATGCCATAATGAAAAGGGTACAATCTTGGACTAATAGATTCTTATCACTGGTCGGGAGACTTCAATTAATCAGATCGGTACTCCACTCCATTCAGGTATACTGGTCTAGTGTGTTTATACTTCCTTCCTCGGTTATTAATCGTATTGAGCAAATTTTCCGCCAATTCCTTTGGCGTGGACCGGACCTTGGACGGGAGGAGCTAGAGTAGCCTGGGAGGAGGTATGTTTACCTAAGGAGGAAGGTGGTTTGGGGATACGGTCCCTTCGTTCGTGTAATCTAGCGGTTATGATCAAACATATTTGGCTCCTCTTTACGGATAAAGAATCACTTTGGTGTAAGTGGATTCATGCTAATTTTATCAAGAACAAGAATTTCTGGATTGTCACAAAGCCTACGTTCTGCTCTTGGGCATGGAAAAAATTGTTGCGGCTTCGAGTCACTGCACAGCCCCTCTTCAAATGGTCCATTGGGGATGGAATGACCACTTCTTTCTGGTTTGATTGGTGGCATACTCGGGGACCGCTTTATAAGTTCTTCTCTCACTATGATATCTACTGCTCTCGGATCCCTCGCTATGCGAATGTCGCTAAGGGTCTGGAGGCTCTTTCTCTTCCTTCGAATATAGCTATGGTCATAGCCACTTGGAATGATGAGCTGCCCTTGCTTGATGGGGGATTCGACCGCCTCATATGGACTGCTCACCCATCGGGTAACTTCTCTTCTGCCTCGGCGTGGAGTGTGCTTCGGCCGAGAGGAGCTCCTGTGAATTGGGCTCCATTTATTTGGAGCTCTTCTTTGCCTCCCCGGTACCAAACGCATCTTTGGTTGACCACTCGCAATCGACTCCCTACCCAGGTACTTTTGCTAGCTTATGAGAGAATTCCCAATGTAGTTTGTGCCTTTTGTTCTACTAGGCCGGACTCTGTGGATCATCTTTATTTTTCCTGCCCAACCACTGCTCGCCTAGCATCCTTTTGGGCGGCCAAGTGTAATATTCCTTGGCGGAACCAATCTTGGAGAGACAACATGGCATGGCTGGGGAAACATTTATCTGATTCGAGCTTTCATCATTCCCTTGCTCGTTTTGCTTTTGGTGCCTTGTGTTATCTTATATGGAAGGAACGCAACAATATCATCTTTCGCAATCAAAGTTTCTTCTTTCCGGCTCTCAAAGAACACCTGCTCAAAGCTGTCAAGGACAAAGCTTCAACCTTCTCAAGGGTTCCTGATACTACCTGCAACCGTAGATTACAACAAAGTTGGGGAATCCATTCCTCCATTTTCGATTGAAGTTGCTGCTTGCTTGGTCGGATCTTTCACCTTCTTGCGGACACCCCTTGTCTGCTGCTTCTCTTTGGAGGTTCGGCCTTTTGCTGCTTAGCGGTAGGACTCTCCCTCTTCTCTTACCCTCAGCTCCTCCCACAACGGCTGCTGCTCCTGCTACTGTGCCTTCGCTGCTGTGGTGTTTCTTTTATTCGGCCGTGTGTGGCCTTCTTTCTCTCTCCCCCCCCCCCATGTTTCTCTCTTTTCTACTTAGCTCCTTTGCTACTCCTCTTGCCCGACACCCTTACACTCGATTTGACGCCTGTGTCTGATTGAATGTAAGTTTTTGGTGTTGGCCGTTGCTCTACTGTTGTATAGCTCTCTGCAAAAGTTAATATATACTTACCTTTTACCAAAAAAAACAATTACCTTGCAGGTCAGTTCTGGAGTTGCTTGAATGGATACCTGTTGATTTCCTTGAGCTGTGTTGGTTGTCTTGAATTCTTCTTTCGAGGGAAGACTCCTCTTGGTCCTGGCTTTGATTCCCACCATTCGATTTTGTCTGAAAACGACCGTTTTTGGGGTGCACACCTGGTGTTCGACGAATTGCCGGTTAGGGTTCTGCAGGTTTCCTCAGCTGGTTTCTTTCGCTTCTGTTTTATATCATCCCAGAAGATTTTACCGGTACTTTGGGCTGATTTTTGGAGGGGAGCTTCGCTGCAACTTCCCCTCCATCCTCACCGTTCGGATTGCAAAAACTTGCTCTGCAGTTCGAAATTGTCTGCGACTTAGATTTCGAGTTCTGCTGCTCTGGTCTGGGGATTTCGTCTGGTCTTCTGCCTATTTCCTGATCTGTTGTGGTTAAAATGGGTTGATACTTTTAAGGAGGCCTCCTCTTGTCCCTTCTCTCGTTCCCACCGAAGGAATTCTGCTGAAAAGACCTACGTTGCGAGTGCACGCAACCTGTTTGACGATTTTCCTAAAGGAGACTGCACTGGTTTGAGCGGGGGAAAGGAGTTTTGTTTGTCTCTCTGCCTCATCTGCAGAGGCTGTGCAGGTCCTGGCCTCACTTCCTCGACCTCTGTGTAGCGATCACCCAGGTAACCCTCTGCATTCTCCTACTGTGGCCTTCTATTTTCTGCATAAACTCCTCTGCTGCTTCGGTTCTGCTGTGTGAGGGCGGGGCTGGATCTGTCTTGGTAGCTTGGCTGAGTGGGGTTGAGGTAGTGTGACCAGGTGAGTACCTATCTTTCGTCAATGGATAGATATGCTTCGGGTGACCTCTAGGTGTTCGAGGAAATGTCTTCTTCTGCGGTTGAGGCTGAAATCCAGCCCCAAAAAACCATTTATGCGGCTGATAGCTCCAAGAGGCCGGCAGACCCTTCTCCTGGTGTGACTTCTCATTCGGTGCTGCCTTCTGTGGCCGGCACATCCTCTTCCGGCCATGCTGAGCTAAGGAATAAGCTAGTGATGCAGGGGGCTGAATTGATGAACAAGCAAGCTGTGAAGGAACCCATTACTCGACTGAATCGGTCCAGAGGTAGAAGCCGTAGGCGTTCTGCTTCCTCTCGCCCGGGATATCCAACTGGTCATCCAAAGGCTCCGGCTTGATCCTGGGCAAATGTAGCTCGCCTTGCAGTGAAAGGATCCGACTTGTCCTTCATGCCGTTCACTTTTGAAGATGGAGAGGCGGCTGTGAACCTCCCATATGAGGCCATCGAAATTATGGACTCGAAATGGTATGAGTGCTTGGTCGGTTTTTTCGTTGGGGTATGGAAACTCCCGTTCGGCATGATCGAGCAATCGTTGAGGAAGATGTGGGGATCCAAAGTTGGAGATATATTTGCAGAAGAGGAAGGATTTCTCTTCATCCAAATCCCGGACCTCGGGTTCAGAAGGAAAATCCTTGAAGCTGGACAGATCACGATTCGAAGAGTGCCGCTTATACTTCGGCAATGGAAGCCCCTAATGGACCTCAAGAAAGAAGACCAATCCACCATCCCGGTTTGGATTCGGTTGCGGAATCTGCCTCTCGAATGTTGGACAGTGCCGTCGATGAGCGCGATAGCAAGGGTCGCGGGGAAGCCGCTATTTGTTGATCAATGGACTGATGAAATGAAGTTGATCTCCTTCGCCAGAATCTGTGTTGAAATCACGGCGAATCAGCCAAGAATCAAGAAGGCTAAAGTCACCTTGAATTGAGTCTCTTGGTACGTTAATATTGAATATGAATGGCTTCCGACTGAGTGTCCGGATTGCAATGCTTTTGGCCACAACTGTCGTGCTCCTCCGTGTCAGCAAAATGCCAATGGACGCGCCCTGAATCCTCAGGCTGCTCGTCGTGTGGCCAAACACCCTTCGAGAGCCCCTAATCCGCCGGTCGTTCCCCCCCCTCAGGTTGCTCCTTCCCCACCGGCTGTGGGTGGTCCGGATCAGCAGAGAATGGACTCTCCTCCCCGGGTTGATGTGGTGGAAGATCAGCTTATGCACAGGACGGAAGCGCTTCTCCCACCTCGGGTTGCTGCTGCTGTCCCGGTCCTGCCTCAGCTTGAGAATGTTCCTCGACTTCAGCCCCTAGCGGCTACTAGGGAGCCTGTTCCAATGGAGGACAGCACTCCGCCTCAGCTGATTCCTGCTCCACAGCCACCTCAGGAGTTGCCTATGAAGAAGCCGAGGAATAGGAAAAAGAAAAAAGGCCTCTTGGTGGGTGAGTCCTCCACTTCCTCTTCAGCTAAAGGAGTAGTGCAGCCTTCGGAACCTCCGGCTGAGGCCCCTCCCCCTCCCGCCATTCGCAAAGGGAGTAGGGGTGCTAGTGCTCCTCCGAAGATCGTTCTTTCTCTCACGGCTCAGTCCCGACCACCCCCTGCCCCTTCCTTGGATATTGGAGGGGGTAGGGAGGTGGCTACCTCGGTTCTTAGAGGGGGAAAGGAGGTGGCTGCCTCCTTGGACTCCTCGGATGAAGAGGATGCTCCCCTCCTTGTTCGTCGCTTCATCCTCGATCGGCTGCCACGACTTCAGTGGAGACCATCCAGGATAGACTGCTTTCTCTTGCCCCGGACCTGGAGCTGGAGGAGATGGATGGGGTGCCGGTGGCCTCGCGTCGCAAGCCTCTGAAGAGGCAGGCCTTACCGCCCTTGCCTTTCTTTGTTTCCTTCCTGCTTGTACATAGTTGTATATGTTTTTCAGATATTGGAATATTAGAGGACTTATGGATCCGTTGAGAAGAGCCGAGGTTCGTGAATGGGCTACTTCTAGCGGCCTTTGTTTGGTCAGGCTTTTGGAAACTAAAGTCCCGGAGTATCTCTTTGGCTCCTTGTCGTCGGTTCTTTTATCGAGGTGGACGTGGACTGCCAATTATGATTCTTCTTCGGGAGGTAGGATTTGGGTCGGTTGGGACCCTTCGTTGGTTTGCTTTGAGGTGATATCCTCCAATGATCAGGTTATTCATGGTAGAGTTAGGCTGATTGCGACGGGTTCTTGTTGCTGTATTTCGGTCGTTTATGCCCAAAATTCTTTTGTTTCACGGAGACCTTTATGGGCGGATTTGATAAGGAATGAGTTCTTGCATCTATGACTTGCCTTGGATGGTAGCGGGTGAATTCAACGCTTTAAGAGACCCATCTGATAGGTTCGGGGGTACCAACGCCCGGCCGCCCTCTTTTGATGAGTTTAATCAGTGCCTACGTCAGGCTGAACTTGATGACTTAAGGTATGTGGGACTTCGGTTCACTTGGTCGACGTCTTCGGGGTCTAATTGGAAAGCGAGGAAGATTGATCGGGTTCTAGTCAATGCTCTCTGGAGCTTGCACTTCTCTTATTCAGAAGCTTCATTTCTGCCGTCCGGTTTATCAGACCACTCTCCTATGGTGGTCAAGGTGATCCAGCCAGTTCTTCGAAGGAAGCCCTTCAAATTCTTTGATTTTTGGATGGAGCACCCCTCCTTCCATGGTATTCTTTCTCAGGTATGGGAGGCCCCGGATGAAGGTGTTCCAATCTTTAGGTTGGTTACCAAGCTGAAAGCGCTCAAGGGTCGTCTCAAGTTGCTAAATAGAGAGTCCTTCTCTAATCTCTCTAAGAGGGTTGCTCAGTCCAAGAATGCTCTTAAACTAGCTCAAGTGGACCTTCATCACGACCCGACCAATGTCCTCTTGGCAGAGCTAGAAAAAAACCATCGTAGGACCTTTGTTGAGTTGAGGAGCCAGGAGGAGGCTTTCTTCAGACAAAAATCCAGAATTCGGTGGATTGAGAATGGTGATAAAAATACTAAGTACTTTCATCACTCAGTGACTACTCGGCAACTGAGAAATAGAATTATCTCGGTTCTTGATAGGGATGGCAACCTTGTCTCAGACCCGAGCCTTGTCCAGGATACTTTCGGTTCTCACTTCAAGGAGTTGTTCGCCTCACGTTCTTGTCCTATTAGGCCGGCCTTGGGAGACTTACAGCAAGCCATCCGGCGCCCGCTCATAGAGGATCAAATCGCTTCGCTTGCTCGTCCCTTTTCGGAGATGGAGATTAAGGATACTATTTTTTCTCTAGCTTGTGGAAAGGCCCCGGGGCCAGATGGGTATGGTGTTGAATTCTTCAAAAGTAACTGGGAACTTGTTGGGCCTTTAATGGTGGAAGCTGTGAAGGACTTCTTTGTTACGGGAAGACTGTTAAGAGAGATTAATTCCACTATCCTGGTGTTGATCCCTAAGGTACCTAATGCCTCTTCGGTAAATGATTATAGACCCATTGCTTGCTGCAACACGATCTACAAATGTATCACCAAGGTGCTAACCAACCGCGTAGCCGCAGTGCTTTAGGACACCATTAGCCCTTCACAGAATGCATTCGTCAAGGGTTGGCGGATTACGGATAATATTCTCCTTGCTTAGGAATTGTTTGTCGGTTTCCACCTTCAGCCTTACCTCCCCAAATGTGCTGTAAAGGTGGATTTTCGGAAAGCGTATGATACCGTCGACTGGGATTTCCTCGAGTTGGTTCTTCGCGCGTTTCGATTCCCAGACCATTTTATTCATCTTATCATGGTTTGTGTTCGTACACCTATGTTTTCGATCTCCTTGAATAGGGATCTCCATGGATTCTTCCCTAGTAGTCGTGGTCTTCGACAGGGTGATCCCATGTCTCCTTACCTTTTCACCTTGGTCATGGAAGTCTTCTCGGGGATCCTCACTTCTAGGGCGGAGCAACCGGGTTTCAATTTCTCTTGGAGGTGCAAGGCCACTCGGTTATCTCACCTTTTCTTTGCAGATGATGTCTTTCTCTTTTGTCGTGCGGATATGGCCTCTGTCCTACTTCTGAAGGATGGGCTAGATACATTCTCGAAATGGAGTGGGCTCATACCGAACTACAGCAAAAGTGAGGTGTTTATCTCAGGTGGTTCAGATGACTTGAGGTCCCAGATCAAGGATACCCTTGGATTTATTGAAGGGAAGTTGCCGGTGCGTTATCTAGGTACGCCTATTATTTCATCGAAGCTCGGCAAGGCCGACTGTGTTTCCTTAGTTGATCGCATAACTGCTAGAGTGCAATCCTGGGCTCATCGCTTTCTCTCCTTTGCTGGGAGAGTGCAACTTATAAAGTCAGTACTCCATGCAATCCAAGCATATTGGGCAAGTGTTTTCATTATTCCTGTGGCTGTCCTTGATCGGATTGAGCAGATCCTTAGACAGTTCCTTTAGAAGGGGCCCACCCTTGGCAGGGGTGGTGCGAAGGTTTCCTGGGAGGATGTTTGTCTACCGAGGGATGAAGAGGGTCTTGGGATTCGGAGATTACGGGAATGCAACAAGGCGGCCATGCTCAAGCATATCTGGATCCTCTTCACGGATAAGGAATCTCTATGGTGCAAATGGATTCACTCTACTTTTCTGAAAAAGACGAACTTTTGGATGGCAAAGGCACCGACATATTGCTCGTGGGCTTGGAAGAGGATCCTCCACTTGAGATATGATTTCCGTCTAAAGTTTCACTGGAGAATTGGTGATGGACAGACGACATCCCTTTGGTTCGACAATTGGCACCAGTGTGGTCCTTTGGATCTTGTTTGTTCAGAATAGGCTATCTCTGATTCCGGGCTTCCTTGGAATTCTGTCGTTGCTGACCTTTTCTCTTCAGCAGGTTAGGTTTTCAAGGAAGAGTTGGGCTCTTGGAACCACCCTCTTCCGTCTCTTTTAGGGATTCCGGATAGACTTATTTGGAGGGACAATCCCGATGGTGTCTTCTCGGTCGCCTCAGCGTGGCATGTCCTCAGAAGAAGGAAAGATAGGGTTAATTGGTCCGCATTTATTTGGAACAAGACCATCACTCCGAGATACCAATTCAACCTATGGCTGATTATTAGGAACCGGCTTCCCACCCAAGCCTTCCTTTTGTCTTATGGGAGAATTGGAAGAGAAGTTTGTGCATATTGCAAGCTCACGCCGGATTCTATAGACCACCTATTCTTCGGTTGTTGCATCACGGCTACCTTGGCTTACTTTTGGGCGGCCAAGTGTAATCTCCCATGGAGGAATGGGACTTGGATGGAAAATCTTCAATGGGCGATGAGATTCCTCTATGGTAAGGATTTCTATCACTCCATTGGTCGTTTCTCTTTTGGGGCTCTGTGCCATCTAATTTGGAAATATAGAAATGATATTCTCTTTAGAGAGCGTCCGGTTGTGGTTTCGGCTGTCAAAAAGCATCTTATTAAAGTTGTGAAGGATAAAGCGTTAACTTTCAGAAGTGTGGAAGATTGCCCGAGAAATAGGAGGCTGCAAAGGAACTGGGGTCTTGACCCTGCTATCTTCAGTTCTTCTCTGGCGATCGTCTAGGTCTCCTTCTTCTAGCCTTCTGGTGACGGAGTTGAGGTCTGTCTCTCTCCTGGCTTTGTGCGTTTACCTGTTCGGCGGTCGCTTGCCTTTGGTTTTGGTGTTAGCTTGGTGTTTCCGGCCCTGCGTGGCTTCCTTTTCGTCTGTTCTCTTGCCTTGTTAGGTTGGTAGGTTGGCCCTACGTGGCTGTTTTTTTTGGCCTTCATGTTTCGGCCTGTGTTTGCTTGACCGCTTGTAGCGTTTTTGCAGACGGCGCCCTTTCACTCGAGTAGACGTGTCAGTCTTCTAGAGTGCAAGTTTTGTGGTGCCTGTTCTTACTTGTAATTGGTTTAAGCTCATATATATTATTACCCTTACAAAAAAAAAAAAACAATTACGAAATGAATAGCTTTGCCATTTTCCACCTTCGCGGTTACTGTTCACGCGGAAGCTCTCAAGCTGGTTCGCGGGCAACTGTTCACCGGTCTGGTGTGAAGCTCATCCCCGATGATCTAGCCGTTGGATCGACTTGATTTTTGGAGGGAAGGTTCCTTGCTGTCTTATCTCCATTCCCACCGGACGGATTTTCAAATGGAGGCCTACATCATGAGTTATCTCGTGCCCTAGTTCGCGGATTCTCTGGTTTCCAGATCTGGGATTCGATTCTTCGTGCAGCCACTTCTGAAGATCCAACCGTTAGAATGAGCTTTTGGAAGGTAGCTTCGGTGGATCTTCCTCTCAAACGTCACCGTTCAGATCGACGAAGGATGGTCTGCTCTGCGAGATAAGCTGCGACCTTCACTTCGGAATCCACAAGTCAGTTCTGGAGCTCTACCCGAATGGATACATGTTGATTTCCTTGAGCTGTGTTGGTTGTTTTGAATCCTTCTTTCGATGGAAGAGTCACTTGGGCAGCTTCATCGGGCGCCTCTCGGAAACAACGAAAAATCGATAGGGTCCTAATTAACTCAGCTTGGACCTCGGCGTTCTCGTTCTCTCAAGCTTCTTTTTTGCCTCCGGGTGTGTCTGATCATTCGCCAATAGTGGTTAGGATCCTACCGATCCCTAACACCCGTAAGCCTTTTAAATTCTTTAACTTTTGGATGTCCCATCCCTCTTTCTTTGATCTGGTGGCTGGTGTCTGGGCTACACCTTTTTCGGGTTCTCCTATGTTTGTGCTTTGTAGTAAGCTCCGAACCCTCGAATGTAGACTCAAAGTCTTGAATAGAGAAGCCTTTGCTAACATCTCGTCTAAGACAAGTGAGGCCAGAAGATTGCTTACGATTGCCCAGTCTACCATTCAACTCGATCCTCTTTATCAAGATTTGGCCAATGCGGAACAAGAGCACTTGCGGGTGTTTGCTGACCTACGCCTTCAAGAGGAATCCTTTTTCAGGAAAAAAGTCTAGATTGCGTTGGCTTAAAGAGGGTGATCGCAACACGAAATACTTTCATCACTTGGTAAAGCGTAGTCACCTTCGAAACAGAATTATCTCTATCTACCATGACGACACTCCTGTGTCGAGCCCCTCGGAAGTTCAACAACTTTTTTTTCCCACTTCAAGACTCTCCTGGCAACAGCCACCCCCCTCGGTATCCCTTCGGTGGATGAAATTCGTGCAAAGCTGCTTCACACCTTGGATGCTGATCAAATCTAGGTTCTTTCTTGCCCATTCTCGGATGATGAAATTAAGGCAACTCTTTTCTCGCTTGCAAGTGGTAAAGCTCCTGGCCCCGACGGTTATAATGTTGATTTCTTCAAGCAATCCTGGGATATTGTTGGCCCTTCGGTATTATTGACCGTGAATGATTTTTTTGCTTTTGGTCAGCTCCTTAAGGAAATCAACGCTACAATTCTGACTTTGGTCCCAAAAGTGCCGAATGCTTTGTCTGTGAATGACTTCCGTCCTATAGCCTATTGCAATACAATATATAAGTGCATCACCAAGCTTATGGCTAACAGGTTGGCAGTAGTTCTTCCCTCTCTCATCAGTCTACCCTAGAGTGCCTTTGTTAAAGGTAGACGCATTAGTGATATTATTCTCTTAGCTCAAGAGTTATTTTGTGATTTTCATCACGAGCCTTAGCTCCCCAAATGCATAATCAAAGTGAATTTTTGCAAAGCGTATGATTCGGTGGACTGGACTTTCATTAAGTGCACCCTTTTGGCTTTTGGTCTCCCCCTTATTTGTCATCGTATGATGGAATGTATCAAGACCCCAAAATTTTCGGTTTCCCTAAATGGTGAATTACATGGGTTCTTCTCTAGCGGCAGAAGGATCCGTTAGGGAGATCCGATGTCTCCATATATCTTTACTCTAATTATGGAAGTGTTCACAAGGATCCTTGAGTCCCAAACGACGAAGCAGGGCTTTCACTACTTCTGGCGATGTAAACCGTCTAGACTCTCTCATTTGTTTTTTGCAGATGACGTGCTTTTATTCTCAAAAGCTAATATGCCATCTTTGCAACTCTTATTGGATGGTATTCGCTCTTTTGCAAGTTGGTCTGGCCTCACTCCTAATCTCAACAAAAGCAAGATCTTTCTCTCGGGTGGCTCGGACTCCCTAAGGACTGCCCTGGTGAGAGCTTCAGGCTTTCAACTAGGTTCACTTCCTTTTGGATACCTGGGTGTGCCAATTATATCCTCGAGACTCAGTAAGGAAGATTGCATATCTTTAGTAAATACTATTACTTCCAGAGTCCAATCCTAGACAAACCGCTTCTTATCTTTAGCGGGCAGGCTACAATTAATTAGATCAGTTCTGCATTCCATCCAGGTATACTGGTCTAGTGTTTTATCCTCCCCTCTTTCGTTCTTAAGCGTATTGAACAGATCTTTCGGCAATTTTTGTGGAGAGGCCCGGCCATAGGTAATAGGGGTGCAAAGGTTGCTTGGGATGATATTTGTTTACCTAAAGAGGAAGGTGGTTTGGGTATACGAGGCCCTCCATGTTAGCAATGTTGCGGCCATGATTAAACATATTTGGTTCTTATTTGCGGATAGGGAATCGCTTTGGTGCAAATGGGTTCACTCTATCTTCTTAAAGCGTAAGAACTTCTGGGTTGTCCCGTCTCCTACTTTCTGTTCTTGGGAATGGAAGAAATTACTTGACTTACGGACCTTGATTCAGCACCATTTCAAGTGGTGTATTGGTAACGGACTACAAGTTTCTTTCTGGTTTGATCATCGGCATCCTCCAGGGCCCCTCTACAAGTTATTCTCTTATCGAGATATTTATTGCTCTGCCATCCCTCGAAATGCCTATGTTGCTGCTGTTTTGACGACTTTGCCTCCCCCCTTCAAATGTTGCTACTGCCATGGCGAGCTAGAATGACCCTTTGCCTCTTCTCGGTGAGACTAGTGACTGCTTCCTATGGCTTGCTCATCCTTCGGGTATCTTTTCTACTGCCTCTACCTGGAACCTCCTAAGATCAAGAGGCCCAACTGCTCCATGGTCGAGCTTTATTTAGGACTCATCGCTGCCCCCATGTTATCAGACCCATTTATGGTTGATTGCACGTAACCGTTTGCCTACCCAGGTACTATTACTAGCTTATGAGCGTATTCCGGATACTACTTGTGCCTTTTGTTCTTCTAGGCCGGATTCAATTGACCACATTTTCTTTGGATGCTCTATTACATGTTCCCTTGCTTCCTTTTAGGCCCATAAATGTAACCTCCCTTGGAGGAACCGTGCATGGAAGGAGAACTTATCTTGGGTGACCAAGCACATTGGTGAGGCTACCTTCCACCACTCCCTATCTCGGTTTGCCTTTGGTGCTTTATGCTATTTCATTTGGAAGGTGAGGAATAATATTATTTTTCGTAATCAAAAGCTCTTCCTCCCTTCTCTTAAAGAACACCTTTGTAAGGCAATGAAAGACAGGGCCCTTACCTTCTCAAAGGTCCCAGATATCCCTCGCAATCGAAGACTCCAACTTAGCTGGGGTATTCATGACTCAATCTTTGAGTGATCGGGTTGTTTATCCTTTTGCTGCTGCTAGCTTTTTCAATCTTCTCAACCTTCAAGTGTGGTGACTTATTGGTGCTGGATCTGCTGCTGTATCTACCCCTCAGCTGCACACCTTTGTGATGATGTTCGGTTGCCTGCTTGCCGCTTCTCTCTTGGAGTGCCTTCGGGTCTTCTCAAGGTTGCCCTTCTCCTTCAAGGTGTGCATAGGGTCTCTACCTAGAAGTTGATGTTCCACTTGTTCATGATCTCCCTCGCTTTCATGGCCCTCCTCTTCGAATGGATATTCCTTCATGCTGGTTGAAGCGCCTTCTCACCTTGGTCTTTTAGGTGCTTAGGTGTTTCTTCTCCTTTTGTTTTTTGGCCATTATGTTTTGGCCTTTGTTTTTTCCCTTGCCATTGTTTGGCTTGTTCCTGCTTTTCGGTGTAGGTGTTGTTTCTTTCCTTGTTTTGTGTTGCCTGGCACCCTTTCACGCGCTTAGACTTGTTGTCTCTCCAAGTGCAAGCTTGGTGCCGGGTCTTTCTTTGTATTGTTTTCAGCTTCTTCGCTGCTTGTTTGCAAAAGTTTATTTACTACTTACCCTTTACCAAAAAAAAAAAACAAAAAAAAAACAATTACGAAAGGATATACTTTTGCCATTTTCGGAATTCCCCAGTTACTGTTCATCGTGTGCTCTCAAAGCTGGGATTCGCGGTTACTGTTCACGGGTCTCTATTGCTGCTGGCCACGGCCATTCTCGCCATCCGTTGGCTCTGATTTTCGGAGGCGACCTTCCCCTTGAGTCGATCCACGCTTCCACCGAAGGATTTATCCCGGTATGTCTTCCTCATTCGGGATTTGTGGTCTGTGTTTTTAGGGTTGGGTTTTTCTGGGTTTTCTAGTTCGCATGGCTTCTTCTACCTCGGTACAAGGTGTTGTAGTGGGTAAGGCTCCCCAAGTGGCAGCCAAGGATAACCCTGAGCCTCCCCTACCTACTCGTCTTGCCCATGTTCGGTATGCGTCGGTTGTGCGAGGTGGGCGTGCCCATTTTGGGCAATCGCGAAGTCGAGGCAGAAACAGAGCACGAAGGGCCCGTGCTCGTGGTGGTGTTTTCCTCCTTTTGTTGATGTAGGTCTACACCCTGAGTCGCCTATGGTCCCGAATCGCAAGGATAAAGGGATAGCAAATTCTGGAGAGCTCGTTGGAGCTCCTTCTCGATCTGATCAGCTTGATCATGACCCTAAAGGCAGATCCTCTGTTTCTAGTAGGGGTGTGCAAAATACCCGGGATCCGCCCGGACCGCCCGGAACCGGACCGAACTGCCGGAACCGGCGGTTCTTGAGGGAACCGGTCCGGTTCCCGGTTCCAATTTTTCCGAACCGGTGGGTACCGGTCCGGTTCCCGGTTCCATGGGCGAGATCCGCCCACCCGGACTGGACCGGAACCTTTTTAATATTAAAAAAAAAATTACTAAAAGAAACCCTAGATTAGATCTCATCTCCTCACTCCCTTCGTCTTCGGTTCTCTCTCTTTTTCTCTTCCTCGGTTCCTCCTAATCTTATCGCCATTTCGATTCCTCCTCGAGCGTTGACGCCGCCGCCGTTGCTCCTCCGCCACTGCTATTCACCCCCTCGCGTCGGCCGCCACCCGCCACGCCCGCGGAAAATTGTTTCGCAACCATTCTATGTTGAAAACCCGACCATAGACCTCCTCCCCTCCTTCCCAACTCATAAACCCGACCGTTCTATGTTGAAAACCAACTTTGTTTCGCGTCAAGATCGGTTCCATGGATCCACCCGGGAACCGGACCGGACCGGCGGTCCGGTTCCCGGGTGGATCCATGCAACAAACGGGTGGATCCCGGTTCCAACTTTTCGGAACCGGTCCTTAGCGGGCGGTTCTCGGTTCTAGGTCGGGAACCGCCCGCCCGGACCATGCACACCCCTAGTTTCTAGTAAGGTTTTGGTGGGAGCCGAAGGCCATGCGAACCCACATGTTCCCCTTCGTGGTGAATCCCAGGCCCTTCCTCGGTCTTGGGCTGCTGTTACTAGTGCTGCAAATAAAGGTTATAGCTTGGATTTCATTCTTCCTGCTATTGTTGGGAATAAGAAACTGGAGCAAATTCTTGAGGAAATGTTGCAAGCGGCTCACCCTAAATGTTAGAGGTCTCATGGACTCGTTGAGGAGAGCCGAGGTTAGGAACTTTGCTCATTCTAACAGCCTTTGTATGGTTGGCTTATTGGAGACCAAAGTGTCGGAGTATCTTTTTCGTTCCATGTCTTCGAGGCTGTTGTCAGGGTGGAAATGGATTGCCAATTATGATTCTTCTCTGAAGGGCAGGATTTGGGTTGGCTGGGACCCTTCGCCGGTTAAATTTGAAGTAATCTCTTCTAACGATCAGGCAATCCACGGTAGAGTGATGATCCTTACGTCGGGGTTATGCTGTGGCACTTCGGTGATTTATGCTGAGTATTCGTTCGTATATCGGAGGCCTTTGTGGGCGGACCTGATTAGGATGAGTTCTTGCATCCAAGACATGGCTTGGATGGTGGTTGGGGACTTCAATGCCATTAGAGACCTGTCTAATAGGATTGGAAGCTCTGACTCTTGGCTTCCCTCCTTCGATGATTTTAATCACTGTTTGTTTCAGGTGGAGCTAAAGGATTTAAGGTATGTTGGACTTTGGTTTACTTGGTCCACGTCCTCCGGGGCTAACCGCAAGGCGAGGAAAATTGATTAGGTGTTAGTGAATGCTAAATGGAGCTTACAGTTTTCTTATTCGGAAGCGACGTTTTTGACCCCCGGAATTTCTAACCATTCTCCTCTGGTGATTAAGGTGACTTAACCAGTTCTTCGAAGGAAGCCTTTCAAATTCTTTGAATTCTAGATGGAGCACCTGTCCTTTCTTGACATTGTAGCGCAAGTTTGGGATGCCCCGGTACAAGGGGTCCCTATGTACAGGCTGGTTAGCAAATTGAAGGCCTTGAAAAGTCAGCTCAAGCAGCTAAATAGAGATTCTTTCTCCAACATCTCCGAGAGGGTTGCCGATTCCAGGAATGCTTTTAGGTTAGCCCAGCTTAACCTGTAGCAGGACCCGACCAATGATCTTTTGGCAGAGTTAGAAAAGAATCATCGGAAGACCTTTGTGGAGTTGAGAAGTTATGAGGAATCTTTCCTTAGACAAAAATCCAGGATTATATGGCTCGAGAATGGTGATAGGAATACTAAGTACTTCCACCACTCTATCACTACAAGACAACTGAGGAATAGGATTCTCTCGGTTCTTGATAGGAACTGTAACTTGGTCATCGAACCAAGCCTTGTGCAAGACACTTTCGTCTCTCACTTCCAGGAGCTCTTCGTTTCGCATTCCCTTCCTTCCAGCCCTGCTTTGCTAGACTTGTAGCAAACTATTCATTGCCCAGCAGTGAGGATCAAATTAGTCCCCTCTCTCGACCCTATTCAGATCGAGAAATTCAGGATACCTTGTTCTCCCTAGCCCGTGGGAAGGCTCCTGGGCCAAATGAGTTCGGTGTGGAATTTTTCAAGAGCAATTGGGAGCTCGTAGGGCCTTCGATTATTGAAGCAGTTAAGGACTTCTTCGTCACGGGAAGACTTTTAAGGGAGATTAACAACACCATCCTAGTGTTGATCCCTAAAGTGCCTAATGCGACCTTGGTCAATCATTATAGACCTATTGCTTGCTGCAATATGATTTTTAAATGTATTACCAAGGTCTTAGCTAATCGTGTCACCGCAGTTCTTCATGACACTATCAGCCCTTCTCAGAATGCATTCGTTAAGGGCCGACGCATCCGGGATAATATTCTTCTTACACAGGAATTATTTGCTTGTTTCCATCTTTAGCCGTATATCCCTAAATGTGTTGTTAAGGTGGATTTTCATAAGACCTATGATACGGTGGACTAGGATTTTCTTGAATTGGTGATGCGTGCTTTTCGTTTCCCAGACCATCTCATACGGCTCATTATGGTATGTGTGCGCACTCCCAAGTTTTCTATTTCCTTGAATGGGGAACTCCATGGTTTCTTCCCTAGTGGACGTGGCCTTTGTCAAGGGGATCCCATGTCCCCTTACCTCTTTACTTTGGTTATGGAAGTCTTCTCAAGGATCCTTAGTGCGTGTGCAGCGCAACTTGGACTTAAGTTCTTCTAGAGATGCAAAGCTACAAGATTATCTCATCTATTCTTTGCGGATGATGTCTTTCTCTTTTGTCGAGCGAATATGGCTTCCATCTCTCTTCTAAAGGATGGTCTGGATACCTTCTCGGCATGGAGCGGATTGAAGCCAAACAACAACAAAAGTGAGATATTTCTTGCAAGTGGCTCGAAGGAGTTGCGGAATGAGATCAAGAATGCCCTTGGTTTTATTGAAGGAAAGCTACCGATGCGTTATTTGGGAGTTCCTATCATATCCTCGAGGCTCGGCAAGGCAGACTATGTGTCCTTAATTGATCGTATTATGGCCAGGGTCCAATCCTGGACTCAGCGCTTTCTATCCTTTGTTGGCAGAGTGCAGCTTATAAGGTCAGTCCTTCATGCGGCCCAAGCTTATTGGGCGAGTGTCTTCACCATTCCTGTTGCAGTATTGGATCGTATTGAATAGATCCTTAAACAGTTCCTTTGAAAGGGCCCCAGCCTTAGTAAGGGTGGTGCGAAAGTATCTTGGGAAGACATGTGCCTTCCAAAGGAGGAATGAGGTCTTGGAATTCACAGATTGCGAGATTGCAACAAGGCAGCAATGCTCAAGCACATTTGGATCCTGTTTACGAATAAAGAATCTTTATGGTGCAAGTGGATCCACTCAACTTTCCTGAAAAGGAAGAGTTTCTGGGTGGTTGGGGTGCCGACCTTCTGCTCTTGGGCTTGGAAGAGAATCCTACACCTAAGATTCGAGTTCCGACTCTACTTTTGCTGGAGGATTGGAAATGGCCAGTCGATCTCCCTTTGGTTTGATCACTTAAATATTTTACTAATACAAATTTAGTTATAAACATTTTGATTTTATACTAATTTAATCATAAACCTTTTGACCTAGTGCCAATTCAATCATTCCGGCATTTTAATCGGATTTTGCTAACGTTGATAATTTTTAATAATATTTTCTCTAATTTTTTTTGTCTATTTTATTATTTCCTCCATTTATTTATTTTCCTCTTTCTTTTGATTTTCCCCTTCCCAATCTTGTTTCTCCTCCAACAACTGGCTAGAGATGAGGATCGGCAACGCTCGGTGGCTAATAGCAAGCTTGCCAGGGGATGCAAGACGCAAGATTGGTGAGGTCGAGCTCAAAGTCCACGGCCTCATGGCCTCTGGCAAGGTTCGGCCTCACCCATGGCCGGCGAGGCTCCACCTTTACCAGATTTAGAGAGGTCAGGCCTTGCCCATGGTTGGCGATTCGGTGAGGGTGAGCCTCACTAGCCCTACACGAGTGTACTCTCTCGACCTCTGCAAGCTTGCCAGAGGCTGCATGAGGATCTAATGAGGGCAAGAGGAGGAAAGGGAAAAACAAAGGAAAGAGGAAAAAAAGGAATAAAGGAAATAAAATATAAATAAAGTATCATCTATCAAATGAATAAAAATATTATTAAAAGTTGTTAATGTTAGTGCCGGCATAAGCCAACCGACATTCATATCAGCAAAAATTCAGCCAAATTTAATTAGCATTAGGTCAAAAGGTTTATGAATGAATTGACTCCATTAAAAGGTTTATGATTAAATTGATATAAATGTAATATGTTTAAAAAAAAAAATCAACACTTTTCCCACTAATTAGAAATACCTGAGTTACCTAAGTTTGGGGATGACGCAGCGAGAGGGCCATGCATTCTCCAATGACTATGGCTTATATTTATATGATTTATAGCCAAGGCAAGAACTGCAGAATAGAAAGATGCAATGGCAATATTTGCCTCTGCTACAAATGCCCATTTAGTCAATTTGTGGAAAATGGGAAGATTAGAAGCGTAAGGCTTGTTGCACCAGCGATTTGCCTTCTGGGAGCGTGACGTAGATGTCTTTACCATGCTTAGAATTATGATAGAGAAAAGGAAAACCTCAAGAATGCACCATGGCCAGTATAGACTGTACGGCTGAGGTCCCTTCTAAACTTGATAGTTTCAAATATTATATCATCAAAAGCCATGATTAAGTAAATTTTATACGATTGTGTGGGAGATTCAATTGAAAAAACATATCTACATTTAACTTTTTTCTTTCGAAACTTATCAACAGATTCTTACCAGAATTTGTGACATGTCTGCAAGACAAGACCTTTACCCTTTTTATGTTCGTCATGAAGGCCTCTAACCCCGAGCTACAATTAGCTCAACATAGGGGATTCGCACGGTGGTTGTGCAAGTTTGGAATTAAATTTCACACCTTAAGGAAATCCCAAGCAAGCCAACAAGAAAGAGAAAATGCCTCTGCCCAGACTAGATGATGTTCCACTCCAAGAGGTTTCGTTCAAGAAGCCAACTAATTATAAGCAGCACTTCAAAAATCCCGAACCCAAGAAAAAAAGAAAGAGGAAAAGATTTTAAAAAGTGTTTTCATTTACAAAATATGCACTGATGTTAATGATATTCCTGTCTTAATTGGGGTTTTATTTTCACCAGGGAAAAAAAAAATTCAGTCTTCCCCAGATGAAACTGGAATTCACTTGATATCGTCAACTAAGAGAATTCAATGTTGATGATAATGACTGAGAGTACGAAACAGCGAGTGGGTAGAATACCTACTTTGCTTAAAATACCCAAGCACGGTAACTCTCAACCTCTCCGCACCTTCTGAACCAAAGTAGCGAGAACTGTCCTCGGTTTTGAAATCAGCAAGATTAGTGGCCGCCTTATAAGACGCGTCCACCACCCGTTTGAAGAAGGCCCGAGACGCAACGAGTCATCGATCCAAACGCCATTAGCAAACGGACATAGAACATCCAAGGACTAATAGTACCGTGAGCGATCTCTCGTCCACAGTCGAAACCAGGAGAGGAAAAAAGACGAAATAAGTTTGTCAAATGGAACACAAAGATTATCTATCGGCAAAAAGACATCCAGACGGCGATCTCAGAGCACATTACAGGCGAAACTAGGAGCCAAAAAAAAACACAACACATGAAAATGTCTCATCTGAGAGATGAAGAGTATCCATTAGCAAATGGAACGCAAAAGTTAAAGACGAGCAGAACCCACAAAACCGTTCTAATCTCAGATTTTGCCCCAAAAAACCAAAACACTAAGTTTGGCCTGATCTTCGCTGACTATTTTCTTGCCGTGCGGTACCCGTCCATCAGCAATTTGGCCAGGTCATTCAGCAGGATCGCTCTCTCCCCCGCCATCTGCACCTCCGCCATTCGGAGCTCCCGCAACCTCTCCTTGATTTCCTCCACTCTTGAGCGGTCGACCATCGTCATCCCAACTCTCAAAATCTCCTCGTCAAGCCCGATTCCATTTAGCTCCAACAGCGAAGACACGCCAGCCAAGTCTCTCACCTCAGACTCTTCCTCTGGCAATTTCGACGGGGCAGCAGCGTGTTTGCCCTTCTTCTTTGGGGAGGTGGGCACTCCGCTGCCGCCACTGCCCCAGAGGACTCGGGAAAGCTCAAAGATCTTCCGATCATGAGGCGTCTTCCCGATACGCCCGGTTCTAGTCGCCTTCTCGAACTTACGCTTCAGCTCCCTTATCTTATCCCGCACTTCCGATTCACTCCTGTTAAGTCGCTCCGCAATAACCATAACCTCGGACGGCCCGGCCCCGTGCCCAGCATCACCGCCCTTCCTTGCCCTCTTAGAGGAGGGTTGAGAACTGCCCGGCACGGCGACGGGCCGCACAGTGCCGGTCCCAGCTTTCGCGGCGGAAGAGGGCCTTCTCGTTGCTACTTCGAGGTCGGAGTTGGAGTCGGAGTCGGACCCAGACGCGGACCCGTACTCTCCAGACGAGGCCATGAGAGAGGTGAGAGAGCGTGAGCGAGAGAGACGAGGAAGAGGAAGGGTTGCATGGAGGGAGTGACGGAGTAAGCGTTTAGGGCTTGCTGCCTTTGCTTCTTTAGTATGGTCTTCAGTCCCTAGACTGGAAAAGCGTTTTGTTGACGTAACGCGGAGGACCCAAAAAAAAACAAAATACGCAGCTTTTGCCATTTCACTTTGGCGGTGCGCGGGCAGTGCGCGGGGTGGTGAACCTAGGCTGGACTAGACTAGACTAGACTAGACTTACGGAACGCTCCTCATTAAGAACGACAATCGAAAACTGGTGACTCGGCCTCCGTCTCTGCAACTTCCAATCCAAATCCTCTTTAAAAAAAAATGAATAAAAAGAGGGAAAATCATCAAAATAGATCCGATTTATTAGTTAAAAACCTTTTTCTGAAGATAAGGGACAGTACGTTCAGAAAATAGCCCATCGTTATAATTCTTTTTATCCAGCAATCGCAGCTAGTCTTCCAACGTTTTATATTTTTTATCTTTTAAGAGAGCCCTTACGATGAAAGAATTGAATATTGTAAAGTGGAGCTTTCTTTGGTTTTACATTTTTAGCGTGCGTATTATACAAGATTTGAATTCCGTCTTTATATTTAGCATATACATTAATAAGAAGAAAAAATTGTTCCAGGAAAGATGTTCATCTAAACAGCTTGCAATTCTTGAAAATATTATTTATTATTTCGTAATGGACCATGTTATCTTCCTCTCATTTTTTTGGATTGATTAATTATGAATTGTAAAGATTGCGCACTTGCAAAAGAAACAAAATATAAATATGAGATGTTTATGGTTAAAAACCATCAATTTAGAAGGAAATTTTATCTAAATGGGGTTGAGGAAAAATATACTACATCATAAATTACTTTTCTTGCATTGACGTATATGTGTGGATAGCGAGTGAAAGCAAGAAAAAAAATCAGCTGTGCAAGAGAGACCACCCTTGATTTGAAAAAATAAAATAAAAAGAGAGACCTCCCTCTGTATGGGAAATGGAACCACCGCGGACGGCTACTACAGTGACGATGCTCTTTTTTTTTCCACTGCAATTTCTCTTTGTTTTTTTTACATAATTTTGCTTTTTACATATTTCCTTTTCCTTATCCCTCGTTTTTCCTTCCTTTCTCATACCGTGGCACCTAGGGATGAGCATCGATCCAAGGTCGACCCTAGACCGGTCCAACCCTACCGGTCCTGATCCGGTTCTCAAGGAGACTAGGTCGATCATTAGTTCTAGAATTCCTAGACTAACACTATATAGGTTGGTCCTCGATCTTGAGAGTTTAGGGTTGGTCTAATTTAGACCAACCCTAACTCTATATATATATATATATATATATATATATATATATATATATATTATCTAATATATTATTTATAATTTTTCATATAAAGAAAACCTTAAAATAAATAACGTCAACACTATTAAACAGCTATTTAATGAAGAATTCAAATAATTTTACATTATTTATTAAAATAATAATAATAAATGTCACATATATATATATATATTATCTAATATATTATTTATAATTTTTCATATAAAGAAAACCTTAAAATAAATAACGCCAACACTATTAAACAGCTATTTAATGAAGAATTCAAATAATTTTACATTATTTATTAAAATAATAATAATAAATGTCACATAGGAGAGATAAATTAATTTTAAAATGCTATATCAGCATTTTTCGTTAATTAAGCTGGTGGTATTCATGAAAGGATTTGATTACACCATGTGAGAAGTTTTAGTATTTGATTGTACTTTTTGAAAATTTTAATACTCAATTATATATTCATGATAAGTTTTAGAATTTTAAATGAATTTATTTATTTTTAAATGAGGAAGTATTTAATTTGAGAATAAAAGCACGCATGTCAACCCAACGCCGCTTTCCCTTTGCTTCTACGAAAGATCTTTGAAGCTCTTGCGCCTTTTTTGGAGCCGTCAGTTGAATGCTCTGTTTATATTTATTCATTCGCACTTACCATTTTCATGGATATTTGGTTTGGGAAGAAGCCCGAAATTCGTGTTGCTGAATTTTTTTAATGAAAATATAATATTTAATTAGTATAATAATTATGGTCCTTAAAAGTCAAACATAGTGATTTTTCATTTTTCATTTGATTTGTTTAGGATAAGATAATCTTGAGTTAAAAAGAAGCTCCTAGTCATGATTTCTATCAAATAAGAACATATACTTGCGGTTATATTATTATTTACTAACTTTAGGGTCAATTTTTTTTTGGTTTACTCCTCAGCAAAAAATATGTTCTTCGCTTTAAATTTTTTGCCAAAAAGGAACCAAACCACACGAGGATTTGACATGCAACTCCTGAGGAGTGTGTCTTGTTATTTTAATGCTGTTTTGTAAGTTCCAAACGTATTGCAGCGGTCAAAGCATTTGCCAAAGCAGCTTCCACGTCATCGCCTTCGAACTTCAAAACACCAAATCGGATAATTGTGTGTATATTTTAGATTTTTATATTATCAGTCCCGAGGATGAGCTAATTCACCCTCTAAAGCCAAGATTTTCTGCGCATTTAGAAATTGAACTCCCATTGTTAACATTCATATGAAAGCATCCAACAAAGAGCATCAAAACCCATGCTCTGAACAGCCAAGAAACCAACATGCGAATGGCTTGCTAGGTAAAAAAGATCGAGACAAAAGAAAGCCTAATTATAAAAACCTAGGGATCACAATCTGCTTCCTGTAACTGCTGCTTTGCTCGACGATAGCCATCCATAAATAGCTTCGCCTGGTGATTCATGAGCGTCGCTCTATCACTGGCAACCTGTAGTTCGGACAGGCGCATTTGCCGCCACCTCTCTTTTAGTTCCTCCATCTCTGATGAGTCGATCATCCCTATACCAATTTTCACAACTTCCTCACCTAGCCCCATGCTGGTCAGCCGCAATAGAGAAGATTCGCTGGCCCGAATGCTATCCTCAAACTCCTCCTCCGCCAACTTTGACGGAGGAGCAGCAGTCTTGCTGGCGTTTTTGAAAGTCTTATTCTTCAAAGACAAGTGCACTTTCTCGCCGCCATTCTCACCACCCCAGAGGACATGGGAAAGGTCAAAGAACTTCTGATCATGGGGCTTCTTCCACACACGCCCTGCCTTACACCCGTTAACGAACTTGCGTTTTATCGATCTAATCTTGTTGAAGATTTGCGATTCATTGGGGGAGAAGTCAAACCTCACTGATTTCTTGTTGAGAAAATGTTTGAATAGGCTGAAGTTGGTCAAGGGGTCTAGCTTCTTCTTCTTGTGGAATTTGATCATTCCCTTGAGGAGCTTGATCTCATCATTCTCACTCCAGATGCGTCGAAACCACGCCGACCCCTCCCCGGTATGCTGCGTCGTGGCTCCAGCCCTGGCTCCATTGTTAGCATTGCTGCCCTTCCTCCGCCTCTTTGTGGGCCGCTTCTTTAACTCTTGAGAACTGGCCGGCTCCTTCACCGGCGTGACCTCCTTGCCGGCGGCGACGGCCTTGACAGTGCGGGTCTCGTCTTCAGACTTCGATTCAGAAGACTCCGAGTCTGGAGTGGGCTTCTTTGTACGCGAGGGATTTAGGAATTCGTGCTTTGCTGCTTCATCATGGGATTTGGACGGTCCAGACGATTCTTCTCCTCCTTCGGCATTGCCGTCCCTCTTCGCAGGCTGCCTTTCCAACTGTTGATGTCTGGCCGGCTTCTTTGACGCTCCCTCCTTGGCCGCGACAACGGACTCCACAGCACGGGTCCCATTTCCGGGGTTGGATTCATAACTCGAACCCGAGTCCGAGTCCAAAGAGGACTTCTTCTTCTGTTGCGAGGGCTTTGCTGGTTCCTTCTTTGACGTGCCCTCCTTGGCCGCGACAACGGACTCCACAGCGCGGGTCCCATTTCCGGGGTTGGATTCATAACTCGAACCCGAGTCCGAGTCCAAAGAGGACTTCTTCTTCTGTTGCGAGGGCTTTGCTGGTTCCTTCTTTGACGTGCCCTCCTTGGCCGCGACAACGGACTCCACAGCGGGGGTCCCATTTCCTGGGTTGGATTCATAACTCGAACCCGAGTCCGAGTCCAAAGAGGACTTCTTCTTCTGTTGCGAGGGCATTGCTGGTTCCTGCTCATTAGCTGCTTCGTCGTCCGATCGGGACTGGGACCCGGATGATGCTCCGGAGGATCTGCTTTCTTCTCCGCTTTCCTCGTCCGCTTCCCGTTGCTCTTCAGCTCTCGGGGGCTCGGGGACGGTGCGCGACTCCTCCCCAGAGGAAACTTCCGTATGTGACGATTCGTGGGAAGGAGTTGGGCATTTGCGTTTCGGCGCCATGAGAGTCGAGAGAGGGAGGGAGGGAGGGAGAGAGACAGAGAGGGAGATGAGGGCTTTTGGCTTTGCTCTTGAGTCCTGTAGAAGTTGGGAAAAGAGGAAGCTAATTAATTTTTGTGGCTTGTTCTTTTACTATGAAGTTAATAATATAATAATCTATTGAATGCTAGCAGAGTCTCCAGTACTCGGTCTTTTCAACTTCCTGTTTATATCTAAACATACTTTTCTTTTTATTGGTTGGTTTTAGAAGAATTTTTTATTTGAATTTCGTGTTGCTGAATTTTTTAAATTAAGGTATTTGTACTAATTTATCTTGTTAATATGATGATTATAGTGACATTGTGATTTTTCATTTACCATTTCGTTTGTTTGAGATAATATGAATTTTGAGGTATAAAAACCAATTGGTCATGAATTCTACAAAGTACAGACCCGACTCTATTTCATATAAAGGCTAAGCTTTGAGGAGGATTTATTTAGACTTGAAATTTTTATCATACAGTGAAAGTGTATTGAAAAGATTGCTTCATTTTCCATGTTTGAATACTTGATAAGCATTCGACCAAAATAAAAAGTACTCGATAGGCTGCATAAGATCGCTATTTAACAAAAAAAAAAATGTGGGACCATTTGGCAAATATATATAAATATATATATATATATATATATATATATATATATATATATATATATATGAGATTTTCTTTTAGAAAACTTATGTAGGCCATCTACACTTTTAAACTCATTATCATGCTTATGCTTGGCACTGAGTTACGGTTAAATTCTCAAATAAAATTTAATGTTTCCATTATTAATGGATGAACTTATTTAAATAAAATTTATTACTTATTAAACTAACGAGGGTGGATCTAAAAGCTCTTTCGAGGAAAATGAGAAAGTAAACCTCTTAATTAATTTTTTTTTTCAACATTATTAGTTAATATTACAATTCAGGTCTCCAATTGCAAAAATAAAAATTTCTACAAATTTCGACATTCTTTTCTCTCTCTTTATTTTTTTTCAACTACTATACAAATTATTCTATTAAAGGAAAACATTTTACGCACATTTTGCTATTTTTTCAATTATTGAAAGTAAAAATTTGTTTAAAATACAAAAAAAAAAAATAGAAAAAGAGAGAAACGCTCTAAATATCTCACTTAGAGTACAAGGATGAGATTGATATAGAAGGAAGATCGAGTAATTTCACTAGGTGCACTTAGCATATAAAACTTCCCGAACCGAGAATTGCTTTGATTGGCCAATTTTGGGCGGTTTTATAAGGTGTTGTTCCAATTCCCAATTTATTCCGTCCGATTCTCAATTTTAGAGTGGGATTTAGACCAATTTTTATTTTTATTATTTCTTAATGAAGTGAAGTGAAAATCTAAACCCTAATCTCCTTCGCATCTCGCTTATTCATTTCTTTCATATTGTTGCACCATTCATCCAACTTGCGCCTTTCGTCTCTCACTTCTTTCTTTATTTTACTTTCTTTCTTTTCACTTTCTTTCTTTTCTTGTAAGGATTCATCGATTTTACTTTCTTCGCTTACTCACACATTCCTTAAATCCGTGAGTTCGTTATTTATGGAAAAGAATCCACTGAGTCCTCCTCTTTTCAAGCATACCCCTACAATCATGGTTTCATCATCTCTCAATCTTCTTCGTAAATCTTGATCAAATTCCTAGTTTTGAATTGTAACATGGATTGGTAATTCATTCAATCAAAAAAAAAAAAATTAATCCAAAACTTTTGGCTAAGATATGTGAATCTATTAGTTCTATTGGACTATTCAAGAATCGGATTGAGGTTTGGTGGTCCAACTCCTAATTCCAAAAAGGGGGAACTGGTCCTTTTGATTCGGTTCTTGGTTTGAAGGTGGAACTAAACCGGACCGGAAACCAATCAAGCCTAGGTGCATTTTCGCATTAGAAATTAGGTAGTTAGTTTCTATATTTTACTTTGTTGTCATTTTTATCAGGTCAACCTTACCCTTTTTGTCCTCTTTGATTTGCAGTAAAATACAGTAAATATAACTTTACAAGAGCTTTGATGGATAGATAACATCGAGTGTTTTCCCTCGAATATAGAAATGTCATACTTTTCGTGTTCAATATAAAGTCTATTCCCATGGAAAGAGAATTCTTATTTAATATTTTTCTGCCCATCTTTATGATTAGCTACAACGTGCTTCACTTTTCACAAGTTACGTGAAAAATGTTCATAAGGATGACGAAAACGTATTTCAACTTTCTGACCGTCTTTATGTCATTGTTCACATAAGAAAAGAGCCTGTGATGTAATTTTTAATGAAATATTTGATTATTATTTTTTTGCTATTTGCTTGCACATTTTAGTTAGTAACTGCAAGGGATTTGATTGGACAAATCGGATAAATTAAGAGATTTGATTACACAAATCATATAACTCGGAGGACTTAGATAATTAGAAAACGTTTTGACGAAAGGTTGACGAAAGGAGAAAGAATAAAAATGTGAACAGCATCTTTGATGGCATAATTTCTGCAATTCCACTTTTGCTGCTTCCAAGTCTATTCCCAAACAATGATCCCTATAACCTATTTAATAAATTTCCATTAAAATAATAGGCACGTAATAAACCACATGTGACGTAATCCTGAATAAGAAAAATGTCCTGTGAACGACTTATATAAATCCGAATATTCATTTCTCTCACAGGTGAAATTGCATGAAATAAAGATCGAAGATGAAAATCACTTAAAATATACTTTTGATATTGATTTAAGAAAGAAAAGAATTGGAACTTAATTGATGCTACTAGTAATAAAAAGATAAACATTTCGCTTATACAAATTTTTTTTTTCCGAATTCTCGATGAACTAAAATGAGTTGGGGAATTATTTCAACAATTCTTTTTGAACTAATTGATTTGCCCCCTCTGCAGGGTACGCTCTAACAAGATTAATTAAAAGACGTATTTCAAGTGCTGACTAAAAAATTCAAGGAAATAAGTTCAATAGATAGTTTGGTAGACCCTGAAATATTGGGTATGGTATTTCTGTACTTGAAAAATACGAATGTAATATAATAAAAAAAAACGCTAAAAAACTTGAATGAAAAAGGGGGGGGGGGGAATTTCGACTATTAATAACATGAGAATCAATTATCCAGCTTTTTCGTGGTCATAAAGACAATTATTTATTTATCTTTTCAACGACCCATTGCTATGAAAATGATGATGATTGGGGAAGCCGAAGCATCACCTTGACAAGTGAAAAATCCCTTTACTTGGTGCACTAACCGCTATCCCTCATCCGAGAGGACGCCGACTTTAATTAATCGTCATAAATGAATGCTTATGGAAGAATCGAGAAATAGGTGAATGTTGGAGTCGGATGCAAAATTACTGGTGAGACCAATTATTAAAATGAACGTTTAGAAGATCGACGCATAACAACTGTAGCCCACGAGTGGTTACTTTGCGTGGCATGGCCCCGCATGGATGTGTAATTACTAGCGAATGAAGGTGATTGGTGGTCGTGCCCAAAGATCGGGTCTAATGCGTCACCTAAGTCCGTCGAATGCATAAAATCTAAGTATAAACTTTCGAGGCCAGACCAAGTTAAAATTATCTAGACTTGCATTTTCTCATGTAAGGCCATTGCTCAAATTTGTGTAATTATCTTTTGATTCTCTCAGGATTTGGTGTCTCGTGTGACCTGTCTTTTTTTTTTTGTCTCTACCTGCCTGCTTGTCGATCACCTATAATCCGGAGCATATTTAGAATTTCTCTGCAAGCAAAAACTTGGATTTAGCTTAAGTGCAGCGATCAGAAGCATAGTGTACTTTAGTGGAGAGTCACTCATCCTTAAATTGATTGCCATCTTTGTAGGTAAGGGTTTTGGCTGGTTCCTGGGTGGGGTTCCATGGCCCACTTAGGAACCGAACTGAACCAAACCGGATCAATTCCCGATTGTGTCCATAAAACCAAGGGTGATTCACGATTCCCATTTTATGGAATCAGCTCTTAACGAGTGATTTCCAGTTTCAAGGTGAAAATCGCCTATCTGGGAAGCGATCACCTCTAGTGGGCAAAACTTGACCTTGGGCCATAAGAAAAGATAGTGATAAGTGAACATTAACGTCAACAAGAGCTTGTGCTCAAGGGCAAATTTTTTTGACCCTCTATATATTAGCCCCTTCTTGCTCTCATTCTTCAACATCTCTTTGTTCTCTCTCAAATATCACTTCCAATCACTCTAGCTCTCTAAAATTATTTGTCAATTTCATTTATTTTCATTCCATAATAATGATGTGATTGCATTCTAAGTATTGCAATTGAGAACAACAACAACAAACGGCAACAACAACCACCACCATATTTGATTATCCCAAATCAACGTGGCCTGCACTGTGCAATTGACGTGGAACTTGTTTGGTGAGTTCTACAACAATGACGTACACGTCCCAGCTCAGCCCGTGCAACAATCTGAATTCGACAACTATTGGTAGGAATTATTGAGGGTGAAAGCTGAAAGCTAGTCCCCACCAAGACGCTTCCCTGGACGATACCCTTACCATTGAAGAAAACCTTCAAGCAACTGCGGTGCAGGCTTCTCGAAGAAGAATGTCCGATTTCCGGCGGATATTTTTATATAAGAGTGTCTAGCTAATTGCAGATCTTATTTACTGCTTCCTGTAATCTTTCCTCGTTCCTTGTACATCCCATAATACATCTTCCCTTAACAATGCATGAGGGTGAGGAATGAATACCCCACTTGAAAGGCCCCGACAGAGTGCAGCGCGGTTGGCGATTTTCCAAATCGATTCCAGCCATGCGCCGCGAGTCCAGATCCCTCAATTGGCGTTGCTCTTCGGATCCGCTTGGAGCAAGGACAAAGGGAGATCTCTTAGCATCCCATTTGGGATTCACCGCCGCAAACGGTGCAAGATGGCACTAGTCCCCTCCACGGTGAAAAATAAAGAGAGAAATCCCCGCTTGAAAGTCAAAAATTAGCTGTTGTAAACTTGTGATCTAGGCGCTTTTACTTAAATTCCCAAATAAAATTGGTAGGCTATACAATTCTTGCCAAACTCCTCGAATGACCGCTTGGGGTTCAGCTGAAGAAGAGCTAGCCATCTAGTTGCATTAACATTCAAGGCACGATATTATTATTCCAGTCGATTCTAATGGATCGGTATAACTACAATTTAACAGAGATTCTCGCTAAACCCGTGCTTACAGCAGAGGCCACCCAATTTGTTGCGTAATTGGCTCACATGGTGATCTCCCAAATACGGATTTTCAGTTCATTGAACGATATCTCTTCCTCTGTGGCAGAGAAAGCATTGACACAGTACGATTACATAGAAAAAGAACCACCATTGCTATGACGAAATGTGATTCAGATTTCAAAGTACATTTCCAGCTGAAAAATCCAGTGCTCAGGAAGCTATTCAAGTTGTGGCATCAATATTGCAGACAGGAAGATAATACTTCAGTAAAACAGTCATGCAGTTGTTTTAGGAAGGCATTGTAAGATCACAACTAATGAAGAAGTGCAGTCAATCCACAATGCAATCTAAATCCTCTGAAGTTCCCAAACGAATTTAATTTCCCTTCTCGAGGCATTCACAGTGACGATAGCATAACCTTCTCAAGAAGATAATGAAGGGTAAAGAGAGGGAATTTCAATCTCATTTACCTCACAACTGATAATGGATCAGCTTACACATAACCAAATCATTCAAAAGTACGTGTGTATTACAGTGAAACAAAAAGAGCTACGCCTACTGAGCTTAAGGTGAATTGCCGCACATTGCATGGGACAAAGACAGTGGAGAAAAACTAAAAAATCTCATACCTTTATGAAGTGACAATCAAGAATTAGTTGCAGGTAGCATCCAATGAAAACTGAAGCAAATACAATATGTGATACACTCAAAAGTTTTACAACCAATGTAAATCTCAATCTCAGACAAAGGATAAGATTTTTACTATTCCCCAAACAAAATTGGAGAAGGGGAAGAAGTAAGGCTCATCGCTTGAGGAGAAAAAAATGAATAAGTTTCAGAAGGTTGCTTAGTCTGCCATTTTGTTCAAGCGATGAATAGTGCTTCGAGCAACTCTGTTACTCGGATCGATCTTCAGCACCATCCTCAGGTCTTCTGCGCCAAGTCTGTACTTCTCCATACTCTCATACAAAAGAGCTCGCTGTACAAGAACGGCTACATTTGCATCGTCATGTTCTAGCACCTGCTCAGCAAAAACACCTGTCATGCCTCCTATTGATTTCATCCATTTCACGAGGAATATCACAAAATCTTGCTATTATAATTAATAGAATGTCTTAAGAGATATTTCCTCAATCCTGGTTCAAGAGTTCATAAGCAATCTTTGATAGCTGCCAATCTAGACAATAAAAGATACTGCCTAAATTCGTTAAGCATAGGTAGACACATGACATGGAACTGTCATTGTTAATCTCCAAGATATGGAATCTTAAGCATAGTCAAACCTCACATGCCTAAAAAATAAGGCAGCTCTCGGTGAGAAGATTGATTCTTAAGCTCCCAGACAGGGCAGAATGTTTTCAGAGTTCAATATTTCTTTCTTTGAAATAGTAGAAAACATCTGTAAGTTTGTGTATTCTGAAATGTAGCTCATCACTGCCCAAATGACACGAATTATTCTCATATTAATGAAGTAATCTTACCTAAGGTACAAAAATATCTGACGGATACAACTAATAAACCCCAAGGAATCGCCATGCACCGCCTTCATCAAAATAAAGAAGATTTCAATCTGTGAGCAATTATTGGCACTTTACCTTTGTACAGTCTGCCACAGCCTTCTTATACTCCCCAACTTCTTTGTAACATGAGGCTCGGCACGACAAGACTTCCGTGGTGGCAGAATTATCTCCAGCCTTTTCAAGGAGAATCACAGCCCACGACAACCACTTAATGGCATCGGCATATTGCCCTTGCTTCTGATTATCCATGCCCTTGTTCTTAGCGGTTAAAGCTGATATGCCTGAAGGAGGTGGTGGAAGCCCCTCAAGTTCCGTGGTGGTGCCGCCACCCTCATTTCCTCCTCCCAAATCTGAATCCAAACCCCAGTCATCCACTTCCACAGCTTGCTGTTGTCCAGTGGCACCACCAGCAGAAGCCGAGCCAGAGGATGAAGAGAACAACACATCGAAACTGTCTGCACCTGAGCTCTGGACAGGAGTCTGATTCTGCTGACTGAAATTCTTGGCAGGCACCCCGAAATCATCCATTTTCGAACCAAAGCTCATATTTGATGCCGCAAAATTGGTTTTATTTGCAGAAAACCCGCTCGACGAGAATGTGGTCGTACCAGATGAAGGAGCATTCTGAAAATCTCCAAACTCATGACTACCGGTGCCAGTCTTAGCACTGGCCTTGCTCGCTGAGTTGAGACTGCCCGACTGCTGTTTTGATCCGAAACCAACCAAATTACTGAATGGATCCTTATTGGTATTGATTCCACCTCCAAGACCACCACCACCAGCCATATTTTGCATCGAAGGACCTCCGAGAGTCGCACTCTTACTGCTGGCGTCAACGCCATTCCAATTAACACCCCCAATGCCACCAGTACTATAACCCCCAGATCCCCGACTTCCACTATTGTGCATCGAATTACCAGATTTTGGCAGCGAATCGGCTAAATTCCCCATCGAATATGCGGTCTTGCTAGCCGATGCAGCCGGTGTCGCGTTCTTCAACGGGACATTGCCACTGCTGCCCTTACCCTGCCCTCCTAAAGCCGAGCTAACCAAATCCCCAAACAAGTTCGAGTCCTTCTTCGCAATCCCGATCCCCAATCCCGAGCCCGAAGAACCCGTCGACGTTGATGACGACGACCAGCTCTTGCCGAAGATGTCCCCGACCATCGACGTGGGCCCGCCCAGGGACGCTGCCCCCGCCGACTGAGCCGGGCCGCCGGCGGCGGCGGCGGCAGGCTGGTGGGTCCACGAGGGCTTGTTGGGCTGCCACGCGGGCCTCGACGGCTGCGCGGGCGACGGCGCGGCGGCGTACGAGAAGGAGGTCGTCTTGTTCTTCTGATCGTTCAAGGACCTAGGCTTGTTCGAACCGATTCCGATATCGAAATCGAAGCTGCCCAAAGAGCCGGAGCTGCGTTGCGGGTTGTTGGGTTTGCCGTAGTTGGAATTCATCTTCGAGGGCTCGAGAGATCAAATCGGCCGATCGGACAAGATCCGCAAGAATTCGGATTCCCGAGTTTCTCAATCACTGTCGGATCTGATCGAGAGAATTCGCGGATCGGAAGCAGGAAATGAGATCTGCGAAGGAAATGAAGGCGAACCCGCGGGCGTACCTGATGGAGCGAGGAGAGGGAGAGAGAGATCGCAGCTTTCTAGTTCTCTTCTTCGTCTTCGCTGGATGGATGCGGGTCTGGTTTTTGGAGCTGAAATGGGAATTTAGGACGGCGCTCATGGTGCTCCTCCAATTTGGTTTCCTAAAAGTCTTATTTCATTCCTTTTTCTTTCCATTTCTTTTTTTCTTTTTGGTGCTGCAAATCTCAAGATGATAACAGCTAAAGGAGAAAAAGAAATGGTAGAAAACATATATATCTTTTTTATTCTTTTTAGAAATGGTCCACTTTCAAATTTGGTGTCCATTACCGAATGGGTTACATTTGACAGTCGAGATAAAATTCGAGATAGGATATGATTTATCCTATCTTACGTTTGAGGTTCACTTATGATATAATAAAGTCGGATATAATAGGGATATAGACGAGATAAAATTATCCCATAGAAGAGGTGAGATAAAGATGGATAAGATTTTTAATGTCCATAATAGGAAATTTATTTTTCTTGAATAACAAACTTATTAAATTAACAAAATTGAAATTATGTTTAAACATAAATAATATTTGAATTGTAATTTAAATAATTAAAAATAAAAATAAAATTATTTTTATTTATTTTAATTTTAATTTATATATTTAATTTTAATTCTATCTTATAATAAAGGGTATTAGTATCAAGGGGATTTACGGTAAAAATTACGTGGGGGATCCAAGCAGTGATGCGAATCGCACGTTCCACCACTTTTCCTTATTTAGTGTGCCCATACTTCAAAAATTATTAGAAAAAAACTATTCCCCTCCACGACTTTCACGTTCCAAATTACACAGTAGATACATACAACATGCGATTTTCCTACGGTAGTTTTAGGCAAACATCTAATTTAAAAAATATATTTTTACGAAACTTCTTAAAAACAATTTCGCACGTGTAGTCTGTGCGTGGAGCTACTTCAGTTAAAGGAAAAGGGAGAAATTCACTTAAAGTCCTAAAATTTGTGACAAAAATATAGTTGAGTCATAAAATTTTAAAAAAATGTAATCAAGTTGTAAAACTTAACATGAAAGTGTAGTTGAGTCTTAAATCTTTTTAAAAGTATAATTATGTTTTAAAACTTGTTAAATTGATGCAATCAAGTCATTTGAAAGTTTTATGATTTAATTGTACTTTTGCAATAAGTTTTGAAACTTAATTATATCTTTTGAAAGTTTTAGATATTAATTGTATTTTTGTGATAAGTTTTAGAATTTTTAATACATTTATTTTAAAGGAAAATTATCAATCATTGGACGGAACATCTCGTAATCTATACATCAGAAGGTAATTTTGATGACGTAGAAAGCATCGTTCCAATCTCATTCTTGTGAATAAATTAAATAGCTAAATTAGTGTTTGCAGCAAATATTATTCAAGAACTTGCTTCTAAAAACCATCAGCAGCAATTTTCAAAAAGCCATTATCGGCCACGATTTAAATTGTACAATGCACCCCGAAATTTGGTTAAATGTTTAATATGTGTGATCTTTTAACTTTCAAATATTTTTATATAATTGAAGAATTACATTGTATAATAAACCAAAATTTATGGATCACATTGCACAAATTAAAAATTCAAGTTCATGAATGATATTGTCTATTGAATCAAAAGTTCAAGGACCATCAATGGTATTATTCTGAATTGAAACATAAAAGCACTTGTGGCTAATTAACTGTTACTCTCTCTCTCTCTTCACCTCTCTCTCACGAGAAAAGTACCAAAAAAGTCCTAAACATATTACATTGATAGCAATTCAGTCCTAAAATTTTTAATTGGACCAATTCAATCCTAAATCTTTTTACATTGGTACTAATTCAGTCCATTCGGCCAATTTTAGCCTGCCGATGCTGACGTGGATATCGGCTGGTGACCGAACGCTGACATGGCAATTTTTAAATATATTTTTATTATTTTTTTGAATTTTTCCTTTTTTCTTTTCTTTTCTTCCTTCTTCTTCTTGACTGTTCCGCCACTGGGCGAGGGCCTCAAAGCCCTCGCCTGCCGTTGGCGAGGGCCTCGAAGCCCTCGCTTGCCGCTGGCGAGGGCTTTGCGGCCCTCACTCGACCTCTCCCAGGGCTGCGGGCAAGGCGGCTTTGGCCAGGCGAGGCTGGCCTCGCCCAGATCCGGGCAAAGCCGCCTCGCTGGCAGCCCTAAACGAGGCTGAGCGAGGGCCACGACCCTCGCCGGTGGCAGGCGAGGGCTTCGAGGCCCTCGCCAGCCACCACTGGAATAGTCCAAGAGGAAGAAGGAAGAAAAAAAAAAAAAAAAAAAAAAATTAATAAATAATAAATAATAAAATATTTAAAAATTGCCACGTCAAGCATCCGGTCACCGACCGATGTCCACGTCGGCGCAGCGGCAGACCAAAATTGGTCGGATGGACTGAATTGGTACCAATGTAAAAAGGTTTAAAACTGAATTGGTCTAACTGAAAAGTTTAGGACTGAATTGGTACCAATGCAATAGGTTTAGGACTTTTTTGGTACTTTTCCCTCTCTCTCACTCCCTCTCTAGTGGTGGGTGCTTTCGATATAGTGGCTTCATGAATCCAATCCGGAAGATGACTTTAACAGCAGAAAGAAAAACTAGCTGCTACGGTAAAAACTAAATTTCAAGGGGTAATCTCTAAACCCTAAAAAGTTGGGGACTATTATACATCTGTGACAAAGTTTAGAGGATTCTTGAAAAATCATCTACAATATTTCGTAGCATTTTCCTGTTAGACATAATTTCTAGCCATTTAAGTAACTCTCTGGAGCCAAGGAGCATTTTCTAATTATTTATCACACATTTTTACCAATTTATATGTGGTTATTTTTCTTCTCTACTTAATGCTTTCTGGTTTTATCTACAAATAAGTGTAGAAATAACAATGCGTGTAAAATGAGGATAGAGCAACAAATTTCCCACATTTATCATTCAATTGTAAATTGCTGGACAAGAATATGTGTTCCAAAAAAATCCAAAAACATTATACAAGCAAATATATCTTACAGGCATTATTAAAAAATTGCAAAAAAAAAAAAAAAAATCCATCAAGGGCTTTGTGGGAAGAATTAATTTTTTCTGTTATCAAGTAATTTTTTTTCCTCAGCATCTCTTGTCTGCCAATATTATAGTCTCTCATGCAGCAACTTACTTTTCTTTGCAGCTAATAGTGTTTGCAGCAAATATTATTCAAAAACTTGCTTCTAAAAACCATCAGCAGCAAATATTATTCAAAAAGCCATTCTCGGCCACGGTATTATCATCGTCGATGAAAATATTATAGGCCCTCTTGATAGGACTGCAAATCTTCCATCAAGGGCTTTGACCATGACATTGAGCCGGTGAGTTTAGTATTATATTAACCACACGTGACTATAGTTCATCGTTCATCTGAACAAAATTCCCGTTGCTCTGCGCACAGTAGAGAGAACTAAATTACTAGGAAGCACAACAATCATTCTTTTTTCGCCACATCTCTCTCAAGGCATTGCGTGAAACACAGTAGTTCAATGCTCTAAACAACCAATCCTCCCAAAGATCCAAAGTTTCCTTTACCCCACAAGAAAATGCCGCACCGTCTCCCTGCTCAATCTATACAAATTAAACGAATGGGAGTGAAATTTGAGAGATCCAAAGATAACCCTAATGGCAAGCCGGGGGCTTTTGGATGCCTCCATAGGACAGTCCATATGCATAACTACATGTGGAAGTGCAAGTGGGAGGCAAAGCTTTAGCTGGTCTTCCCACGTAGTCCAAGTTTATGTTGTAGAAATGGAGGTTTTGACAGGGGACCATTCTGCTGCATACCACCTGAACCGCAACTGATGATGTCGATGTCCCCCTAATGTTGACGAAGTGAACATCACTGATCTTAACTGGCGATGGATTGACCTACACAATTCAAAAGAAGAAGAAAACAACGATATGGCGATAATGTCAGATTTTCTGATATCTGAGGAAGCAAGTAGGGTAGGAACAAACTTAAAACGAGAGAGGTTAAAGGAATAGAATTTCAGGCACTGGCCATGCGATTGCAAAAACTCAGGTATTAATCAATGTAGGTTATTATTACTAGCTCGACTTTTGAGAAATCCGAATCAACAGTACCTGTTTCTTGCCACGAGCATTGTACTCTTGGTCTATGAAGATAGGATTCTTCACATTCTGCATGATAATGTCCTGAAAAATTATGCTTGAAGCTCGGCTTGCTGTTGCCTTTTCACCTCGCATTGTCTTGATTCTGAGTCCATTATCTGTGTTTGAAAAAGTGCAATTCTTCACGACGACCCCTCTAACATCTGCCTCATTCTCGTACTTGCCAAGGCTGCCAATGCTGTTGGAAAAATGCAAACATAAACTCTTTCGTCAGCCCTTCAAAAAGACACAAAAGTCATCTAATTCGGGAACTGCTGTGCGGTCTACAGATTTCTCCTAATCAATGTGTTAATACTTATACTTTGACATGTGGCAGTTTTCTCATGCCGATTCAAGAACTCGAACTGAACATACCTACTATAGTCCGGTCACGTACCTTATACCGTGGCCCGGGCCACATTTTACATTCTTTATGCTAACGTCAGTAGAACCTTGAATCATGCCGATGCAATCATCGCCGGTGGCAATCTCGGTCCTTGCTATCTTCACCAGGTTGGACCTGCTGATATGGATCCCATCGGTGTTTGGGCTGTCTGCAGGCGCCGTGATGCGAAGGTTGTATAACCTGATGTTGTTGCACTGGACGACTCCGATATGAAACCCTTTGGGGTTGACCGAAGAGAGCTTGCGAACCAATGCGTTCGTGACTTTCTGGAACATCAAATTCTACAAGAAGAGAGAGGAAAAAAGGGGCGAGGCCATTAGGAATTTCGGGCAATGTCTATCCTTCCTGCCGCGTTCTTCGTTCGCTTTTGCTTCGGATAGAATCTGGGGAAACTTACAACTGGGAGGCCTGGACCTTGGCCACCAAGATCGTGCGACCAGAAAGCAGCACCTTGGCCATCGAGGGTGCCTCCTCCGATCACGATGAGCCCGTTTAGGTCGTAGAACTGGATCCAAGTGTCGACGTCCATGGGAGCGTCCTCCAATTGGTCCGGCGATGCGGACAGCAGCGTCCCCTTGATCTGGACAACTATGGGCTCCTTGTTGACACATGGGCCTGTGAAGACGAGTGGGCCCACTAGGAATCTCCCCTGCGGGATCACCATCCTCGCCTTCCCTGGCCACTGGCACACCTCTTTCCACGTCCTCTGGAATTGCTGCCCACCCCCCAAAAACAACCGGAGTCAACGCGGTAAATCATAGTCACAAATAGCAAAACAAAATCGTCATAGTCACAAATAGCAAAACAAAATCGTCTCGTTCAGAACATCTCTTCACTATTTTTAAAGTGCTCGTAATTGCAGTTCATCCAAACATAGTATATGCTCCCCTTGCCTCTACCCTTTGGAGGCAAAGACGGACGACTTCCGACATTGAATTCCGTGTCACAAAAGAAAAAAAAAGGCGAAAGGCGAAGAGGATTGGAGTGATTCCTGCATCCAATAATGCAAGTAGGAATATCACATCATTGCTACACGGAGTTTGAATAAAAGAGGACTGATGTGGCGTAATTTTGATTAGGTTCAGATGCTTTTTGATGGCTTTTGTAAATGAATAAAGTGAATTGGTATTCCTCATTATCCGAAACATCGAAATGGAATTGAAGAGTCTCTCGACCCATGCAAACCCTAATCCATCTTTCCTAGCTGTTCCACCAACGTCAAATCTTTCTTTTTCTCAGGATCCTTATCCTATCAGAGAATTGTTCGATATTATAGGAAATAAAACAAGAGTCTAGAAAGGTTGATGAGAAAAAGAGAGAAGAGGAAATCAAATAATCTTTCGTTGGGGTATAAGGAAGAGCTTCACCATTGCGCTTTCATGTCGTCCATCTGGCTTGGCTCCAAATTGCACGACGTTAAAGATTTTCTCTTTCGGGTCAACAGCGCCGCGGATAGCTCCACGAGCTCGACGCGCTATTGGGTTGACTCCGCCACGGGCTTCGCAAGAACTAATTACCACGGCTAGACAAATAATTAGAGCCGCTCCTCTTGAAATGGCCATCGTCGCCACTATCTCAAGAAATTAAACAAGAAAAGAAAGATCTAGCGGAAGGGGCTTCTTCGTTTTTCCTTTGATGGAGTTGTGCTTAAACTTGAGGAAGAACGCCCCCTTTTTGTATCTGGGGGCAATAAAGAGAAGGAAGAAGCAATCCTTGTCTTCCTTGTCTTCTGGTCGCTATATAGTTGAAATTTTGTTGCCCAACCGATTCAATCGCTGTTAAATCTACCTGTAAATCCACGCAGTTTGAGCTAATTTAGGCAATGGATTCGTTGTGCTTTTTGTGAGTGATGATGGTTTGGTGCCTCTAAAATTGGCCGCAGTTAATCGTTGAAACTCCTGTCTGACAGGAAGTTTATATTACCAGAATTAGACCAAACCATGTTGCACGGACAACCCCATTTATTTGCCGCCAGCTAATGCAAGTAAAAAGGAGAATGCATTGAAGAATTAAATAAATTATTGTAAAAAACCAATATATCTTTCTTGGCAGCGACGAGAGTGGCCAAAGAAGTTTATGCGGGGCGTTGAGCACTTTATGGTAATGATAATAGAGGGGGCATCTACATATCCTAGAGAATTAGACTCCGTTTGATAACATTTATGTTTCTTTCGATTTTTTTTTTGTTCTCCGGAATAAAAAAAGAACATAAATCAATTTGGAAATGTCAATTAAGTTTTCTGTTCTCTGGAATAAAAAAGTGGCTAGGAAATAGATTTGAAACAAAAACAATAAGTAAAAAAAAAAGTAATTTTTTATTCTCGGAAACAATTTTTAGAAATAAGTTATTTTTTCTTTTCTTCTTCTTTGTTGGCCGCCACCCCCTTGTTGCCTACCGTTGGCCGATCACTATTGGCTATTGCCCATCAACCCTCACCGTCGGTGATTGTCACCGTCGGCCAACCGTCACTTGCCGCCGTCACCGGTCCAACCGGCCAATTCGCTGCTCCGACCGACCATTGCTGCCGCTAAAGGTTGACGCAAGTGGTAGTTGATGGTGGCATGTGGTGTTGTCGGTTGTCATCGGTGGCGGGCGGTGGCGAAAGAAAGAATAAGAAAACAAATTAAAAGAAATTCTATATTACAAAAATAAAATAAAATTGTGAATCATCATATCAAACGCATTCCTATTGTTTTTCCATTCTGAAAATAGAAATTATGTATAGTTACAAAACACGTTCTTTTATTGAGAAATTGTTCCGGAAAATAGAAATGGAAAAAAATTAAAACCAATAAAAGAAATTGTTCCCAAAATAAAAACGTTACCAAATGGATCTTTAGATTCTCAAGAGTTGTGATCATGGTTGGATCCAAACGAGAGTAAATCATGCCCATCAATTTATATTTATTAATTTCTTTAATGTATCCCCATATTTTATTTAAGAATTATGGCAAAATGAACATGATTAAATTGAGTTACAATAGCTGATCGATTTTTTGGTGGACCAAAGAGGGGGAGCATGACAAGAGTGGCCAAAAAATGAACTCATTTTTGGTTGCCATTTAAGAAAAGAATTTTTATTTTTGCTAAATCTAGTTTCGCACAACAATAGCATCATGTGTAAGAGCCCAAAGGAGAGCGATGAGAACTTGATAAGTGGGCTAATGATAGACTCTGCGGAATGCCTTAAGATTTCACATAAAAGGTATATTTCATTGGTTTTAACACACGGTTCATACCAAAATATTTTTACTTGGTGATGTAATCTTGGAATGGAGACGTTGTCTCTTAAGGTTACATGTAAGAATTTGATCTTTAAACCCCTCTGCACTTAGATTTACACAAGCGTCTTCTCTGGTAGTCGAGTTCTTATCTAGGTGGCAGGCTTTCTTGTCATAAAAAAAGAGCGAGTTTAAAATAATTTATTAAGAGTTTGTCACACCACAAAATATTTTAATTTTCTAAAACAAAACTCAGTATATTTAGCATTAATTTAGCTTTAGATTCTATGTCTCACTTTCTTAGCGAATAATTGTTCACAAAGTTCTAAATCTATTATACGAGGAACAATTTAATCTTCAACTTTTTAATTTGACGAATTTTAAGCATTTTGATAATTTGCCAACGTAGTCTTTCTAATCAATTTTGGTCAGGTATAGTGGATGCTTTAGGTGACATGGCTGGCATAAGACGGTTAATACTAAAGTGGACAATTTTCGAAATTTTTAAATTTTTCTATATTTTTTCCTTTTATTTTTATATTTTTTCTTTCCTTATTTACCCTCTGTCAATTGCTGGCCACAATCAAGGGTTGCCCCACCCCTTGCCAAGATCTAGGTAAGGGCAACCGTCACATGTGGTCAACAACCCTAGCTTGGAAAATAGGAGAATAAGAAAAAAGAAATAAAATAAAGTAAAATAGAAGGAAAAAAAGAAAAAATTCATAAATTGTCCATATTGACAATGTTTGGTAAAAATTCTATATTGGCAAATCATCAAAATGGTTGAAACTAAATTAGTCAAATATAAATGTTTGTAACTAAATTGACTGTAATACAATAGACTTAAGATTTTTTGGATAATTTTATTTTTTCTTAGTAGTTAAAACATTCCTTAGAGTCACTACTGCTAACATTTTATTTCATTTTTCAAAATTCCACGACTCTCATAATTTGATTTGTGTTCAACAATGAGCATCTAATACTTTTTCATTTTAAATTTCATATTTTCTTTCTTCATTTAAATTTTAGAGGGAAATGTAAACAAGTACTCTAAGTTCTACCAACTAATTTTTTGTCTCTTCACCGACTATGTATTTCTTTTTTTTTTCTTTTTTTTTTGTCTCACAGATGCATCCTTCTTGTTGACACAAGGCATGTCACCCTTGCGACACACAAATGTATGATTTTCGTAAGTATTGATATTGAGAAAATACTTGACTATATTCTACATTGTACCATCACATAATGTTGATGCAAATATCGTCTTATTCTGATCTCATTTTTGTTTCAGATTCTCTTATTTGTATGTTTGTTTTGCGGAAAATGAATGATTTGAAAGATAATTCTTAAAAATGATCACTTGTATCTCTAATAAAAATGATAACCGAAATAATTTTTCATCATTTACAAAAATATTTAAACATAAATTATTGTTGATAATAAAAATATTTTATTGACTAATTATTTGAGCGATATAAGTGACTATTTTTAAGAAAATATTTTTTAAAATATTTATTTTCGGTGAAACAAATGAACCCTAAATTTGATTGCATTCCACTTTCAATTTTTTTTCCAAAAACTAAAAAAAATAAAAAAAATATTTACTTTTCTATTCAAGAGTCCATGAACATTTCTATTCTTTCTAGGGTTCCTAAAAAAATTAAGAAACTTCTGTGATTTTAACATTTGACTTTGATTTCAAATTATGCTAATATGTTTCGTGAGTTACTACTCAAATGTTTATCAATTAATGTCACTTATAAATTAATTACTGTATTCTATTATTTATTTTTTGGTCGAACTGTATTATGTTGTTACGTTTTTTTGGAACGAATTAGTTTCTTTACACTTACAAGTAAGGATTGGCTGCGGCTAAAATTGGATTTCTTAGGGTTTTGTTGGGGGGAAAAAAGGTGGGGCAAACTCAGTCGTTACACGATGTCGTTTGGTTCGTGTTCAAAGGGCTTATTTCGATGGCTAGCTCTGTTGAGTTATTTATTGCAATAGTAACGGCACATGAAATTTTACAAAAATTCAATTCATCGGAGAAATTCAAATAGCCGAATTTTAGAAGTTATTGGTACACAGTGGTCATTCAAAAAGTTTTCAAAATAAAGTGTGCCCTTTACGATCCTTTTGGCCTATTGTCATTTGCCCTTTTATTGGCCATACGGGCTAAGTATTAGCTTTAGAGCAATATAGCTTGGCCTAGTGTACTCAGTCTTAATTAATTTTATATGGACTCTATCATTCTTAGTCAATTTGTATCTCATTCTAATTAGTTACTCTCGTTTTACCCTATCCTTCCAATGAAGTCGATTCGAGTTAAATAAGGATTCTTAATTTTATCGACATCTGTCTCTCTCAAACGATGTGAGTTTTGGTGGGTCAAATCGTTGAACACGAGTTAACCAAAAAATAAATAGATATAAATGAGCCAAACCCAATTACAACCTAACTTGGACTTGATTGAACTCACTCATTTGCCAATAACGAAACGTGCATTTTAGGTTTTGTTTGTTTTGCAGAAAATGTGACATTTTTGGAAGATGTTTCCTAGGAAGCAATTTTCTAGGAAAATGATAACATTTTTTTTTCGATGTTTAGCTGAAACTTGAAAATGAATTAGAAAATATTTTAAACCGTTTGGTATAGAACATTTGATTTGATTTTCCTCTGTGAGCTCTTTTAATAAATTTCTATTTAAAAAAAAAATCAAAATTTTAATTATTTTTTTATTTTTCTTTCTATTTGCTCTTTTTTTTTTTTTCTTTTCCCCTCCTCCTCCTCCTTCTGTTGGTTGCCAGCCACGGAAATGATTGGTGACTAGCCAAAGGCAAGCTCGAGCTTGTTGGAAACTTGGAATCTAGCTACTGACCATCTTGAGCTCATCGATATGTGATGGTTTTATAAGTGATGGGCTTAAGGCCCGTCCGCCCATGTTGAGCCTAAAGGCCCGGCCATCAGGAATAAGGCCCGTGGATGGAGGAACATATAAAAGGGATGAGAGAGAGGGAGAACACACCTTTTCACATATACGTACGTCAATTCTCTCCCTCTCCTCTCAAAAAGAAGAACAAAGGCAAAGGGCAACTTCATCTTCCCTTCACGGCGAATTGTCATCATCGGATTGAACATGGCTAAATTATTTTCCTCTTTCCGGCGTCGGTGTCTAATCTGTGGCTAACAAGGTACGCTCGAATCCGTGGTGTGCTTTACGATCGGTTATGCGTGATTTTTCTCGGGCTTGTCTTCCGCATTCGTTTTAGGAATTCATTTTAATGTCGAATCCGGTTTTTGGGGATCCGGTAAACCCAACATTGGTATTAGAGGCCTAGTTCACGTTTTTCCCGATCTGATTGATGTTTTTGATTAATTTTTCGCAAAAGTGTTTCGGCCGTACGGATCGGGGCGAGAAATCCCGACACCCGAGCGTTGTTCGCCCTTATTTCCGAGTTTTCGTAAGTCGAAATCGAATTCTAATGGCATAGAGAGGAAGGGGACGTCGAGACGAGTCTGGCGACATGTCGCACGCCGCCGGGAGACGCCGCACACACCCAGACGCGCTGGTTCGTCTAGCGCGTGCGGCACACGCGCCGGTCGGCGAACGGGCACGTGCGCGCCGCCGGCTGGCGAACAAGCACGCGCCAGTCCACGGACCGACGCGTGCTGACGTCAGCATGGCGTCACCCAACGGTCGGTAACCGATGGGGTGACGTCATCGCTAACGCGGCACCAACGTCGGTTGGCCGGGCGGTCACCGGCCGGCGACCCGACCGGCGATCAGACCCGATTCGACCCGCGGAGGCCTGGCACGCGTGCGGCACGTGCCGGCTGACGTCTGCGTGACGTCAGCCCACGCACGCGCGCGGCACGTGCGGTTGGTCCGTCCGACCGGCCCGACCGGTCCGACGACCTGACAGTTGACTATTGACCGTTGACCGTTGACTTCTGTTGGCCGTTGACCGCGACCGTTGACAAAAAAAAAAAAAAAAAAAGAATTTGTTTTAAAATTTTTTCAATTGAGTCAATGTGGATTATATGTAATCCCTTATTTGTTCTGCATTTGTTGCAGGAACAATGCCTCCCCTTCAGTTACGTATACCTATTTGCGTGATTACCGATAAACAAAAGAAAAGGCTTTCTAAGTTGATAGCTGAGTTGACTGATTATCGATGAGAGAATGGTGACTTAATTAATCATGTTCTTGAAGTCAACGGGAAGATACAACAGGTCATACGGAATGGTCGTCCCATGCCACAGTCAGAGATGGTACGATTTTTCATTAACACTCTTCCACCTGAATGGCAAGATGTGTTAAATCGCATATGGGATGTTAACGGAGCTGCTTCATATAAAAAAAATTGTGATGGATTTTGTAAAAGAATATTACTGCATTGTTACAAGGGAAAAGATCAAGAAATTGAACAAAAGAGGATCTTTCCCAGTTCGTGTGCTAGTTTTGTGTTAGATGTATTAGCTGTTTTTTGTTAAGTGTGCTTTGCGGACATTTTATGTAATGTTTACTACCTGATTGTTGTTATTGCAGCAACCTATATGTTAGCTGTATTATGTGAAAGCATTATTATTATATTGTATGTCAATTATCTGTTGCTTTCTGTTATTACTGGTTGCTGTGGGTAGTTAGCTGTGGGTAGTTATAGAAGTTTTTGTAACTTTATAGAATTGATTTTGCATATGACAATCATATTAATGATAGTTTTAAGTTAAGATTTTTGGAGGATGATTGGAAACGTAGTAACCTTTTGATTCTAAAACCTTACTTGAAATTATTCATTAATATGATGGGTCTGTGCAAAAGGGATGCATAAATGATAGGCATTAATAACTCGTACATATATGTCTGATGTGTTCAGATCAATGGCTTCAGCCACAAAGAGCATAGTTGTCGAGCTAAACAAAGGTGAAAAGCTCAATGGTGACAACTATAAAATTTGGCAAATGAAAATCCAGTATGTGCTGGAAGAGCAAGAAGCACTTGAGGCTCTTAATTTGACCATGGTAGAACCTGAAGAAGGAAACACTGCACAGCACAAGAGAGACAATGATGCTTTTGCTGCGTGGAAAAGAAAGAACTCTCTTGCTTGCATCACGTTGCTGAGCAGCATGGAAAATGACGTCATGCGAGAGTTTAGGTGTTTTGACAATGCCAAAGAAATATGGGAAGCATTGGCGGCAAGATTTGGTCATACTTCGGTGACCAGACTAAGGCAGTTCACTATTAGGTTTGACTCTTATAAAAAGCCTCATGGTCAGACCATGAAGCAACATCTTAGAAAGATGTCAAACATGATAAATGAGCTGAAAGATGCCGGCCATGTCCTGACAGATGAGCAGCAAGTGCAAGCAATGATTCATTCCTTACCTCAGAGTTGGGAGCATATGAAGGTGCACCTGACTCATAATGAAAATATCAAAACCTTCGAGGATGCAATGCGTCATCTTGAGCTGGAAGAGGACCGCCTGTTGGCGGCTAAGCCGGATGCTGAACTCTATCATGCTAGTTCTAGCTCAAATGGAGCTTCGAGCTCCAAGTGCAAGCGCCCTAACTGGTTTGATATAGGGAAAGGCAAGGAAGCAGGTCCTTCAGGGAAGAAACCCAAGTTTAACCAACATGAAAGAGGAAAGCGTCCTCGCATGAAAAAACTTGCAAGGGTGAAATGCTACAACTGTGACAAGAATGGTCACTATGCTCGCGACTGTCGTGAGCCAAAGAAGGTATGCACCCCTTGTATTTTTCAGAACTTTGCTTTTGTATCGAGTTCTGTATTCTTAATTGAGTCTAATCCTTTGTGGACTGTGGATTCAGGAGCGACAGACCATGTAGCGAAGGATAGAGGATCCTTCGTGGAATTCCGACGAGTACCAACTGGAACTAAGTGGATCTATGTGGGAAACAACTCCAGAGTTGAAGTGAAAGGAATTGGCACATGCCAACTAAATATGCGTGGTGGACGCATCTTGTTCCTACATGATGTGTTGTATGCTCCGGAGATTCGTCGGAATTTAGTGTCTGTTTTAGTGTTGGTTAAATTGGGTTTTAATATGAACTTCCATAATAGAGGTGTAGATTTGTATTTGGATACAAACTATTATGGTTGTGGTTATTTTCTAGATGGTTTCATTGTATTAGATATTGACTATATTAATACAAATGTTTGTTATTCCCTTCTCACATCTCTTAATACATATGATAATTATGTGAATGTATGTCATGCTAGACTTGGTCATATTGGCCAACAGCGTATGAATAGACTAGCCAAAAAGGGTTTCTTGGGCAACATTGAAAAAGTCGATTTGCCCATATGTAAGTATTGCCTAGAAGGGAAAACGACAAGAAAACCATTTGGAAAATGTAAAAGAGCTGAATTTCCTTTGCATTTAATCCATTCTGATGTCTGTGGTCCAATGAATGTGAGAGGAAGGCATGTAGCTGTTTATTTCATCACTTTTATAGATGATTATACTCGATTCGGATATGTCTACTTGATTTCTCACAAATCTGAAGCAATAAGTTGTTTCAAAAGGTTTATGAACATGGTAGAGAATCAATTAGACAAGAAAATAAAAGCATTGAGATCCGATCGAGGTCGAGAATATTTATCTGATGAGTTCAGAAAATTATGTGATGAAAAAGGAATAGAAAGACAGTTGTCTATTCCATATACTCCTCAACAAAATGGTATTGCGGAGAGAAGAAACAGAACCCTACTGGAAATGGTTAGGTCCATGATGGCGCATGCTAACTTACCTATCACCTTTTGGAGTGATGCATTGTTAACTGCTACCTATATACTTAACCGAGTGCCTTCCAAATCAGTTACTTCCACTCCATATGAGTTATGGACAGGTAGAAAATCGGACTTAAGTTTTCTTAAGCCATGGGGATGTGCTGCCTATACACATGAGTCCTTTCACAAGTTCGGGAAATTGGGTCCTAGAGGAAAGAAGAGTATTTTCATAAGATACTCGGAACACTCAAAATGGTATGTGTTCATAGGTGAGCAGGAAAGTGGGAGTATAACTGAATTTGAATCACGGGATGTCACATTTTTAGAAGATGAATTTCCTAAGAAGGGCGAAATAAGGGAAGATAATTCCCTATTTGAAACCTTGAATCAAGATAATGATCTTAGTGGAGTTCGTCCAAGTGGGAGTAATATGAGAAGTGATGAATTGAATTCAACTCATTCTCAATTGCAACCACATAATAAGACGACATCATAATTATCTAATCCAAGTGGGAGCATAACGGGGAATGATGTACAAAGTGTACAATCTCCCATACGGCGAACAAGTCGCCAAAGTACTCCCGGTCGACGTTTTGATATTGAAGGGGAAACTTTTATGGTTGCTCTACAAGATGAGGATGAGCCAATAAATATTAATGAGGCTCTAAATTGCGCTAGTAAGGAAAAATGGATTTATGCAATGGAAGAGGAAATGGAGTCAATGAAATCAAACCAAGTCTGGGAACTGGTTGATCTTCCAAAAGGACGCAGAGCTATTGGGAACAAGTGGGTTCTCAAAATAAAGCGAAAGGCTGATGGCTCGATAGAAAGGCATAAGGCTCGCCTTGTTGCAAAGGGGTATAATCAACAGGAAGGAATTGATTATGAATATACGTTTTCTCCTGTAGTGAGATTTACCTCGATTCGCATTATTCTGGCAATAGTAGCTAGTATGGATCTTGAGTTACATCAAATGGATGTAAAGACTGCTTTCCTCAATGGATAATTAGATGAAAAAAAATATACATGGAAACAACCTACTGGTTTCATAGTGAAAGGCCAAGAAGAAAATGTATGTCGACTTTTGAGATCAATATACGGCCTTAAGTAGTCATCGAGACAATGGTATATACGTTTTCATAATGCCATAATGGCATATGATTTACAATGATTGATGAGGATCATTGTGTATATATCAAAAGATCCAATGATCAATTTGTGATCATATCATTATATGTTGATGATATACTGATTGCCGGAAGCAATATGGAGTTTGTTAATACTGTCAAGAGTTGGTTGTCTTCCAACTTTGAGATGAATAATATGGGTGAGGCTGCATACATTCTTAGAGTTAAGATTTCAAGAGATCGTTCGAAGAGATCGTTGTCTCTTTCGCAAGAAACATATATAAATAAAGTTCTTGAACGATTTCGTATGCAAGATTGTAAACCCATAGACACTCCTTTTGCAAAAGGTGAAGGATTGAGCCATAGACTGTGTCCGAGGACTCCACAAGAGAAGAAACAAATGAAACATGTTCCTTATGCTAGTGTAGTTGGGAGCTTGATATACGCTATGATGTGCACAAGACCCGACATATGTTTTGCAATTGGAATGGTGAATAGATACCAATCCAATCCAGGTCCAGCACATTGGAAAGCCGTTAAGAGAATACTAAGGTATCTGAAGGGAACTGCTGATTTCAAGTTGAATTACCAAGGAAAGGATCTGCGACTTGAAGGCTATTTAGATGCTGATTGGGGAGGAGATTTAGATGAAAGAAAATCTACATCAGGATTTGCTTTCTTACTGAACAATGGCGCCATATCATGGAGTAGTAAGAAGCAAACGTGTATAGCCTTATCCACGATGGAAGCTGAGTTCGTGGCATTATCAGCAGCGGTACAAGAAGGAGTTTGGCTTAAGAGATTTTGGATCATTTAGGTGTTATTGAGAAAGCTGCACATCCATTATTGGTTAACTGTGATAGCCAAGCAGCTATAGCGTACACTAAAGATCCAAAATATCATGGCAAGACCAAACATATATATACCAAGTATAACTTTGTCAAAGATATGGTTGCACAAAAGGATGTGAATTTACAGTACATATCTACGCATAGAATGGTAGCAGATCCTATAACAAAGCCAATACCTAGAGATGTGTTTTGTGGTCATGTAAGATCTCTAGGATTGCGTAGAATCTGATGTACTGGATATTGTAATTTCCCTGAGTTGTTCACATTTATGAACTAGTGTTGTTTCATTATTAATGCCTATGAATCTTTGTTTGATCTTTATATATCTTAATGCTCAGTGCATTACTTTATGTTGAGAAAGTATGTCGGACAGATAAGAGATTAGTCCACTTACATGGGTAATTGCCTCTATTTAATGTGTGATAAATAGAGATGAGACTATTTTTAAGCTTATTATTTAGGTGATAATCGAGAGCTCAAGCTTAAAATACGTATGTCTCCTTAACTGAGTGTTAAGATGAGGACATAGTACTTACGATGTCCGAAAGTAAAATAACCCACACATTTTACTTTATTTGTCTAAGATGCCAGATGTGAGTTCTGATGAATTTTGTGAATGAGTAAATACTTGAACTTAAGTTAGACATTGGGTATGTCTGAACTATCATCTATACGGTATTGATGGTGTAGACATACGCTCCATGGGAAATGATTTAATACCGTAATACGTATTTCATACTACATATGCATGAGACGACCTATAAGAGTGGCAAAAGTTTGATATCAACTTTTATGACGTGTGAGACTCTTGAGGAATAGATGGTGTAGACATACGCTCCATGGGAAATGAGTTAATACCGTAATATGTATTTCATACTACGTATGCATGAGACGACCTATAAGAGTGGCAAAAGTTTGATCTCAACTTTTATGACGTGTGAGACTCTTGAAGAATAGAGTTTCTCAATTTTAGTGCCCTCATGACTCTTACTTATTCTCAAGATTTCTATTTAGTGTTTGCTATCTTAGAATGTTACCAATGGTCATGAGTTGATTCGATCTAATGGGACATTTCTAGAAAAGCAAGTTGAACTGAAATCGAGAGTTTGAAGGAAAGAGGAAGATCGGATTTGAAGAATCACATTGTGATTTTGTATTCACTGGTCGACTAATTATAACTATCTTTGGGATAATCACAATTGTGAATACAATATATATATATATATATATATATATATATATATATATATATATATATATATATATATATATATATATATATATATATATATATATCATTGTTTAAATGAGATTAAGAGAGATATAAATGTGATCGATCGATCTAGGGTACTGCATACTAAATTTACTCGGAAAGTGATGCCCATTATGAGCTGCTATATATTCCTAACATATATATAGCAACGAGCTCTCAAAGTATGCTGGTTGCACGGATTATTCACCGGTATGAATGTTGAAAAGAGGTAAAGAGAATCATGTTCGACCCACCATGTGCTAGTGGGAGATGATGGTTTTATAAGTGATGGGCTTAAGGCCCGTCCGCCCATGTTAGGCCTAAAGGCCCGGCCCATAGGAATAAGGCCCGTGGATGGAGGAACATATAAAAGGGATGAGAGAGAGGGAGAACACACCTTTTCACATATACATACGTCAATTCTCTCCCTCTCCTCTCAAAAAGAAGAACAAAGGCAAAGGGCAACTTCATCTTCCCTTCATGGCGAATTGTCGTCATTGGATCGAACATGGCTGAATTCTCTTCCTCTTTCCGGCGTCGGTGTCTAATCTGTGGCTAACAAGGTACGCTCGAATTCGTAGTGTGCTTTACGATCGGTGATGCGTGATTTTTCCCGGGCTTGTCTTCCACATTTGTTTTAGGGATTCGTTTTAATGTCGAATCCGGTTTTTGGGGATCCGGTAAACCCAACAATATGGCAGACAGCTTGCTTGTGGCTAGTCTCTGATCGATCAAGAAAGAAGGAAAAAAATAAATAAATAAAGAAAAATAATGAAATATTATATTTTTTAAGATAGAAAAAAAAAAAAAAAAAAAAAAAAAAAAGAAGAAGAGGGGGCTAGCAAGGATTGCGTTAGAGTGTGAGATGAAAGAGTGATTGAGGAAAATGTTTTCTCCTACTTAAAAAGTCGAAAAAATTTCTCATATTCTAAAAACCTTTTTAGTTGAAAGAAAATATTTTCCCCTACTAATTTATTCTCGTGGAAGGAATGATGTAAAATTCAAAAAAACGTTTTCTTGAAAATTATTTTGCGCGAAATGAACGGAGCTTAGGCTCTCTATTGATGTATATCCTCACGTATTTTCTTGGCTTCATTGTTCAAAATCCCCTAGCTTTTGTATTCATTCACAACAGGATACAAACAGTAGAAATTCCAGATTGTGGCCCTCAACTTTGGCACCATTCCACAATAACGCCAAACTCTTGAAAATTTATGGATTTCCCTCCTCAACTTTTCATGCAGTCATCCATTTGTCCGTCTGCTAAAACGCTTATGTGTTACCAGAGACTGAACTTCATTAGCCGTGGGTGATAACTTCATTAACTCCATTTTCCAGAAGCACTTAAGTTATGCAGGCAAAAGCTAGTGACTGCAACAAAAACCGAAGATTTGAGGGAGTAATCTTTAACTTTTCAAAATTATGGGGCCGTTGTAATAGTCGTGTCAAAGTTCAGCCTTCAGGAAAGAAGTCTGTAACTTTTTAAAGTTGGGGAGCCAGTGCGCATTGCCAAAGTAATTAACCCTATCTTCTTTAAACACGATGGTTATGAGCATATAACCCATAGCATGCGTTGATCGAACAACTCTTCCACAATCTCGCAAAAAACCCATGAAAGAGTCTCGATAAAAGCATAACACATAGCTAATTACAACCCCACTACTTGACATACTCTACTCAACCACATGACTTGACAGACTGTATTCATTACCAAACTACATACTTGAGACAGCTTCATGTGTTCTTCTTCACACCGAGCACCGTATTACTACAACAAAATAGCTAAAAAGCTAGAAAAATCTATCAAACCCGACGATACTCGACGACCTTCATCCCCCTAAACAAGACGGCCGCTTTATTGCTGTCCATGGCATCGGCATCGGCATCGGCATCATCCTCTGCAAGCGGGTAAGGATGGTGACGATGGTGGTAAGTACTGTTATATTGGTGATGAGGAGGGGCTTCACTCCTGCGGAAAGACGGATAGCCCGGCTGATGATACTGGTGCATCGGATGGGAAACGACATGTTCAGGAAGCCTCTCGGTGACCAGAGGCACTTCGGTCCTATTGTAAACACAAGGTTGAGTTGAAGGTTGAGTTGCAAGGTTGGGCCTCCTTCTGTTGCCCCAGGTCTTCTCGAGGAGATCAAAGGCTTCGCGTCCTATATCAGCGAGATTTGCCGGACGGGCCATTGGCGTTCAAGATGAGCTTGTGAAAAAGCTCTCTATAGAGATGTTCTTGTTAGAATGTAAGGTTTAGGCTTGGTTAAGAATGTTAGGGCACCATATATATTTATAGGCATCAAGGGAAGAGGAGTGATTCTCACGAGAACCGCTATTCTCTCGTACACACGTATGGATAGATTTTAGATGGACCATCGATTTAGTATTCTATCTATCGCCTGTTTTTTTTCTTTTGTCCGAAATGTCGCACGTTAAGAGATTGTAGACACGCGGCCTCAGATACTTTATTTAGATATTTTTGCGACAATTGCAGGGTTCCAGTTCCATCAAGTTATATCCACCTAAGCAGGCTTAGCAATTGATCGGAATGCGACTTCTCATAATATGAAAAATGAAAATTATCTTATCTAGAACCTCTCGTTTCTTTTGGCGAATATCTTGACTGATATTTTGGATTCTCAACAAATTATTAGAGAGTCAAGTCAAATGATTCTCTTAGCATAGTTATCTTGTAACTTGCAAGGAAAGGTAGGAAAGAGTTAAAGGAATATATTCCACCGGTCCAACAGAATACTTCTAAAAACCAATCAGTAGAAGATGCGTATGAACCTTCACTCTTTATATTAGTTAAATCAACAGGCACTTTGAAATTTTTAAAATCCAAAAAACTTTAAATTAAACGAGCAAAATATGCAAATGTTGATATGTAAGATATACATATGATTTTTCATATTTTTGACGGGAAACGTAAATACAAAGAAAACCCAAAGCTAGATAAGAGAATCTGAAATGACTAGTTAGGACAATATATAATCCTTCAAAAACAGGAAACACAGATTGGAATAAGAAAAAGAAATTATACGAGATATTTATGTTTGCAAGGAGCCCCACATTGGCCATGAAGCATATCTCGTCATCACATGACGTTTGACATGATGAGACGCAAAAGGAATTTTGAATAAGAATAATATCATCAGAGGCGGATAATTCCTGGCTTCTTATCCTTAGCTTGCACAAGAAGAGGACAGCAGGGGAAATTGTAAAGATGCGTAAGAGCTAGACAATAAGAACCAATAATGTGCCTTCTTATCACTGTCTAGAAAGCAATGGTGAAGACTGGATATATTATCGGGTCAATAGGACATTGGACAGGAAAGATATTGCAATATTCATTAAGTAGGTAGGAAAATTTTAAATTATGTTTCAAATTTTGATGGGAAATTTTTTAAAAAGTATATTTTTTTTTTCACTTTTATTCAAGTCAAGACAAAGAAAACCCCCAAGGTAGATAAGACATCTGAAATGACTAGTTAGGACAATATATAATCTTTCCAAAACAATGAAACAGATTGTAAAAAGAAAAATAATTTACATGTTGAGTTAGACAAGTCATGTATGCTTGTGAGGAGCCCCACATTGGCCACTAAAGCATCCATATCTACGTGATGAAGATGCAAGGGGACTTGGAATAAGAATGATATCATCAGAGAACGGGATAATTCCTGGCTTCTTATCCTTAGCTTGCACAAGAAGTGGATACTCCAACACGGAAATTGTAAAAGATGTGTGAGAGCTTGAAATCAGAGGGAAGGGAAAAATGTGCTTTCTTATCAATCTCTGAAAGGCTAAAATATTGCAATACTGGTGCGGGCCCGAGCTTACGAAGGTCCCGATTATGGGGCCCAGTAATACCTACAATTCCTTGCTACTGGGCCTGTTCACTTGTGCAAGTCCTTTTCGTGGCATTGTGCAAGACCCCCCAACCTTGTGCAAGGTCCACCTTAGAAATCTGAAATAACCTAAATTCTGAAAATAGGCATATGCGAGTAATATTCTAATTGCTTTTAACCTGATCGTAGAGGTTTTCTTTTGCTTGAGATATTTGCCTATAAATAGGAAGCCAAATGGTCATTTTCCTCAAGGTAAGTTCATTTTACCTATTTTTGGGATAGTACTCTCCCCTTTCCGGCCAAATTTGACCAGCTAGCATCAAAGGACAATTTTTTAATAACATTTTATTTTAAAATTTTTTATTAATTTTTTCTTTTTTTCTTTCTCTTTTTTTCCGATCATAAGAGAGGGCCGGTTGTCAAGCTAAGTAAGTACGAGCTCACCTCACCATCACTAGGCAAGGGCAAGCTTGCACTAGGGAGGGCAAGCCTCGCCAGTGGATTGGCGAGCTTGACCTTGTTGTCATTGTGCGAGGTTGAGCTTATCAATCCACTTACGTCGTTGGGAGAGGGTGAGCTCACCCTTGCTCAATTCAACGACTGACCCTCCCCTATGGTCGATCGTCGGAAGGAGAAAGAAGAAGCCAAAAAAGAGAGGGAAGAAAAAAGAAAAAAAGGAAAAAATTAATAAAAAATTTAAAGAATAAAATATTATTAGAAAATTGTACGCTAGTGCCGACTAGCCAGATCTAGTTGGATAGACTGAATTATCGCAATTGGAAACTTTTTGAGCAATTTACTATGCTCGACTTGTTTATGAAGGTTTGTCTAGTCCTCTTTTGAAGCTATCTATTTATTGGCCAAAGTGTTGTTCTTGAGATCGATTACTGGAGATGATTAGTGAGCGGGCCACCCTTGCATTAGGCCTGAAATATTGGTCAAACCCGTCCATTGAGAGGAAAAATACAGCAGCCATACAGACTGATCTATCATTTACATAAAAAAAAAATGCATAAGAATCCAAAGGAATAAAAAAAAATGCCCAAAGAGATAAAAGGCCAATAAGAATCTATAGGTCCTTTAAGTTCTTCATGACAATTTAGCGGCCGTTTGGTTATGTATTTTGTGTTTTTGAAAGAACAATCATTTTTTACATGGAAAAAGCTGTTTGGAGACTATGGATAAAGATAGTTATTTTAAAAGCAAAAATCAACGCATATATAATTTTGAAAGTAGAAACTTTTTGCTTTTCGTAAATATATAAATTGATTTTGATTAGCTTTAACATTATATCAACGAAATAAAGATTTGAAGCCAAAAGACTATCTTATCTAAGAACCTACATCTTTTACTTGCTCATCATAAAAATAATAAAAATTATTGGTGCCTTTGAAATTTTTGCGGGGCATGCAATTTCAAAATTAATGGCAGCATCATCATAGTGATGCCTCTCATATCATATCATAAGAAGCTATTAGCACTTTGAATTTGTGTTTGTCTTTGAATTATTAGAATTTTCTCACGTCGAGTAAGTAATAAGTAGTACTGCTCGTCTTGAATTAGCAAATGGAGTATATTACTTGAAGGCTATCAACAAATAAAGATTGCAATATTTTCTTCAGTTCTTAGGGTTAATGTCAAGTATTTAACTTATGAATGAAATGTATTACAGAGCACCAACATTAATGAAAAGTATAATATCAAAGTGTAAAGGACATGCATTGTTTAGTGAAAATGATGCTAAATAACATGTTATTGTTCTGAGTAACCAAATATTATTTTTCACTGTGAATTATTTGAATAAGTTGGAAACAAGTTAAATGGTTTATTATTACAAATCAGAACAAAAATGTAAAAAAAAATCCAAATGGCACCTTCATAAAAAAAATAAAAAAAAAATCTGAATTGTACTTCCCGTAGGAGATATAGGTTAGAGCAAGATTTGTATCTGTAATCCGTGCAACACACATGAATGAAAACTAGTTTAAGAACCATAGCAATTAGTAAAAATATTGGACACAAAATGTTATAAACATAGTTTTTCGATCATTAGAATGGACAAAATCAGTAATTTTTATATTGATTTTATTAATGAGTAATCTCTAAATACATGTTGATTTTATATTTAATACAATTTTTATTTATTTATATCTTTGATATACTAATTAAACTACTATTTGGATAATCTATTGGAAATTATAATTTTAATTAATTGAGTGTCTAACAAGCATGTAGGGGGAACCCTATAGGAGATATTAAACTACTATTTGGCGTCCCTGTCGAGCGTGGAGTTCCATCAATGCATTTCTCCTGACCTTTGGGCTTCCCAGAGCGTGGAGTTCCATCAATGCATTTCTCCTGATCTTTCGGCTTCCCTCTCAAGCGTTCCTTTTCGAGAAATCAATTGACAGAGCGAGTCATTATGATCGCCGAGCGGACACCAAGATAGAACTGTCGTCGCAAAACACTACAATATTCTAAAGGCCTTTTGGTTATCTCCACCCTTCCCCTTCGACAGAATGAAGATGGCCATGGACGCCATGGATCAGAGCAAGCGTCCCCCTTCTTTCTTCAAGAAGTTGCGAGGCGAATTCACCCACAAGCTCGTAACCCTCTCTCAGAGTTAGTTGCACCTTGTTGCTTCAGCACAACTAAATCCTGTTTCCCTTTTATGCATCATCTGAAGAGGTGTCTTATGATGGGGGGAGGATTTGATTTTTGGCAGAGTGTCGTGTTTGGCACTCACCAACTCTCTGTCTCAGTCTTTATTGTAATATTTTCTTTAAGAAAATCTTTACATTGTCGTGGGTCGTCTTCTCTTTCACTTTTGTTGAAGTTGAGGAAAGGCGGGAAACATCATGTGCTGTTCTGTTCTGTAACTCTCTTATTCCGATTGATTCTCTGTTGTCTATTGCGTTATTGCAGCCCTTGGACAGTTTTAATCGCGCTTGTTTGACACTACTTGAGAACATTGATGGCCAAGATTTGGTCGGATTGAAGTTTATAATGCCGAGGTTCTTTTTTCTTTATTTTGATGAGATGTTAGACTGACGATGGTAGGATGGGCAACCATAAACAAAATGCAAAGACGAAATTCGTTTGTGGTAAGATCCTGGGCTTTCGAAAGTTGTCTCTTAAATAGGAGAAAATGTCAGTTTCTCTTTCACTTCGACATCTGGATTCAGGCAGAAAGAAAACATGGGCTTTCTTTGGATAATGTTGCGCTATAGCGACGTACCTACATTCTCGCTACGCCGCCTAGTCTAAAATGCATTTTTTGAAGTCTAGCTCAATATATGACATCAAGCGATTATTCTTTTATACACATCCATCTCCACATTGTTCTCTCTAACAAAATCAGGATTCAACTTTTTGTCTCATCATTAGGACGTTGCCTAGTAGTGTATGTTGTTATTATATACAGATTTTCCCAGCTTTTTCCCCTAACACACGCCAACGAATTTATTTCACAATGTCTGAAAATCTGATTATGATCTAAAAAGCAATATGTACTTGTTATGAAAACATCTGCTGAAGCATTACTTTGGAACAGTATTTTCATTTTGTGTTATTTTGGCGAGGAAGGTGGATATCAAGTAAGAGATACATCACAGATTTTTTTACTTATGTGCAGAACATCCCGCCAGCATTTCTGAAGAATTTTCAGGGAAATGTACCGAAGAAACTTGCTGTAAAATGTGGCGGGAGGTCATGGTTCATTAGGACAGAAGAAAGTGACGAGGGCTACCACTTTTCACAAGGTCTTGCAAAGTTTGTGAAGGACCTGCACTTGGAATTAGGGGAACTGGTAATTTTCTCAATGGTTGGTCACGAGACATTTGAAGTTGTCGTATATGACACAGATTGCTGTGAGAAAAGCATTTCTACAAAGAGTTATGGAAGACAACCTCGTGAGCTCTAAGTCCTTATTTTCTTGTTCATTCCTGCTTTATTTTATTGTAAGTAGTCACGGAATTCTTCAAGTCATGCAGGTGCATATGCTGAAGGAAAAGGCGGTCTATTGGATGAGGTTAACAAAGACGAGGAAGAGTCGATTATGGGGGTTGAATATTACATGCCTGCTAGGCATCCTTATTTTGTGCGCTCTATGAGGAAATACGAAATGCGTTGGCTTGTAAGTATGGACTTGCTTTATCTTGTCCACCCAATTCATATGTACTCAGTTGCATTGTCACAAGGGACTTAGTGGGACTAGTACTGATATGCAGTTCGCATTTGCTTCTTTTGCCGCATTTGCTTCGAGTAAAAACTGTGGTGTGACTCTCATCTTGCCCTAGAGGAAAAGGGTTCTTGTTATTGCTAGGAGACATATAAGAACTCTGTTCCTGATCTTATTCATCATTGAAAGGATATCCGGACAATTTCTTGTCAATTTCAAATTTTATGCTTTAGTCAAATCTAAAACTGTTATTCCTCTCCAAGAGTATTTTTCCTCAATTTAAATATACTAGTTGGCATATCTACGTTGAACCAATTGTAAGTGTTGGGATTTCAGAATCTTCCAGCAGCTTTTGTTAGAGAGGCGAGGCTAAAATCAAAGAGAAGCGTGGTCATCGAAGATCCACTGAGGAGGATTTGGCCAGTCCAGTTGCGCCAATACGTTTGGCACACCAGTATCAGTGGGTGGTCAAGTGTGGTCAGAGCGAACGGCTTTGCAATTGGCGACACCCTGATGTTTGAATACCTTGGAGGCAGGGGCGATGCCATAGCGTTGAGGATAATGAGCAGAGCAGGAACAAATGGAGCTGGACCGGCTTATGAGAAACTGGCTTGAGAAAGGGAGTAGATGCTTTTCTGAAGGAAGGGCAGGAACAACTTTTGTTCTTTTTGCTGAGAAAGTGGAATGTTTTGCGGAGTTTTTCATGGGGATAGAGTCGTAGTATCATGTGGCTAGGATCGTTTGGACCATTGATCATGTGGACTAAGACCGTTGAACTGACAACCTGGTTCCTCTTCTTTCGGAGATACTGTGCTCGGTGCGTGCAAATGATCTAGATTGGTGTGATCACTTTGACTGGCGTAGAGACGAAAGTCGAATCTTGTCTCATCCTTGATGGGTTCTATGGGAGAAACGTGTCTTTGGTATTGATTTTCTTATGAAATTTTACCAAATGAAGAATTAGCATAATCAATGTAGTGAACGACAGGGGCTCACAACAGTTCTTTCATTGGTGGCTTGTTATCGCTTATTGTAATTAGAAAAATTGATGTTGTTTAACTTTATAATTATATCAACGAAATGAAACTTTGGAGCCAAAAGACTATTTGATTTAAGAACCTGTGTCGTTTAGTTGTTCAACTTAAAATTAATAAAGGCTATTGGTGCCTCTGAAATTTTTGTGAGGCATGCGATTGCAAAATTAATGGCAGCCGAATTACATTACCATTCATTGTGATGCTTCTCATATCATATTACAAGAGCTGTTAGTGTTTTTTTGGTTGTCTTTGAATAATTAGTATTTTCTTACGTCAAACTGACAAGTAGTACTGTTCTTGTCTTAAATTAACAAATGGAGTACATTTCTTGAAGGCTATCAACAAATAAAGATTGCAGTGCTTTCGTTAATTCTTACTTCTTAGCAGCTGGTATTGATGTCAAGTATTTAACTTATGGATGACATGTATCGCAGACCACTCACATATCCAAGAAGTATGATGGCCATGTATAAAGGACATGCATTTTCGGCGAAAGTCATGTTAAATAACATTTTATTGGTCGGAGTAACCCAATATCATTTTTCATTGTGAATAATTTAAATAATTGGAAACCAATTAAATGGTTTTACTATTTTAAATGAGAACAAAAAAGTAAATGAATTCAAATGGCACCTTGACGATAACCAAAAATACCCGAATCGTATTTCTGTAAGTGTTACCGGGCAACACGCATGAACTAAAACTAGTTTAAGAACAACAGCAACTAGTAAAATGTTGACACTAAATGTTTTTAAAATAGTTTTTTGGACTTTGGAATGGAAAATATTAATAATTTTTACAAAGATTTGTTACAAAGTGATATCAAAATACTTATTGAATTTGCTAGACATAATACGAGTAAGATAATTTATTGAAAAATATAATTTGCTTTTAATCCGAGTGTTTGACTAGGAAGAACTCTGTAGGAGAAAGAGACTTTATTCGGCTTCCCTCTCGAGCGTGCAGTACCATTAATGCATTTCTCCTGATCTTTGGGCTTCCCTATCGAGCGTGGAGTGCCATTAATGCATTTCTCCTGATCTTTGGGCTTCCTTCTGCAGCGCTCCTTTTCGAGAAATCAATTGACAGCGCGTCATTATGACTGCGGAATGGACGCAGAGAGAGAACCGTCTATGCAAACACAAAATATTCGAAGGAGCTTTTCGTTTTCTCCACCCCTTTCACATTCGACGAAATGAAGATGGCCATGGAGCGGAGCAAGCGTCCCCCTTCTTTCATCAAGAAGTTGCTAGGCGAATTCACCCACAAGCTCGTAACCCTCTCTCTGTGTCTGTCTGTCTGTCTGTCTGTCCGAGTTATTTGCACCTCGTTGCTTCAGCACAACTAATTTGAGGTTCCCTTAAATGCATCATATGAAGAGGTGTCTTTTGATGGGGGAAGGATTTATTTTTGGCACAGCGGAGGTTTTGGCATTCACCATCTCTCTCTCTCCGTCGTAATGTTCTCCTAAAGAACATCTTTACATTGTCGTGGGACGTCTTCTTTTTCACTTTTGTGGAAGTTGAGGAAAGGCGGGAAACGTCATGTGTTGTTCTGTTCTGTAACTCTGATTCAGATTGATTCTCTGTTGTCTACTGCATTATTGAAGCTCTTGAACAGTTCTAATTGCGCTTCTTTGACGCTACTTGAGAACGTTGAAGGCCAAGATTTGCTTGGATCGAAGTTCATAATGCCGAGGGTCTTTAACTCTTTTCTTTACTTTGATAAGATATTAGACTGAGCGATTGTTGGATAACATAACAAAACCAGGATTCAACTTTTTGTCTCGCCATTAGGACCTTGCCTAGTAGCGTATGTTGTAATATGCAGATTTTCCCACATCTCCCCCTACACCCGACAACGAATTTTCCTTCACATCGTCTGAAAATCTAATTATGATTTAAACAGCAATATATACTTATTATGAATCTGTTGAATTATTTTCTTGGAACAGTACTTTCATTTCTTGTTATTTTGGTGAGAAAGGTGGATGTACACATCACAGATTTTTTTAATTATGCACAGAAAATCCCGCCAGCATTTCTGAAGATTTTCCAGGGAAATGTACCTAAGAAAGTACTTGTAAAATGCAGCGGGCAGTCATGGTTCATTAGTATAGAAGAAAGTGATGAGGACTACCACTTTTCACAAGGTCTTGCAAAGTTTGTGAAGGACCTACACCTGGAATTAGGGGAACAGGTAATTTTCTCGATGGTTGGTCATGAGACATTTGAAGTGGTCGTATATGACACAGATTGCTGTGAGAAAACGATTTCTACGAGGAGTTATGGAAGACAACCTTGTGAGCTCTAAATCCTTGTTTTCTTGTTCATTCCTGCTTGATTTTTCTGTAAGAAGTAATCACGGAATTCTTCAAGGCATGCAGGTGCATATGCTGAAGGAAAAAGCGGTCAATTTGATGAGGTCAAAAAGGAGGAGGAAGAGTCCATTATGGGGGTCGAATGTTACATGCCTGCTAGGCATCCTTATTTTGTGCGCTCTATGAGGAAATACGAAATGCGTTGGCTTGTAAGTTTGGACTTGCTTTATTTTGTTCGCTGAATTCGTATGTACTCAGTTGCATTGTCACATGGGATTTAGTGGGACTAGGACCTATGCACGGTTCCCATTTGCTTCTTTTGCTGCATTTATTCGAGTCAAAACTAAGGCATGACTCTCATCTTCTGCTGGAGGAAAAGGGTTCTTGTAATTACTAGGAGAATTGAAGAACTATGTTCCTGATCTCATTCATCACTGAAAGGATATCCGGACATTTTCTTGTCAAATCTTTCAAATTTTATGCTTTAATCAATTCTAAAATTATTATCTCCCTCCAAGAGCATTTTTCGTCAATTTAAATATACTCGTTGGAACCCCTACTTCATACTGATTGCAAATGTTGGGATTTCAGAATCTTCCAGCAGCTTTTGTTAGAGAGGCGGGGCTAAAATCGAAGAGAAACATGGTCATAGAAGATCCACTGAGGAGGATGTGGCCAGTCCGGTTGCAGCAATATGTTAACCACACCGGTATCAGTGGGTGGTCAAGTGTGGTCAGAGCGAATGACTTCGCAATTGGCGACACCCTGATGTTTGAATTACTTGGAGGCAGGGGCGATGCCATAGCGTTGAGGATCATGAGCAGAGCAGGAAGGAATGGAGCCAGTACGGCTTATGAGCAACTGGCTTGAAAAAAGGAGTTGATGCTTTTCTCAAGCACGGGAAGGAACAACTTTTGTTCTTTTTGCTGAGAAAGTGGAATGTTTTGGAGAGTTTTTGATGGGTGCTGGGTTCTCTGTTGGAGAAACAGATTACTTTGGCATTGCTTTTATTATGAAATTTAAGCAAATGAAGTCTTTCAAAATGAATGCAATGAGCGCAGACTCTGTGGGTCTTTGGCCTTTTGTCGTCTTTGGTCTTTTGGCATTGTCTCAGACTCTCAGGCGATCCTTAAACTCGAAAGAGCTTATATAGTAACTTTTTATCATGATACTTTGCGCCTATTCTATAGAATATTCCCCTCAAGAAGTTCGTGGGAAAATATGGGACTCTATCAGCATTAAGTCCCAATTTCTGGGTTGTGCCGTGCCCAAAGGTTTGTTCTTGGTCTTGGAAAAAGCTCATTCGCCTTCGGGATCATTTTCAGCAACACTTTAGATGGATTATTGGTGATGGGAAGACAGCTTCATTTTGGTTTGATCCTTGGCATACCAATGGCCCGTTAAATCGGGTTTTTTCTAATCAAGACATTTATCATTCGGGCATCTTGCGGCAAGCTTCGGTGGCCGAAGGCTTCTCCGCTCCTATGGGGTGGTATGTTATTAATATTTTAGCTGGCTGGTGGGATCCTCTCCCTGTGTTGTCCCAAGAAGAAGACTGCTTCACTTGGTTACATCATCCCTCCGGGCAATTTTCTACGGCGTCTGCGTGGGAGCTGCTGCGGCCTAAGGGTAACGTGGTTCCTTGGTCTCCGTTTATTTGGAGCACCTCACTTCCACCAAGATATCGAGACTCATCTTTGGATTATTACTCGTAATCGGCTACCTACTCAGGTTTTACTTCTTTCTTATGGTAGACTTGTGACTGCGAATTGTCCCTTTTGTGCGCGTAGACCTGATTCAGTAAATCATTTATTCTTCGCTTGCCATATTCCGGGTAGCCTTGCTTCTTTTTGGGCAGCTAAGTTTAATATTGTCTGGCAAAACAAGTCTTGGATGGATAATCTCGCTTGGGCATCGAAACGTTTTGCGAGCGATGGCTTCTATCACTCTTTGGCCAGGTTTAGCTTTGGTGCTCTTTGCTATATCATTTGGAAAGAGCGCAACAATATCATTTTTCGTAGCCAGACGGTTTTTCTCCCGGCGATGAAGATGCATCTTCAAAAGCTATTAAAGATAAAGCGATGTCTATGAAGCATATTGTGGATACTCCCAAGAATCGAAGGCTGCAACAGAGCTGGGATCTGAGTCCGTCTATTTTCGACTGATGGAGGGTTGTTAGCTTTGTGTTGTCTTTGTTTTTGGGCTTTTCTGTTTGGTTTTAGGTTCTCGGTTGCTTGGGTACCATGGCACCCTTTCACTCTTTTTGACTTTTGTCTCTTTGAGTGTTTGTTTTGTTGGTGCCAGGCCCCCCCTTGTATTCTTTCTGCAAAATCTATATAATTCTTATCTTTACCAAAAAAAAAAAAGTCCCAATGGTTGTATTTTTAGACATGTAAGTGCCTGTTTGGTAACATTTTTATTTATTCTTTTGTTCTCTAAAATAGAAAAAGAATAGAAATTTGCTTGTGTATGTCAATTAATTTTTGTATTCCTTAGAATAGATTAGTGGATAGAGAATAAATTTGAAACGGACATAAAAAGTGAAAAAACCTATTTTTTTTTTCTCGGGAACAAAAAGGAAAACCAAGGTCATTCTAGAGAAATAAGCTTAGTATAACCTAAAGCTCATATTTATACAATCGATATAAGGTTTGGGTGAGACCCACATCTGGACTAGCTCTCCTGACCCAATCCAAGCCTTAATTTTTCAGTATAAAAAAATAAAAAAATTTGGTAATTTAGAAAAAAAATTAGAAAAAAAAGTTTAGAACTGATTGGCTGTACACACTAAGTTTATGATTTTTTAGATAATTTTTCCCATTAAAATATGTTCATTACAAAAAAAGAAGAAGCTATAATGGTTAATTAAGTGAACGCATGTGTGCCTGAATGCAATTAACGCTGCCCATCCGTAAATTGCATTTTAGAAGATGTTTGGGAATCCTCGTGTTTTCTCAAGGAATAGATGAGAGAGAGCTGTTTTCTCTGACCCGGTTCTCCTTGTTTTTAAAGGTAGTCCTGGTCAGGAAGTAGAATCGCCAAGGCGAAACGACGGCATTCAGCTGCGAAACGGGCTGCTGGGCACGGGGCTGAGGAGGAAAGGCTGAGGCCCTGCTCCGGCTTCGACCCCTCCGCCCAGCAGTAGCTTGATGGGCCTCGACAGAGGCCGCTTGAGCTTCGGAGTTGCCTACGCTCGCAGCATTTCGGCTTCGTCCTCTCGTCCACCATCCAAACTTTGATGGGCTTTGCCAGCACCCATCTGACCTCCACCACTCAGCATTCGAAGGAGCCTGACTGGTGGCAGGTTGTTGGACCTTTGAAGGGCCTGACTGAGCGTTCAAATGTTGCGGGCGAAATCGACTCTTGTGTCACTCCTTTCAACATCTATTTTTCACTCATTGTTTTCGCTTTAAATTTGCGAAATCGAAAAGGAAAGTTTTCAAATCTCATGAAAACGTTACGTGTGATTCGTTGTATTGTGTTTTGCCTTAACTAAATATTAAGGTACCAGAGTTGCAAGATTAGAAAAACTAAAATTTTCAAAATGAAAAGAACTTGTGCAAGTTTTGCAGTGGGTAAATACATTCAGGTGTTCATTATTTTAAGAGAAATGGCTAATGCTCCAAATAAACTGAATGTGAAAAAAACCACTACTAGAAAGATTGGTCGTTCAGCAATCCTCCGAAAAGCAAAGCGTAAAGTTCTACTGCACCTGAAAGAGGTCCTGTCATCGTCATGAAATCTTCTCTAGCCTCCAATCATGAAAATGCAGGAATTATGGTAGTTCTTTGAATGAGCTTTCTTTAACGATGGGTGCGAGTAGTTGTTTTCTTCTTTTTTGCAGGGCCTAATAGACATTTATGACGATGGAGAGCACAAAGTGATGTTCAGAGATCTCTCTTGCGTGTTATGATGGTATCATCCTACAATCAAATCGGTTTGTGAAAGAAGGACCAAGCATAATGATCACTCAAACATCCTACAGTTCAACCTTCACAATTTGGATTGGAGAAAGATTTAAGAGAAGTTTAGATCACAGAAAATAATAAAATTAATGAACAAAGGAGCTTACAATCAACCTTTAAAGCATATCGAAACATATATAAGAAGTTACCTAATTGCACTAAAAAGCTTATTCCTTAAAACAGAACGAGCAAGACGAGACCAGCCACACTTTCCATTACTTGAAAAAAAAAAGGCAGATACGTGAACAGATGAGCTCCATTTACTAAATTGCAAAATGCCACAATTAATAATGAACTGCTGTAAAGCCAAAGGCAGAGTTCACAAATGACAATCATTGCTGTAACCCGCAAAACTTGAGGAATTCGACTACGAAAATAGAAGTCTAACCTTAAGAGCAAGAAGAAGAAGCAGAAGTGCATTAAGGGCCAAAACTAGAGGTCCTCTAATGTTATCAGCAAATGGCATTGGGTAATTTAAATAAGCAGTACTTCAACAGTAACCATTTCCAAGCATTTGACTTTTTTTTCAACCACCCTTGAGTGCCAAAACCGTCCTCATTTCAACTTCTCTTCAAATAAATGATACTATAACGCTCCACGATCTATACAGAGGGGAACAAGAAAGCTCAACGGTTCCTATCTCGAAACCTCGAAAGAAAGAGAAACGAGACAGCAGTGATAAATAAGGGCAAACATTTATATACCTCAAAAGAATGAAAAGAACAACAATAGAAGTAAACCCAAAACATGATTTAGTCACAGCTAAAAGAAAAAACATGGTTACACCGTGCTTCATTTGTATCCTATCCCTCTTTCAAGTTCCATCAAAGCAATCCTAAAGTCAAACTCATATTTCAAGCCTATCCAACAATATTCCCTTTAAAACCACCATAGTCTCCATTATCCAGGCGACTCAATAGTTAGTCAATAAAACAGCTTTCATTATTTTGAATCAATGAAATTAGTTGCATACCATGTCTCATGAATTGACGACCTTGTCCAGATCTTAGGATACCACTTCAAGTCCACAGTATGCTGACAATTTCTGTACTATATTAGACATCTTTTTCAGTTGGGCCTGTAATTCTTGTACATCTCCATTTGTCATTTTCAATTGCTCCTGTGCTGCTTCCAGTTCTTCCTTTAACTTTTGAATCTCTTCATCTTTCCCATTTTCTGATCTTAAGTTCTCCATTAGAAGACAACTAGAGTTGGAGGCCCTAAAATCTTTTGGGCATGGGCCTATGCCATAGCATCGGATGCGTCCAGGTTTCTCTTTTCCTAACACTAGAGAAACAACATCTTCATTTAAGGGGGTATCGCTCTTGCAAAGTTCCGGATAGACCTCCATGAGGACAGTCATACTTCCCTGCAGTTTAGCAACATAAAGAACTTCTTAAACAGCTGATTTTTGTATTTATTGGGAGCAATTGTCAGCTGAACTCAGAAATACATACAATAGCCTCTGCAACACCCTTATCCACTGGCTTCTTGCCCTTCTTCCTTTCATGACTAAGTATGAACAAATCAACACGATTTAGCTCCCTTCCTAACTCTGCTTCCTATTAACAGAGGCAAATCATTGGATTCAATGCATCACGAGCCAGAACTCGGTTAGTCAGCATAATTGAATGAACCATATCAAAAAGACATTCAACATTTCCCACTTTCTAGTGAAACAGGAAAAGAAATCTGGAGATATCAAATGAAAAAATAATCACGTTCTTCCTTTCTATGATTGTTCCTTGCTGATTGTTATATGACTTTTCATCCGCCGAAACCATATGAAAACACACACTAGGAAATTAGCCTTTTGGTTTTAATTTTGACTATTAATTCCAGTTCGTCCTCTATTCTTGATCCGTTTGGCTTCTGCTCAGATAACTGCATGAACTCTGTGCATTGTAGCAGCAAAATTGCCAAGCACTGCATAACATTTGTCGACATTAGATGAACAATATTGAACGGCTTTGCAACCATTGTGGGGACGTGTGCATGCATGTGATAAGTTATGGATGATTGTACTGTCACTAGCAATCCAAATCCCCAAGCTGGAGGAAGAACAAGGTATCAGTGCAGGTGCTAACAACATTGACAATCTTAGAACACATCCCATGTTATGACAACTGCTGCAAAAAACAAGCATATTGTCGAAAAAGTGGCAAGTATCTCTGGACATCTTTACCTTAAGCGCAAAGATATATCACAATCTCCTCTAAAGAGAAACTATCGATTACACAATGTAAATATCACCTTTAGGGAAACACGAAGGGGAAACACAAAAGCACCTTTTCTGCTGTTATCCTTGCAAAACTTTTTTTCCCTAAGGTGTGCCGTATCTTCTGTTTTGCTCTATTAGCCTTATTAATGTTACTCAGATTCTGCAATAAACAAAAAAACAAAGGTTAGTCAAATATTGGCATTAACTAATCGGGTAATAGAAGTTTATTTAATGTTGACAGGTCATATAAAAACAACCAAGATTCGTACCTTCCCTCCCTTTGAACTCCAAAAAGCGACAAGGTTTTTCCATTGATCTCTTCTCACTCTTTCTGGAAGATTCTTCAAATGATATGATAATGGCTGAGAGCTATCATAGTGAGCAGCTTTTAGATCACTTTTCCAATTTCTCCATTTAGAGTTTATGGAATGAAGAATCCATTTTTCCATAGCTGGTATACGAGGATAATCAAATTTGGACTACAACAAAGAAAAAACTCACAATGATGTTACGTTAATTTATAACATGAATGGAATATCATATGAACACTAGCTAACTACCTCAACAATCCGAATCATAGTGTTTCTCATATCCTCGGTAATTTGCTTCCAAGTTGTGAACAATGGTGCCAACTCACCATTTCTAGCAATTGTCCCGAGAAACTCCCCAAGCAAACCTCCTTCATCTCCGATAGGCTGCATGTTCTTCCCTAACTGGACAACTATGTGTTTCCCGGGGGGAAGATTCCATATGCCCGGCAGACACGTAAACCCACGCTTCCTTTTCCTAGAGGTATCTACTAGACAAGAAATTCTACATATCAAAAGAAGGATCAAACATTATCAAACCAGACCAATACTTGGACCGTATCAGTACATCATGATGCAGAACCGCAGAGCAATACATGTAGGTAGGTACTACCTGACGCATTCACATTTGTAGTCTCTTCTTGATACTGCTTGGTTTTAGTCCCTGAATTAGAGCATAGCTCGTGACCATTGCGTAGTTTCTCGACCTTCTCTTCTGACTCACAGCTTATTTGCACCACCCGTGAACCAATGCGTTTGATCACGCGTCTTGTGTTTCCCATGGATATAAATCACTGGACTGAAAGTATTGACAATTCAAGTAAGAGATCAGCAATTCAATTCCAATGTTCATAATCATATATATTATCTTCATGCGCTGCAGGTAAATAAATTTAAGATTTTTCTGATAAGAACAGACTATATGGCCACGATAAGAAAATGCAAAGCCATGAACAAACAGAGACCCGAAACTCCTGCGAGCAAAATCCAACACGTTCGAACCCAGACGAAGTTCGAATTTGCCGAATGTCAAAAAAGTAACTGAGGCATGATATGAACGATGATGGGATATAAAGTTGATTCACGAGTGGATTACTCCTGTTCGCAGCTATCCAAGAACCGAATCGTGGGGAAAAGAAATAGAGAAACCACAATAAACTCGAGTCAGCGAGTCACTCGGTAGGCACAGGCATTGATGAAAGGGAGACGAAGGGGGAGGGAGAGCGAGAGGGAGATCGAGAGAGAGCTTGAGCTTACGGTGAACGACGTCAGTGATGAAGAGAGACAGTTTCAGAGGGAAGCTGAACAGTTTCGAGTGAAAACTTTTCGGGGTCGTTTCAAGAAAAGAAGAGTGGTAATTTTCGGTTCTGAGAGGCGTGAAAATAAGCTGTCATGAAACGTGAAATGGCTTCGTGTACTGCACTAAATATCTTTTCTGGTTGCAGCTCAAAACTATTTGAGCAGGTAATTTGTTTACGTAACAGGTAACTGGATACGTAATCAAATAATTTTAAATTTGTCATGCGACGAGATAAAAATTGGTTCTGACCCACTTTGTCGTCTTTTCAAACAAGGTTAAATAAGTTTTAGTGTTACGAATTTTCATAACTCTTATTATTAAGGATTTTCTTGGAAGTTGTTGGTTACATAGCACATTTTCTTAGGGTTTTAATATCATGAATAATTTTATATTGATATATTTATGATAAATTTATCATAATTTAATTTTTTATCAGAGAAAATTTCAAATTAATATATTTATGATAAATTTATCCCAAATTAATATTTCAGAGCACGAGGGAAAGGATCTAGGAGACGCTCTCTGCTCATATAAATGAACTCGTCTCTCTCCTCTCGTTCTAATCGCTTCATTGTCGTATGTGTAGTTGTCAGTTGGGGCACCTAGCTTTCGGAAACTCTACTTTCTGCGACGGTCAGATCACCTTAGAACAATCTGCCAAACCCGCAGCCTATTTCTTTGGTGCACTTGCAGGCATGTCGCGCAGGGGAAGGGGATACTACAGCCACATCATCTCGTGGACGAGTACTCTAGGATGATGAGGGTAGAACGAGGCATAGAGAAGCTCGATGATAGCACCTTGGCAAAGGTCCTAGGATCGGCAAAGGTGAATTTCTGTTACTGCGACTACATTGGATCTTTGCTAACTGTCCGACATTGAGTACTCACTTAGTACGGACTTCTAATATTATCTCGTCTACTTAATTTTGAGCTTTTATGCCTCAGCGTGAGCATAGTGTTTGATTGAATTCCGGCCAAGTTTCACCTAAAGGGTCTCCTTTCTTTTTCATTTTATGCATAAGCCAACTTCTAGATAATCTTGTTGCCTTGGGTTCGTGAAGTATGCACGTGCACCCAGTTCACGCAACAAAAATTCATGCATGAGAGGATGATTATTGGCTCGTTAGATACCAACGGAGGTCATAACTATATGGACTTAAAATAGTGAATTCGATTTCTTCAAAAATTTCACTATGTTATCCTTGGGAGCCAGTAAGAATGAATTCGCCTGCATGCTTAAAGTCTCGTTCAAGCTAAGTATATTGGCTGTTTTGTGTACTTGGGTCTTCAGCTTACTAAGAGCTACTGTGGAATTACCTTTTCTTACTGCATCTAGCATGCATAATGTTTAATTGAAACACGAGCTTGAACAATCCTGAAACCGATCAACTGGCTTAATGTCACAGTCCCTCTTTCCTGGCTAATGGACCTATTCAGATCACCTTTCACCAGAATCACATTAAACGCTGGAGAAGCTCTGTAGGTCAACATGGAGTTATCACCCTTCCACTGATAGATTGATAACTTCATGTGGCAGGAAACTATAGTTCTGCCTTCATTTGCTACTTTGGCAATACGTTCAAGACCTGGTGTGTGGGAATATGTGCGCGTTAACATATTTGAAATGAATGTTGATCATCTGACTGTTGCAGAGTATCTTCTGTTCAAGGAAGAACTTGTCAATGGAGGGTAAACTTATCTTCCCTTCATGCTTCTTCATTTATTAGACTGACAACATCATCAGGAATTTTTTCAACACTTGAACAAATTCAAAGCTGTACCTGAACTTTCAAAAATTTGTGGCAGGTGCAGCAGCAGCTGCATTCTTGAACTTGATTTTGAACCATTCAATACTTCTTTTCCCCGACCGACACAATCTACCTCCATTGGGAATGGTGTGCAGTTCCTCAACCGTCACCTCTCGTCATTAATGTTCCATAACAAGGAAAGTTTAGAGCATCTTCTTGATTTTCTTCGCACTCACAGGCATGATAGCAATGTAAGTATCCTGTGGGAGGGAAAGTACTTTTCAAGTCGTATTTAACAAGCACACTTCAGAGCCTGCATATGGTCATATAAATAGATGAGGCTGTAATTCTAGAACTGTCTGAGGTAGAATTGTAGTTCTCGGGCTTTTCTCCTCATATGTTTGTGAACATATCCCAATTTTTTTTTCAATGCCTAACTTCATAGTTTTGTTTTTGTGTCCTCAATGGGGGAACATGCCTTTAAACAAAACAGGCTCTTGTGTTAAATGAACGAATACAATCATTATCCGAACTTATATTGGCTTTGGCAAGGGCAGAGGAATACCTCCATATGCTCCCTTTTACAAAACCATATTCCGAGTTTGAGTTTGAGTAAGCAAACCATTGCAATGGTAAATACTGGACTGTCAGTTTGTGATTAATAGTCTCTTAGTCTTTTGATCTTGTGAATGTTTCTCTAGATTGCAGATGATGGGGTTCCAGAGAGGTCGGCGGTCACACTGCATGTGTGAGAATTTAGTGCCTTTCATAGTTCAATTGAAGCTCTCTTATTCAGCGATAAACAAAGTGACGAGCATGTGTGAGTATTTAGTGCTTACAAGATCTTGTTGATTTTCGGGTCACTTTGACCTAGGTTGGTTTTTTTATCATTCAAGTTGAATCTGATGTGTGAGTATAGGCCAGCTTTTGTATTGCCTATCTAATCTTGTGTGAAGGTAGAACGGATTTATTTGTTGTCTGATGGCGAAGGGATAAATACCTATAGGTGGCTCCTCTGAATATGCACACAAGATGTAGAGATGGATGCAGCAACCCTATAACCAGTCAGTATTTTCTGAGTAACTTTGGATTTGTAATTGGGTTATCAACCAGAGTCAATTGATACGTGCTAAAGAGCCATCATTGTGACCACATGATGGCTGAAATGATAGTTTTTTGCTTGAGGCATGTATATTTTTATGTGCGAGGAAAGAATTAAATGATGGAATTTCTGGTGCATTAGTTTATTTCAATCTTTTGATAGTATCAATCAGATAACTGAACTTTCTGTTGTGTAAAAATGGATAACTGAATTTTGTGCAAAAGCTTTGTGCTGTATTTGAAAGTTTTTTTTATGTCTGAATGACTGTCCTCGAACTCTATATGGCCCTCAAAGGCACAGTGCACTTACTCTAATTGTTACCATGCATCTCCATGAAGAGGAATGCTGATGGATCGCTCAAAGCCAATCATATTCTCCATGGCAAGACTCGACAGGGTCAAGAACTTAACTGGACTGGTGGAACGCTATGGTATGAGTACCAAGCTCAGGGAACTAGTAAATCTCGTTGTAGTCGATGGTTATATAGATGTGAAGAAATCCCAGGATATGGAAGAATCAAAGGAAATTGAAAAGATGCATGAACTTATGAAGAAGTACAACTTGCATGGCCAGTCCTGGTGGATTTCTGCACAAATGAATTGGGCTCGTAATGGCGAGCTATATCAGTGTATTGCAGACACTAAAGGTGCTTTCGTGCAGGTTGGGTTTTTTTATAACGTTATGAACTGCTTTCTTTTCAGATCATGAGTTGATATGTTGTCCCATGTTTCAGCCTTCTTTCTACGAAGCCTTTGGTCTCACAGTGGTCGAAGCAATGACCTGTGGCCTACCTATTTGCAACATGTCATGGTGCCCCAGCTGAGATAATTGAAGATGGTGTATCAGGGTTCCATATCGATCCACATCAGCCCGACAGAGTCGCTGATGCTATGGTCGACTTTTTTCAGCAGTGTCAGAAGGATCCCAGCTACTGGAAAAAAATTTCTGATTCTGCACTGAATCGAATCCATGAAAGGTTTGTTTGTCATGAAATACGCACAGAAGGTTAAAATATCTTCCTGTTGTAATTTCTCATATTTTCTAGTTGAAACCATGTAGATACACGTGGAAGATGTATTCCGAGAGGCTGCTGACACTGGCCAGAGTATATGGCTTCTGGAAGCATGTGTCCAAGCTTGAAAGGAGAGAGATACGGCGTTATCTGGAGAAGTTTTACATTCTCAAGTTCCGAGATTTGGTCAGTCATCTCTGTGAACTGACACTCTTTACTTCAGTCGCACAGAGTTAAATAAGTTCTCATTACTTGGAAAGGATTCAAATTATTCTGTAAATACAGTTAATAGTGTTGTTGGACTGAATCTTCAGCTGAAACTCCAGTTTCTTCACCTCCCTGGTGAGCTCAGCGGAATAGTTTCAGCCTTTTTTGGAACTAAAATGAAGTCCTTTTTGAAATGGGAAAACGGTCTTTGCTTTGAAGACATTAAACCTCTCACTGACTGATCTGACAAGTTTGCCACATATTGTTCTCAATATATAATGATATTGATCCTGATATGTTACTTTTTGGATTCAAATAGTTAGTCAAAGTACCATCCTGCATCCCCAATGATTCGAATACTGAAATTGGAAAGTAAGAAAAGAAGGAAAGAAGATTTCCATAGTTGATGCCTGGCAGATACCTTTTCTTTCTCTTTTAGGGGGCTAAGCACATTTGATGTCTTTCTCAATCATTATAAACCTTTGCACATTTCTGGGCTCATCACTCATCAGGCAAGAAATGGAACATTACGAAACCATTTGAAAAGACAGTCCATAGATCATAGATGGTAGCTCTGGTGTAGATTTTGTGTGAGGTGTTGGGATTCTCCTATCTGAGGAAAAATAATTTGCGCGAATGCAATGTCGCAAAAGCATCTGCAATTGCACGTTTTGTTTCTTTTCGCTTTTCTTTTTCATCTCATGCTCTCACAAGTGAAATGAATCTTGCTCTTCCTCCTCCTTTAGAGAAGGAGCACTTTATTCAGTGCCCTAGAATGTGCTTTACCGATATATGTCATGGACATTTGTTGCAGGTGAAATCAATGCCGCTGGCAGTTGATGAGGACTATGCGCACTGACATTCGGGGTAGAACTCACCATTCTTCGCAGCCGGAAAGGTCGGCCCCCTTAAAGCATGAAACTGTCCTTATTGCAAATAGCTTCCTGTATATCCTGCTAGTAAATTCCAGCTGCCCAGTGTTTTTACTTCATTTTGTGAAATTTAGGCATTGTAAGCCGATGATCTTGTCTGAATCCACGGAAACTGACCTGTCTATGTAGACCCGTTATTTGTTGTTGGTACTAGTGCTGTTCAGAAAGACTGTCCATTTTTCATGTCTAAAGTACTAATTACAACCTAAGTCGCAGATATTTTTGCGATCCTTGAGGAAGATTTTAGCACTGGAACCAGAAGCCGGTCACATCTCGATGGAGAGTAGTTGGAGTGTTTAACGGCCCCGGACTCACAGCACTTTTGCCACATTTGGGGCTTCATGGACTTCTCGCAAAACACTGTTTGTGCGACTTTTGTGCCACTTTTCCATTAACCGTCCGCAAATTGGATCATTTTCCTTCAGAATGGCAACACAATTAGCTCTATTAAACATGGTGAACTGACATATTGCTGCCAGGTTTTTCCCTTTTCGGCCTGCAAGAACACATTCATTCGTTCAGTAGCAGAGTTTCAAACATAGCTTAGTACAAAACGATGGATGTCAAGTGCTCCACTCAGAAATCAAAATTGCATCTAAGGGGGGATGGGAGATGAACAGCCTCAATCCACAGGACACAGCCCCCTCTTTGTCTCTGGTAGCTCCCCAGTCAGCACGTACATTAGCTTGTCTACCCATAAGATTCCACTGGACCGAGTTGAAAGAATTTCTGCATCTTGCATGCAAAAATCCAAGGCAAAGCCCCTCCCATTACAAGCTAAGGACTGGCCCTTTTGAGCTCTCTATAATGCTTCATAAAAAGCACAGGCCTATGCCGCATCCACACAATCCGCAGATGGCTCACCATGTGCAATCCTGCAACTACACCTATAGCAGCTTTGGACAGGTCGATATCTACAGCACCATTACCAATTGAAATTTCACCAAACCATCCCTAGGAACTTGCCAAGTAGATACCTGCCACTTCGTTCGACATCGGGTGCTGTCCATCGATCAAGACCTTCCTCTTGCACCTCACAAATGTAGAAAATTATTCACATAGACAACTAATCAATAAAAAAGAATCGGATCCATATATGGCTATAAAACACCGAGATCAATAAACACAACGGAATTAAAATGTACATGTTTGAGTCATTACTTCACTTGAAGAAAAATAGATCATTCTGATACTAGGGATCTATTGGAATGTCAGATCTTTCTCTTTATAACATATTTCAATATAGCAGCTTTCAATGGAATTCACGCAACTGATAGGTATAACCTACCATTTTATAGGCTAGAGAGGAGACCTAGCAAATCCTAATCAACAATGTGTCAACTAAGCCCTTCCGAGGGTTCGGGTGGAGATGAATTAGTTTTAAAAGTGGGTTTCGACTCCCACGCCCTACAAAGAGGTAGGGCAAAAGTTTGAAAGTGAGTTAGAATATGAGTAGAGTAGGACCGTCCAAAAAAAAAAAAATTCGGGTCATTCTCATTACGAGTTTCAGTTAATCACAATTACCTACACTTTACTGCTCAATTAGGTCCGTTATCAATAAATGTCAATACCAAATTCAATCAGATCACTGTAGGGTTCAACGAATATTGAAATATTCATTAACCCGATTATTTAAAAAAGAAAAATAATTAATTAATGTAAGCCCATATTATATAAAATTTCCAACATTCTCCCACTTTGGCTACATTAATTAACTTATTTTATTTTGAAAAAGATTTTATATTGAAAACAACACTATCAGCTTAATAACTGAAAAATTTTGTTTTATGTGGCCACAACTTTAAAAAATAATATTCCAATAACGGCATCTCAAAACCAATCAAATCCTATATAACCTTAGTAGAGGACTATGGAGATCAATGTGTTAAGAAAATACCACAACACATGACCTTCCATAATCACATATAACAAGTATTATATTTTCATGGATCATGAGCCTAATAGTATAGTAAGAAATAGTGCCAACATATGATCAAAATATACATTATTTCTTATTGGTCTTCAATGTAATTTTTCAACGACATGAAATTGCATTACCGCAATTTCTAAACAACATGAAATTGCACGACTATGTCGCAATCCAACATGAGATCTCATAATTAGTGACATCTAGTCGTCTTTAAACTAAAATTTGTTTAAAGATATTATTTTATACTTCCATTTCTCAGTCAACGGGAGAAAAGATAATAACAAAATCAATAATAACGATCATTGAAAATAAATGCTTTAATAGACATCATAAAAGCATTATCAGTTTGCTCCCACTACCAAATTATATAGCTCCCACTAATAAAAGAAATCAAAAGAATCTAAAACACCCATATTCTTTACATGTTCTTTAAACAAAATGAGTCGTAAGCCATTTGTTAGAAGATCAATCAACATTGACTCAATTATGATATTCTTGATCACATTGTCCCTCTTTTTGACCAAGTATTTAATAATATAATATTTGATCCAATTAACATTTCAATCGTGGTATTATTGTTATTTACAGCAAAGGTAATTGTTTGTCACACATAATACAGTAAGATCAATTATAAACAATTCAATAAAAATAATTAGTACATTATAAACTCCCCTTTGGGCAAAGTGTATAATGCATCATTATTTTTCATAGCATGAAGTTTGTAAAGCAACAACAAGGAGAATTACATATAATTGTCAAAGATCCATCTCCTTTGGACATACAAATCATTTAAATTATACATCTTCATAATATCAATACAGAGGAGAATTACATATAATTTTCAAAACATTTATCCACTTTGATAAATATTTTTCAATTATACACCCCCATCTTTTAAATATGGGAATCAATCTTCATGTTTTTGCCAAATTAATATACACAATAACCCCATTTGGGGGAGTAATTATATATACTAATTTTTATCAATAGGGAACTCCAATAATTTATGCCCAAAATTTATCAAATAATATGAAACACTTTACAACATGTGCTTCCAAAGATCATATTACATTTTTTCAAACAACAATTTTTGCCACAATTTTTTTTTAAATTATTATTTTAATATTTCGGACCCACCCGCGGGCCCTAACCCGCTCCCGGCCCGTAGACCAGCAGGAGCCCACGCGGGCCGCTTGGAATGGGCCCATCACTTCTTTTAATTAAAATTGGTCCACGATTGGGCTATCGGCCCAAAGGGAATTAGATTGGGCTCACGCCCATTATAAACAATATTAGGGTTCTGAGCATAGCCCGGAACCTGAAACGGGAAAAAAAGAAAGGATGGGCGTAAGCCCATCCATAAGTAAGGATTCTGGGCATAGCCCAGAACTTGAAACATAAAATAAAAAAGGAAAGGATGGGCTGTTTTAAATGGCCCACAAAATTTAAAGAAAATATGGGCGAAAGCCCATATTTAAGCCCAGGCCATCTGGAGGTCTTCTTCAACCTCCAGCCGGGTCCCGAATTTCTGCAAATTCGACCCAAAGCTCCAAAAACAAAAATTAACTTGATTTTTTATGAAATTTCTCCATGGGACTTGCATAAAACATCAATATAATTGACTAGAATGAATTAAAAGAAGAAAAACCGAGTAAATCAACCACATACAATCTTCAAAATTTCGGATCCAAGCCTCCCATGGCCGAAAATTCGGTTTTCTCAAATTTAAACCCTAAAAACTTACCTTGATGTAACAAAAGGATACTAAAACATATATATATATATATATATATATATATATATATATATATATATATATATATATATATATATAATTTGTATAATTTCGGATCCAAGCCTCCCATGCAACAATTTACAACGAAATTATACAAATTATATATGGTTAGAAAGATCTCGATATGTAGAACAAAAGCCTATGGTTTCAGGATCAATCGAAATTATACAAATTATACAAATTTGCAAGTAATTTTAAAATTCTATAACTTTTTCATGTATAAACCCTAGAATTTCAAATTTAAAATTCTCCCTCAATTCTCAACGAAATTATACAAATTATATATGGTTGAAAAGATCTCGATATGTAGAACAAAAGCCTATGGTTTTAGGATCAATCGAGTAAAAAATCCACACGAAAAAAATAATGCCCATATTCGGCTCAAAGAGGAAAATTTTGAATTTTTCCATAAAAAAAAAAAAAAAAATTGGGTTCCATAGTCATATATGTAGTTCTGATGACACGTGTAGAAAATTATTCACATAAACTACTAATTAATAAAAAAGAATCGGATCCATATATGATTATAAAACATCGAGATCAATAAACACAGCGGAATTAAAACGTACATGTTTGAGCCATTACTTCACTTGAAGAAAAATAGATCACTCTAATATCAGAGATCGGAATGCCCGATCTTCTTCTTTATGACCTTTTTCGATATAGCAGCTTTTAATGGGATTCAAGTAATCAATAAGCTAGAGAGGGGACCTAGCAAATCCTAATCAACATCGTGTCAACTGATCCTTCCCATTATGGGCTTCAATTAAACACAATTGCTACATTTTACTGCTCAACTAGCCCGTTATCAATAAATGCTAATACTAAATTCAATCAGATCATTGTAGGGTTTAACAAATATTAAAATATCCATTAACCTGATCAACAATAAACTCAAGCGATGCTGCCTCATTCCTTTCCATCCATAAGCAATCCTCATCAGCAACTCTTCTTATTCAATAATGCCTTCTATCCATCTATCCATCAAGGAAAGGTCGTCCTTCTGAATTTTCAAACCAGACACAAGAACTCCATCATGGACTCCTATTCATTACAGGAGCAACAATTATCAGAATTCATCATCTTTCTCCTGAATAAATTCTCATTGGTGGTCACAGCACTAGAGAACGCTTTCCATAAGAGATGTCTAATTCTGGGAGGGCAATTCATCTGCCAAACTAGCTTTCAGAGTTCCTTATCAATACGAAATATGTACTTAAAAGTTTTATTGTAATTAACCATTATATATAGGGAAGACCACAAAATTTATATAGGAAAAAGAAAGCGACAAAACGATGTTTTCTTTTGGACTGTTTATTTATGAAGTTTCATCTTTTGTGAAGGCACCAGAAGTTAATTGTCGTACTAATTTCATTTACAAAGATTTAACTTTATCAAAGGTCATATTCAAACTTTTAAAATTTCCAAATTATTATATTGAGGATTAAATATTTTCTATCCAACTTCAATGTGATAAAGTAATTTAGAGAATCTTAAATCGCTGGTCTCATGGACTTATTATGATGAGTTGCCATGTGGATAGGCATCTTGATTTTGATTTTTGCCATGACAATGAAAAACATATTAATTCATGTCAACATATAGCATGTCTCGACATATCAAGCTCAGATTTTCTATCTTGTTCATATCATGCAAAAAGGTGGTACCCAACGAGGCTATACGTGTTGTCATACCTACGGCATGTTTGATTTAACTTTCCTAAAGGACTTTTAATCTCCAAGCCTTATTGGGAAAATGATGGGAGTGTTTGACAAGTATTTTGAAGTAGTTTTTGGCGAAATGCTGTCATTTGGAATGTTGAAAGCCTAAGACTACTCTGACCCAATCTTTTGAAGTAGCATTTGTGGAATACTGAAAATATGATTAAAATATTTTTCTTTCAAAACTATCATCACAAATTCTTTAGTTTTTCGATTTTGCCCCTCCTTGTTATTGTTCATCTTCTTTGCATAAGGGCGACTGGCGAGGGTTGCACAACCCTTACCGTCGAGGGACCTTAGTTGATGGCTGTTGCCACCAGATCTAACTCACCAATGGCCTAAGCCCTTCGACAGTTTTGGTGAACAGTTTAAATCTTTTTTAATAAAGAATATAAAAAATGCAGTTGAAGTTCTTTGCAAAAGTTTTTTTTAACCAAATACTACTTGAACCTAAAGTCACTTTGCAAAGAGTCTTTACCAAAAGGCAATACACGTTTCTTCAAAGGGTTTTTGGCTTTAAGCATTTGCATTATGCTAAAACCCATTACCAAAGTTGAACCAAACCCACCGTTATATAAATTCAAAGATACTCGGATACTCGGTTATGATAACCATGTTTTTGAACTATTTTTGTCGAGATTTATTTCATAATTATTCTAGAATTTTAATGACCTTCAAAATAGAGTACCGCTGAGAGGAAAAGCCTCAATCAGTTTGCATTAGTATTTTAGCAAATCGGAAAGGTAAGGGTGACAAATACAATAATGTTTAAGAAGCGTGTCGTATTGGGACGACTCTCTCTATGCTATCATCTAATCCACATGACGACGTGGCCAATTGAGCCTTTCAAGACCGGAAGCATGTGTTTTATCCTCGGCGTCACAACATAGAAATATCCGTCAATCCCCGCCCTTCCATTCCCGAGGGCAAGAGGGACATCTCTATCACCGCCAACCCTGAGCCCGAGTTAAGAATTCATTTGTTTCACGTTTTCTAACAATAATTTTTTATTTCTAATTAATTAATAAAAGATATGTCATCGTGAATAATAATTTATGTTTATTTTTTTAAAATAAAAAGGATATGTTTGCTGAAATTATTGAATTTCCGGCCGAAAGCCAAATCAATTATGGCTCCCCAAACGGCAAAAATCGTCGTCTTTCGATGCTTCCAAGAAGACAATGAATGCTGCCTTCACTTCATTGGCCTCCCTCTCTCTCTCTCGCGCATTTCCTAACAATTGATCTCGACTTGAAAACTTCGTCACTGAGTCCGAAGGCCGTTCGAAATACCGAATTCAATCCCAAACCAGCGATCGCACGGCGAGAGAGATGGCGAGTCGAACCAGCGATCTTCTGCAGCGAGTCGACTCGGCTCACCAGCTGGACCTCGACGCCCTCCGCCGCTACGCATCGGCGAACGTCCCCGGGTTCCCTCTTTCCCCGTCCACCTTCGCCGTCTCTCAGGTCCGCCGTCGAGACTTCCGCCTCTTCGATTTCGATTTACCTCGCTCGCGCCTTTGACGAGTGGGGAATGGTGCTTTTTTTTTTTTTTTTTTTCCAGTTCGGGCACGGCCAGTCGAACCCGACGTTCCTCATGGAGGTCGGGAGCGGGGGCGAGCTGCAGCGTTACGTCCTGCGGAAGAAGCCGCCGGGGGTGTTGCTGGAATCCGCCCACGCCGTCGAGAGAGAGTTTCAGGTTAAATGCTCGATGTTTATCGGTCGACGACGCTCGATTACTTTGTGTGGATTTGCTTTATCTCGGTAATTTCTCTCCCATTGATCGACTAATTGGTGGGGGATGTTCTGATTACTGCGGTCACCGCGATTCACAGTCTCTGTCTGTAAGGAAAATGGTTATGTAATTAACGGTCTGACCGGAAGTATGTGATCGGTGTTTTTGACTCTTTGGAATAGCGGATTGCTGATGATATTACTTAGCTGCGGTCGTGCGTGAGACTCATTGTAATTATAGTACTCTGGTTCCCATTTGCAACAGGTACTCCTAGCTTTGGGTTCGCGCACGAAGGTCCCGGTTCCTAAAGTATTCTGCTTATGTACTGATCCGACCGTGATTGGGACATCATTTTACATCATGGAGTACCTGGAAGGACGTATATTCATAGACCCCAGGCTGCCGGTACGATCTTTCAGCCTGCACTAAAATTTTACTGCACCCCTAGTTAGTGCCTGGCTCTCACATTGTTATTTATGGTGAGTCTGATGCAGGTATCTAATTTTCCTTTTCACTTTATACCAGGGTGTCACACCAGGTAGGAGAAGGGTAATATATGGGGCAACTGCGAAAGCTTTGGCATCTTTACATTCTGCTAATGTGGATGCTATTGGCCTAGAAAAGTTTGGACGGAAAGATAATTATTGTAAGCGACAGGTATGCAAGTGAATTCTTACTTTCTCCTAAACATTGTGATTGATGAGACAATGGGGATCCTATGTCCTCTTGGGAATTGTAAAGCTCTTGCTGTTGAAATCTTATATAGAACCTCATATTGTGCGATTTGATGGCCATGTCTGTTTGGATACATGATTTAGGTAGAGAGATGGGCTAAGCAGTATATCGCGTCAACTGCAGAGGGTAAGCCTGAGAAAAATCCAAAAATGTTTGAGCTGATCAATTGGCTTCGTCAGCATATTCCTCAAGAAGATTCTTCGAGAGCTACAGCAGGCATAGTTCATGGAGACTTTCGTCTCGACAATCTTATTTTCCATCCCTTGGAGGTCTGGTATTGGAAAAAATATTTGTTTAAGATCGTTTTTATGATAAGGAAAGATATGAGCACTTAGACAACTCAATGTGCTTGCTTTATTATTGGCAGTTATTTTGCATAACATGTTGGAATTGATTTTTTCTCATTGTTTCAATGGTGACATGTTTGTTGAGTGAAACAAAAATTGTGATGCCAAAGATGTTAATCTCATTAGATTCTATTTGTGCAGGATCGAGTTATCGGTATTCTTGACTGGGAACTGTCTACACTTGGAAACCAGATGTGCGATGTTGCATACTGCTGCTTGGTACTTATATTCAAGTTCCAAGTTTATTTTCTTGCATAAAAAGAACTTTTTTCCATTTGTTTTATTTTCTTGGGCAGAATCTTTGTCATCCAGTCTGGCGTTTTCCTTTCTAATATTTAAGCATGAGACTAAGCTGGAATAAGTACTCCATTTGTGCTGTCACAGTTAACTATTGATTTTTAAATCTTTTTGCAGCCTTACATTATTGAGGTTAGCTTTGATAAAGCCCGCTCAAGTCAAGGTTTTGAGCTTTCTGGAATTCCAGAAGGTATTCCATCCATGGCTGAATATCTGGCTGAGTACTGCTCAGCATCTGTAAGTATACTTTCATTTTTTATGTTTTTGATTGGTAGTGTACTTTTTATATGACTGATGACTCTTTTGCACATATTGGTACATTTTGAGAATACCTTTTTTTTAAGAGAATTCTCTTCAAGCTGTAGATGATTTAAGTACACTTTTACAAATTTAACTGTGGCACCTGTGCGGCAGCACTCTTCGCCCTTGATTGCAGAGAATGATACCTTATGCTGAATTCTTGGGTTGGATTAAACTGAGTGAACAGCATATCACTCCAGGGCAAGGCCAATCTGGTTTAGCCCACAGTTTTCTTTTCTGTTGGTATTGCTGGCATTAGCAATTGTGGAGTATATCTAATTTAGAATGCTACAAGCCTTGGGCCTTGGTTTAGTATGCTTACCTTGATTCACCCAAAATTTGGTATTCCAAAATCTTTTTGCTTGGTTATGTATATGTTTGAGTCCAAGCAAGGGCAATTCCAACTGAGCTACCCAGTGGTATGATTGGATTAGTCCGGTGCTCTAAGAGATGAGGCCCCCCTATACATTGAATGCCATAAAAAGAGAGTTCATAAGAAAGATTAAACTTTGGTGCTTATTTGGGCATTCATTCTGGTGTGTGCTCAATTAGATGACTGACTACTACGCTTTTGAAATTTGCATGGAAGGGCAAATCATGGCCTGCTGCTGCTTGGAAGTTCTACATGGCCTTTTCATTGTTTCGTGCTGCATCAATATACACTGGAGTCTACAGTAGATGGATCACGGTACTTCTAAAAACTCTGTGGCTCCATGGCCATTGTTTTCTATATGTATGATGGACTTGCATATGATGATGTAGGGCAATGCCGCGGGAGGTGAACGTGCACGACATGCGGGTCAATTAGCTAATGACTTAATAGATTCTGCATGGGCCTTTATTGAACGGAAATCTGTGCTTCCTGAGCACCCTCCACCTGGTAGATAAACCTTCTTATGTTTCTTTAGCTAAGTACAACACTATGTATATTTTCTTAAATTTCACACCACCAGTTTTCATACTTTTAGCATGTCATTAATGTCCCATAAGGCATATTCAATCTCAAGACAGTACTCAAACCTAAGTAGTAAGGTGCACGGGAAAGAAAATTGAACGTATCAAACTGGTTGGATAAATCACATGGTATTAAATCTACCACGACGGGTGTCATGAATTCTGGCTGTTGGCCTAGTTCAAAGAGTGTGCGGCGTGTATTATCCTTGGTCATGAGTAGTAGACTAGCCAATTCAAACACACAACACCTCGATGCTAAGGTGCGTGCTCAGTTCACCGGATCCTTTGTAAGGAATATAGAATGAAAATGGGTCATGGGAAAATGTTTTACTTAGATGTAGTAATCAACGGTATGAGTAATGCACATCAATAAACTATCAAGATAAAAGAGTTTGAGTAGTGGAACCCCCTAAAGAGCTTTACAGATATTATCTATTCTAACACGAGTAGACATTACAGGTGCTTCAGATGGTAGGGTATTGGAAGGGAATTCATAATAAATTTTGAAGCTTGGCAGAACCTGTGGTTAGAATAAGTGTGCAGCACGTGGTCAAGAACATTCTTCTGTTAAGCTACTGGGTTGCTTTAACTGTTAAATTAAATCTAGGAGTAAACTAAGAATTATGAAATCACAGGAGTCAAAGTGAGAGAAGCCCCAGAAGTTTGGATATTTTAATCAACTGTTCAAAGCTGTCAGTGCACTTACATGGTGATCTAAGATTAACTGGTAGAGTTTATGCATGTGTTAGAAACACATCCTAGTGTCTTTATCGCGTGACAAAGTTAAAAAGATTTTTGTGTGATGTAGTTTATCATCAGATTGACGAAGGCAACTTTTGGAAAGAGGATGGTTATATGCTTAGGATAATTTATGCAGAAATGTTTTGGTGGCCTATTTCAAGATGCTTGCTTCCACTTGGGTCAGAACCTCATGTTGCAAAATCTTGTCTCCTAAGTGGATGTGTTGATCAAACATAGCCAATGATGCTAAAAGCTTCCACTTCGGTCAGAACCTCACGTTGCAAAATTTTGTCTCCTAAGTGGATGTGTTGATCAAACATGGCCAATGATGCTAAAAGCTTACTACAACCAACCACTGAACTTTTCAATCATAACGGTTGACCAAGTGTTTGGTCTCATTATTCCATTTGACACTCGTCTCGCTATTTGATTTGAGCATCTTGCATCATTTTGTGATTCTGTGCTATAAATGCTGGACCTTGATTAGCTTAGTATATTCTTTTACCTGTCTCCTAATTTTGGTTTATCTTGGTTTTTGCTGGGCTTATTGTCTCCTTACCCAAATTTGGACCTTCATATATATCCTTCTGTCCTTTACTTTTTACTTTCCAGCTGAAGGAAGCTTCTCATCGGAGGGAGGGCGGTTTGTACCTAATGAAAAGGTCTTGAACTTGAGAAACAAGCTGATCAAATTTATGGAAGATCGCATATACCCCGTGGAAAATGAATTTTACAAACTTGCTCAATCTAATTTACGATGGACCATTCATCCTGAGGAGGAGAGATTGAAAGAGCTGGCAAAAAGAGAAGGCTTGTGGAACCTGTGGATACCTGTATGAGTATGAGTATTAGTAGACTTCTTTTGCTCTTTTACTGAGAGTGATGTCCCGTAGGTAGGCGTCTGGTTCGGCTTTGGAAATGGGCTTTGGGGGCAAATGCAAGTGTTCAGCAGCTTTTTTGGAAGAGCTTCTGGGAGATGCATTGCATTTTCAAAGTCCTCCAAGGCCCTTAGCAAATTTGAGAATTTCCAGAATGCTAATTCATTTTTTTTTTCCAACTTTGCTCTCACTAAACTTTTGAAATTCTGATTTTACCCTCACCATTTACACTAGCAGCCTCATGCAACGTTGCTAGTGAGCCTTGCCTTAGGTTGTGCGACCTTAGGTGGCCCTCATTAAGCTGAGGTCGTGTGACCTGAAGCAGCCCTTCACCAGGGCCGGGTGAGGTCGCATGACTTGGGGCGACTGCTGCCGGTGCCAGATCTGACCAGCTGTGGCTCACCGACATCTAGCGGTCGCAAATCAAATTTCAAAACTTTTTTCCAAATAGCATTTAAACCAAAGCATGCCATGGCACTTTTCAATTACACTTTATCAAACACTATTTGCATTTGGAAAAAGCTTTTTAACCTAAAGTCTTTGCATGTCCCCAAAAACTTCCCCAAATGCCGAACCCGAAGTCTTCCTACTTAAAGCATAGCTATATAAGCTGTCTGATCCTTGTTCCCTATTATCATATGTGCAGCTCGATAGTGCCGCTAGAGCAAGGGAACTAATTTCTGAAGGGAAAAGTTATGCATTAAGCAATGAGGCGTATGATCAATTGTTAGGAGCAGGCCTCTCTAACCTTGAGTATGGCTACCTTTGTGAGATTATGGGCCGTTCTGTTTGGGCTCCACAGATTTTTAATTGCGGTGCACCGGATACTGGAAATATGGAGGTAAGATATGTATTGATTATTTAGGCAATGAACCAATTGCTCTTCCTTCACTGCCCTTATCTCGTGATTGAGTTTGAAATTATCCTTTTATAATCTCTGGTTGAAATGCACTTATCTATATGGGACTTAAGTAGGGATGATGTGGATTTGTCGGGCAATGGTGCACATAGATGTGGAAGTTTAAATACATTTTTTGGTTCAGGAAGGAAGGAAGGAAGGAAGGTGGATCTTTAGCTCATGTGTTCTCTCAGTGTGCTTCACCTGCCATTTTAGCTATTTTGCACCATGGATATTTTGATATGTGTAAATATTTGATATTTAGATTTTATGCCACTCTTGTTTTGTGATGTCTTTGTGTAGTATAAATCTGATAGTCACAATGCTTTTCCATTTAATCAGGTATTGCTGCGGTATGGAAATAAAGATCAACTAAATGAATGGCTTATTCCTTTGCTTGAGGGGAAAATCCGGTCAGGATTTGCAATGACAGAACCACAAGTTGCATCTTCTGATGCAACCAATATAGAATGCTCCATCCAAAGGTAGGTTGACAGAGCATATCCCGGATAGGATTGTTGGTGATGAAAAACATAGAGCTTGATTTCAAATCTTTTGTTGGTGTTGTGCTTTTCCTGCCAAAATATATTTGAAGTATGCCTCACCTGATTGGTTAAGTGTGTCCCACACTCTTGATGTCATTGTTGGATTCTCCTCAACTCCCCTCCCCAATGAAGAAAACCATAAGAAGAAATTGACTGTCCCTGTCTGCACGCTTTCTTTTTGAAGATTAGGAGATTCATACATCATCAATGGTAAGAAGTGGTGGACAAGTGGGGCCATGGATCCGAGATGCAGAATTCTGATAGTAATGGTGAGCTCATCTGCATAGTTGCCGTTTAGAGTTGGATTTGAGATCGATTTTTACAAAGAAATTGTGATGTTGATTGTCAGGGGAAAACTGATTTTTCTGCGGCCAAGCACAAGCAGCAATCAATGGTTTTAGTGGATATGGAATCTCCAGGTGTTCGTGTAGAAAGACCACTCATGGTTTTTGGATTTGATGATGCTCCTCATGGACATGCAGAAATATCATTTGAGAATGTATGTGTACCAGCAAAGAATATCCTTCTGGGTGAAGGTCGTGGTTTTGAAATTGCACAGGTAGGTATTAAGTTTTCATTTCCTGGTAACTTTATGTCTCAGGTGACTAATGACTACGTACAGTCCTAAAATTTATTTGAAGTCACCTGACTTAGTTCCTGGGAAATATCATTTCTTGAATTATTTTGGGCAATTGAAGGGCACATTTAATTGATTTTTCTGGTTCTATACCAGGGAGAGAGATACTTTACTTGGGGAGATGTCTGATTGTTCATTTTGTAATGAATTTTATTTTGGGATTGAGGGGTGTTTTTTTTTTTTTTTTTTTTTTTTTTTTTGGGGGTAAGATGACATAGACATAATTTTTCCTGAGGACGAGGTACATATATGTTGATTGGATTCCCAGCTTTTTTTTTTGCTTGATTTTACTGAGGTAGGTGCCATTAATATCAGGATTAATGATTGTCATCTCTGGATATGGTGAATTGCCGATTTTAATAGTTCCCTAAATCTGGCAGGGTAGGCTTGGTCCTGGAAGATTGCACCACTGTATGAGATTGATTGGTGCAGCTGAACGTGGCATGCAGATGATGGCTCAAAGGGCCCTTGAAAGGAAAGTATTTGGGAAGTTGATCGCAGAGCAAGGATCGTTCTTGTCAGATATGGCTAAGGTAATTTATGGGGATATAGTCAGGAAAAAAAAAAAAAAAAAACTTGAAGCACCCAGTCCTTTTTAAGCAAAAGAAGATTACATGGAAGATTGGCCTGAAGATAGAATGTAAACCATTTGATTAGTAGATAAATCATGAACCTTAGCCCATGCTCAGGGCAAAGTCCTTTTACTTGGTATATCTCTGATTGCTAGATGATTGAAGTAGATGAGGTAGTGAACTTAGAAGCCATGTCAGATGAATGTCTAGTGAAAAGTTAAAACATTTCTGATGACTCTCAACAGATAAGATTATTTGATTATGTAGATGAGGATATTGTTTTTGAAACAGAATTAGAATTGTATTAGAATCAACATATAAATTAACTGTTTTACCTGGTTAAAATGAACAATTCCTTTTTTTCGTGGCATTTAGAGATTGATAATGATGATGTCATTTGCATTGTGAAGTGTCGGATAGAACTGGAAAGAACTAGACTGCTAATTCTCGAGGCAGCTGACCAGCTTGATCGGCTTGGGAACAAGAAGGCCCGTGGAACCATTGCGATGGCCAAGGTAATTGAAACCTTTGAACAAGGAACTGATTTGTTGATAATCATCATCCATTTGGTTCAACTTGGTCCTGAATTGTTTGTTTGCCATATGGAGCAGGTAGCAGCTCCCAACATGGCACTGAAGGTGCTTGACATGGCTATGCAAGTGCATGGCGGAGCCGGATTATCTTCAGACACTGTCCTATCACATCTCTGGGCCACGGCTAGAACTCTAAGAATTGCGGATGGTCCGGATGAAGTACATTTGGGCACAATTGCCAAATTAGAACTTCAGAGGGCGAAACTCTAAGGAAATCCTGGAGAAAAGCCAAAGCAGAGCACGTTTGCCTTCATGAGGAAGAGATTGAGGTTAGAATACTCTGAAATGAAGCATGCCAATGAAAGCAAATGATCATATATTCGTAACTTTTAGCTAGAATGGATTTGTTTGTGTTGAAATTAATCTTACGTTGTTGATAAAAGCTTGAGAAGAATCAGGGGAGAAAATGGTTAATATCCTTTTATAAGGCTGGCAGAACATATTGTAAAAGACAACGCTGGTAACGCCAGAATAAGTAATTTCTTCTCCTGTTTTCCTTTCAATAACACAACTGAGTCTTACAGCATGAAGTGGTCAGCTATCTTTTCCTTCTGGAAATTTTTTAGATGTAACGTAAGCGAAGCTATATGATCATCTTTTTACACCGGTCACCTCCATTATCGTTGATTTACACAATCATAGACAAGAACCGTTTCTTGTACCGAAATGGTGATTATTGTGCTGAATACACTTAACCTGTGTACCAATGGCCAATTCGCATTGAAATGATATCAATGATGCTTCATAAGTAGTCGTATAAGCTAATGAGATGCTAGAGATCATTCCGGAGACGCCTTGGGATGGAAACCAAAAGAGAATAAGCTTTTAATAGAGGATAATGAGTAAACGAAATATAAAGATTTTCAACAGAAACTCATTTAGTCACTTATTACACTCTTACGGTATGTATAATTTATTATCAAGGGTTTGCTCGAGCGATAGCGTGCTCGTTTTCTTAGATCTCCTGGCGTTGGTTCGATTTATTGCACTTGCCCATTCTCTGAGGTTATGCCCAATGCCACGGGCCTGTGCTTTGCTAATTAGACTATTAACAGCGTAATCTGATTTGACTCCATGGCATAGGCTTGGTGGTGTTCCAACCAAGTACAAATAGATGTAAACATGGGAATCTAGCTTTGCGACAATCGATTTCTGAATCATGAGAATCTTTCATTCTATTTCATGTAAGAATCCACAATGTCGATGCTTATGTCACTAAAAAAAAAATAAAAAATCATACCATTCCATACATTCTACGCGCCGTACCTAGCGATGGTTATGCTATTATCTATGTAAGTCTATACATACAATGCTTTTTTTTCTCCGGCAAATGAGATTGTAATGGATGAACCCATCACATGGAGATATAAATTGGCAAGTGGCCTTCGTTTACAGCATGTCAATTTGACACCATCAGTTCAATGATAGGACTTAAACGCTATATAAAGTTAGCTCAAACAAAGAGGACCCCCGATAGCACTATCCATTTTAGCAAAGTAGCAAACAGGAAAACAAGAACAACCGTCTCTTCTATCTCGGAAATCAAATGTCACCTAAGGTTCCCCAACAGAAATAACTGTCATTTTCTATGGTTCTTTCCATTTCTGTCTCCTCTTTCCCTTCCTCACATTCCAAATATCCACCCTCTCTTGCCGTAACCTATTAAAACCAGAGAGCCATAGGAGGATCCGAGATCCTGACGGATGAAGAAGAGAGTCCCTAGAACTCCATTGACTTTCATCTGTTTCATAGCTAATTTCCGAAAGTCCTCGATTCTGCGATCATTCCATTAGTTTGTTTACTTTTCGGGGAACAAAAGTGTTGGGAGGGAAGAAAACATGAGCAAATATGATCTCTTCTCTAGCCCAACAGGGCGAGGAAAGCGCACGGCATATGCCGTCGGTGGGGTCGGCATAGTATTTGTCGTGGCCGTGGTGATCGGCGTGGCCGTCAGCAGAAGCAGCGGATCCAGCAAGTCCAGTGCTGGTACCAGCAGCGGGGTATCGACTTCGATGAAGTCAATTCAAGCCATATGCGAACCCACCGACTACCGAGAAACCTGCGTGAAGAGCCTTTCCGCAGCGGGCGGGAACAGCACCGACCCCAAAGACCTCATCCGGACGGGCTTCCAAGTAGCGATCAACCAGGTCAAGGCAGCAATCGAGAACTCCACCGTCGTGAAGGATCTCGCAAAGGACCCGAGATCCAAGCAGGCCCTTGAGACGTGCCAGCACCTCCTGGAGTACTCGATCGACGACCTCCAGAGTTCCTTCGAGAGGCTGGGTGCGTTCGATGTGAGCAAGCTCGACAAGTTCATGGCCGACCTGCACGTCTGGCTCAGCGGGGCCATCACATTCCAGGAGAGCTGCCTCGATGGCTTCGAGAACACGACTGGTGCAGCGGCGAAGAAGATGAAGCAAATTCTGCAGAGCTCCAGGGAGCTCACCAGCAATGGCCTCGCCATGGTCACCGAGATCTCCTCGCTGCTGGGCTCACTCAACATCCCCGACGTGAGCCGGCGCCTCCTGACCGAGGAGCAGGACGGCATCCCCGAGTTCCCGTCGTGGGTCAACGAGGGGCGACGCAAACTCCTCGCTGCTGCACCTAAGGACATCAAGCCCGACGTGGTTGTGGCCCAGGACGGAAGCGGCAAGTACAAGACCATCCGCGAGGCTCTGAACGAGGTTCCTAAGAAGAACAACAAGACCTTCGTCATATACATCAAGGAAGGAGTGTACAAAGAGAAAGTACTGGTAGACAAGAAGACGACCAATGTCATGATTATCGGCGACGGCCCGACAAAGACTGTGATCACCGGGAGCTTGAACTACGTCGATGGAGTCCAAACCTGCAACACCGCAACATTCAGTAAATACCATTTGACATTTTCACTTAAATTCTTCATTAATTTAGTCTACAAGACAAGGGCTGATAAACCATGTCAATTTATGTTTCAGCTGCCATAGGAAGCAACTTCATAGCCAAGGACATCAAGTTCGAGAACTCGGCAGGCGCCGAGAAGCACCAGGCCGTGGCGCTACGCGTGCAGTCCGACATGTCCGTAATTTACAACTGCCACATGGACGCCTTCCAGGACACCCTCTACACGCACGCCCACCGCCAGTTCTACCGCGACTGCACCATCTCCGGCACCATCGACTTCATCTTCGGCGACGCGCTCGCCGCCTTTCAGAACTGCCAAATGTTCGTGAAGAAGCCCCTTGAGAACCAGCAGTGCATTGTCACCGCGTCGGGCCGCAGTGAGCGCCGCTCTGCCTCCGCCATCGTCCTCCAGAACTGCACCATCTCGGCCGACCCCGCCTTCTACCCCCTGCGGAACATCAACAAGGCGTACCTCGGCCGCCCGTGGAAGGACTACTCGAGGACAATCATCATGCAGTCCCAGATCGACGACCTGATCCAGCCGCAGGGGTGGATGGCATGGATGGGCGACTTCGCGCTCAACACGTGCTTCTACGTGGAGTACGGGAACAGAGGGGCTGGCTCGGCGATGACGGGGAGAGTTAAGTGGCGCGGGATCAAGAACATAACTTCGCAGCACATCGTCGACTTCACGCCGAAGGCCTTCTTCAAGGGCGATGATGCGTGGATCACCGCCACCGGAGTGCCCTACAGTCCTAAGTTGATGGCGGTTTGAACGGAGGCAAACCGAGGAGAAGATTGTTAGGTGTTTTATATAGGTCGTAGTTGTTTATGAATGTCTTTTTGGAGGGGAAGCTGACTCCTGCATTTCAGCTATGGGAGATGATGGTCATGTGTTTTACATATGTCCAAGATTCTCTCCCAAAATCTCAATTAGAGACTGGCGTTTCACTTGTAGAGCTTATTTTTGGACAAAATAGTTGAAAGGGAATCACCCAAATTGAATGGTGGTGCAATTTTAAAGAGATATTGCTCTTTAGAAACGTTTTCGCTATATTATTCCTCGATATGAATTTGTAATCCAGGCAAAGTAAGCATGACAAACCCTAGGCCAAACGACGTATTTTCTATTATGCATGACTTGACTAGCCCAATGAGAAAAGGTCTACGAAAACAATCCCAAAATACACTCGTGGTCTTCAAACTCATCAGAAGAATTTATGCAGCTTAGGAAACATATTCTGGCCCCCTTACTCAAAGAAATCCCCAAAATACATTATCATTTATCGTTAAACATCAATTTCTTTTGACAATCGATATCTCGGTAACGAGATAAGTCAATAATCTCAAAGGACTCGAAGCGAATAAATTTTGCCAAAAAAAATTGCCTGGCTTAATTTCTAAAACTAGGGAAAAAATAAGATTTTTTTTTAGCAAAGCCAAAATTTTGGTTTGGTCAAATTCAGTCTTATCAAAACTTTTCTTCGGAGTTCACCTAACATGGTCAAACTTGGAAGTCATCAAGGTAGCACCTTGAATTTTACAAACCGGGGTAGGTAGCTAGTACCGCCTTCGCTGCCCATAGAATTAGCTAAATGGGCTTCTTGAACACCGGTACAAGTTCAGTGCCTCTTCACCAACCCCCCATGAAGCATTTCCATCCAATAAAAAGAAAAATAATATCCTCGACGTTAAGAACTTCACAACATTAAAAAGTCAAATCATTTTATGAAATTGCAAAAATATAAGAAAATAATTTTTTCTTTATGAAAAAGGAAAAGATAATTACACATATGATTTTTGAAATTTAGTTCAATATGTAATATCATTTTTGAAATATTTTTAATGAGAATCCTTAAATTTTAACTCATGCAATATTGTCCATGGATTATTAATTTATATAATCTCTTTTTTAGATTAAATGAAAATGTCTGATATTATTTTTGAACTTAAATTAATAAAATAATAATATTAAATATTGTCTGCTTTTGTCCTGTTGTGCTTTAGCATTTTGTCCCATCCGCGAGTTCCTCGTGGCTCGCTCGCTCTCTCTCTCTCTCTCCTCGTATCATCATCATCATCAACCGCAGGACTCAGAGGAACACACTCTCTGCAGCAGCGAACTTTCCCTCGGGCGGTCCCAAAGAAAGAAGATGGAGACCATAAAGCACCGCACGGTGAAGGTTAATGGCGTGAACCTCCACGTGGCGGAGAGCGGCGAGGGCCCGCTCGTCCTCCTTATCCACGGGTTCCCGGAGCTCTGGTACACGTGGCGCCACCAGATCCTCGGCCTCGCCGCGCTCGGCTTCCGCGCCGTCGCCCCCGATCTCCGCGGCTACGGAGACTCCGACGCCCCGACGGCGGTGGACGCCTACACGGCCCTCCACGTGGTGGGCGACCTGGTGGGGCTCCTGGACGCGGTGGCGGCGGAGGGGGAGGAGAAGGCGTTCGTGGTGGCGCACGACTGGGGGGCCATGATGGCGTGGTACCTGTGCCTGCTCCGGCCCGACCGAGTCAAGGCTCTGGTCAGCCTCAGCGTACCGTGGGTGCCCCGGAACCCCGGGATGAAGCCCCTCGACGGCTACAGGGCCGCCTATGGCGATGAGTACTACATGTGCAGATTCCAGGTTCAGGGGTCTTTCTTGTGTTGTTTTTTGTTTTCTTTTCCTGTTGTTGCTTGCTTGGGTTTCCTCTGGCCGATTGGATGCACTCGTGGAACGTACTCAGCAATGAATTTCGAATTGCAGAGCTCAAAATGCTGCTTACCATGTCTAGAAGGATGAGTAATCTTAACAAGTGTCTCTCTTTAACAGATTCTGCTTTCTATACCCATGATTTTCCTATATGTTGTAGCGTTGCTTGGCTTAAAGGACTCAGCTAAGCTAAGTTCAATTTCATATCTCCAGATGCTGGACTTGCAAATCATGTCTTGTAGATTTATCGGAATTTTAATCTGGTGTTAGTAAGTTCGGACTTTCGCCGGTATGCCTGGTTGTCACATGACTTCTTTTAAACACCTAACCTGGTTGTCATATAGAGTTTTTGCACTGCATATGATTTCAGGTACATGGGACGCAGTTTTCTTTAGCTACTATTGAGCTGAGTTAGAATCAAGTGAACATAATGATCTTAAACTTATTTGATTTTCGTGTAGAGATCTATTGTGACAGCGGTAAAATCAAATCGAGTCCATTTTAGAGTGCATAGAGAGCCACCATCATTGTTATATCATAATTTCGTTAAATGCAGGAACCTGGAGAGATCGAGGCCCAGTTTGCAGAGATGGGAACCAGGAGAGTCCTCGAGGGGATCTTGACATACCGCATTCCCGGCCCGCTTTTCTTTGTGAAAGGGAAAGGGTTCGGGCACCCGGTGGACGACCCGGTCGTCTTGCCTTCGTGGCTGACACAGGAGGACGTTGACTATTATGTCGACAAGTTTGAGAAGAAGGGCTTCACCGGAGGGATCAACTACTACAGGAACATGAACCGGTAAGCTACTACTTTCTATGGGACGATCAATCTGATCTCTTGGATTTATGGGCACAAGAGGAGGGAGGAGATCGCATTGGGCTGTGAGAATCATTGAGTTGTCCCATAACTTGCAAAGAGCTACTGTCTCCTTGAATCACATTGCTTTGAAATTCCGTGTTTTGACACAAAACTTAGATATACTTCTCTCTGCACTGTGCAATCCATGATCTGAAGGGAAGGGCGTCTGTTTCTTTTCACCAATTTATTAGCTACCGTTTCGGCATGATTTTCACCGGATCGATTAGTATAGCAGGCTAATAGGAAAGTTGGAATCAAGGAGTTTCTCTTGATCAGTGGCACACAGATCTGATCCCTCCAGTTGTATAATGTTGACAATTTTACCTGGGAGTATCTTTGTGCAATTCATTCCTCAACTGTGCTTTTTCCTTGCTTCTTCTGAATTTATATTTTTTTTTTGTATTGACTGACTATTGCAGGAACTGGGAACTGATGGCACCATGGGATGGGGCTCAGGTGAAAGTGCCTGTAAAGTTCATTGTGGGTGAGCTTGACCTGGTTTATCACATGCCAGGCGTCAAGGACTTCATACACAAAGGTGGGTTGAAGAAGACGGTCCCTCTCTTGGAGGAAGTGGTGGTCATGGAAGGTGTGGCCCATTTCCTTAACCAAGAAAGGCCCCAGGACACCACCCAACACATTTATGATTTCCTTCGCAAGTTTTGAGATTGCTTCTTGCCCCATCATGTGACAGGTCGGGGTCCTCGTAAAGTCTGTCCTCTATGTATGGCATTGTATGGTAACTGATAATGCAAGCTATGACAACGTATCGATATAAACATTTATGATTTCCTTAGCAAGTTTTGAGATTGCTTCTTGCCCCATCATGTGACAGGTCGGGGTCCTCATAAAGTCTGTCCTCTATGTATGGCATTGTATGGTAACGTTGATAATGCAAGCTATGACAACGTATCGATATAAAATTACTTTTGTCCATGTAACAGTTAAAAAAAATAAGAAATCCTTATCCTAGTGTATGATATATCGCCACATTAAGTGCTGAAAATTAGTGTCTTTTAAGGCTGCGTTTGATGATTTTCAACTATCCACATCGTAATTGAGTGGTTTAACTGTGTACCTCTCCTGGAGGACCAGTTCACGTGTATGATCATATGCCAATCACGTACAACACACGACACTACGGTCTAATCCAACATGAAATGGGACATCTAAACGAACAAAGAGGAAATGAGCTCGAACAAGGCACAAGGCTCTCGGCAAAGCATGGTGTTGTCCTTGGCTGCGTCTCTTCAAGCGAGATTCCAACATGTACGCAAACGATCAACATGAAAATGGCTACATAAGGCATCAAACACCCTAAAATTATGAGATATGACAAGTACTAGCTCCTTTCGTGCTCTCGACTCAAGCCCCGTAGTCGCTATTTCCTCTTGCCACTTCTTCTGATAGAGGTTCCAGTTTACCGGCACTAACATCTTTTAATGTATTACTTCCATGTTCTTGAGCAGAACCCAAGCCTTACGCTTCTTTTTCATTTTTAACCCGTCTTAACCCGATAAAAATTTCAAAGAGATCACTGGATCCTTAGCCATCACCTACTTTAGCTTATCGAATGCCTCTTGACATCGACCTCGTCCACTCCTATAGCTTCCCCTTCTTCAGCATGTCTGTGAGTGGTGCGGTGATGCTTGAGTAGTTTTGAATGAATTGCCGATTGTAATTAGTGACGCCAAGGGGTGACTGCAACTTGTTACCTTGGTTGGCGGCTCCCACTCCATGATGCTTAGATCTTTGCCAAATCCATACACACTCGTCCATTCCCAACAATGTGCCTCAGGATTGGCATTTTTTGCTTTGCAAACGAGCACTTCTTGTGATTGACATATGGGTCATTCTCCCTCCTTAAGCCTCTAGTTTTATACCAGAATATCCTCCCTCCTTAAGCCTCTAGTTTTATACCAGAATATCATTTAGGTAAACCACAACAAATTGATTAAGGAATTGGTGGAGTATTTTGTTCATTAGTGTGTAGAATGTTGCAGGTGCATTGGCAGGCCAAAAGGCATGACGAGGAACTCAAATGAGCTGTATCGTGTCACGCATGTGGCCTTTGGCTCATCCCCTTCCGCAATCCGCACTTGCTAGTCTCTTGATCACAAATCGAACTTCATGAACCACTATGCTCCACCAAGTTGGTCAAACAAATTGGTGACGAGCGAGATAGAGCACTTGTTTTTTTATCATAAGTTCATTTGGCTCCCAGAGGTGGATGCGCATTAGGAGTGATCCATCATGTTTCTTTTGGAACAGGACTAGGTGCCAAATGGAGCCTTCAATGGCTAGATGTAGCCAGCATTGAGCAACTCCTTGAGTTGTTTCTACAACTCCTCCAACTTCAGGGGTGCCATTTGTTGGGAACACCTCTTATGTTGTTTTAACGATGACAGACAATTAAAGGCTGTTACTGTTGAGTAAGTACTGGGTGATATATGCGCAAGTTGACATGCATATGTTGTCATAATTAGTACCAGGTAAATTGATATGAGGAGTGTTCTGCCAATGTAAAAAGTTTGCAAAAATCTGCTTTTTCAACAAGTGCAAATATGTTTGTAAAAGAAAAAAAAAACAAGTACAAAAATGAAAAATTGAAAGTAGAAAAATATAAAAAAGTTGAAACAGTTGAAACATGATTTTCCAACAAGTGATAATCTAACAACGGGCCAAAAGAAAGAGCAAGTAATAAGCTGCTTTTATGAGGCTATTTTTTTCTAAAGTTCATATTCAAAAGTTTGTGTAAAGTAAAATAGGGTATAAATATATAGTTCCTATATAAAATAAGAGAAAAAGTCACCAAAAGTCTCGAATTTTGTCCGTTATTACACATTTTTACTTAATTTTTTTTTTTGTGATATCAAAAACCCCAAACTATGTATATTGTAACACAATTAATTAAAAAAATTTTATGACACCAAAAACTCTAAATTTGTACCCATATGACATATTTATCCTTCGTCAAGGTTTCGTATGATAATTGTCTAGCCAAACAATGTTAACATCATTTATCTTCGTTGAATATATTTTTTATAGAACTTTGATAAAGAGTAAATATATCACACAAGTATAAATTTAGGATTTTTTTTTGCCACAAAAAGTTTGAGTAAATGTATCATATTGACATAGTTTAGGTTTTTTATTTTTTATTTTTCTGATTTTTTCCCTACAAATGATTGGTTTTACCTTAAAACATCAACAAAACTCGAAATCTATGGAGGTTATTTTTTTCAATCCTAAAATGGTTATGTTAAAAGTTAACTTCTTTTGGGCAGCAAAGAAGCACTTCAAGTTTGTCAAGGAGTTACTCGCTATTTAAGAAATTTGCGGACAGGGCATGGAGTTGCTTCACTTGGAAACAACACGTTGTGCTAAAATTAAAATGAAATTGTATCTATGTCTATGCAGTTAAGCACAAATACATGAATATTTCCAAAATGCATATTATAATACTCCGGACTTTGCCTGATCTTCCAACAGTGCAGATAAATAATATATCCCTAAATCTTCTATTTTGCCTAAAAAAGAGGAGAAGGCTGAGCGATATCTTGACCAAAACACCCTTTCATATGTCGATAATCCAAAATACTACTATTAACCTCTTTCCTTCAGAGGTCTATATTTACAACTAAACTTAAACTTGAAATAAGTGTAAAATTGGTACATTTAAAAACCGTGACCATGTCGTGGTCCATCTAACTTTACTGTCGAAAGAGTGAATTAAAAGGAGCAGAGTAGTGCTCATTCAAATTCAGAAACCCGGACTTTCATATGCTTTTAAAAGGACACCTCTTTGAAAGGATTATTGAAGATAACCTCAGCATTTTTTGGGAAGCTCTTCGATAGTTGAACGCACCAAGTAATTTCGAAAGAAGAGCGCTTGATGATGTTGCTGTCCATGTTTTATGGGCAATTCCGCCTTGATAATCAACTTCTTCAGTACAAGTGCATCGCCAAGAAGAAATATAATCAGCGCGAGCAGATGTTTCGACTGAAAAATACTAGCTTCAAAGCCGATGATGTCAACTCTCTTGAGACGTTTGCCAAACATTCAAAGTTTCCCTTCCTTGAGCAAGATATATATATCTTCTTCATCAAAATTAAAATGTCCTTTAAATCCTGTCTTAAGCTTAAACTGCACATGAATACACCATTTAAGAAAATTACTTCGCATTAGATGTGGATCCACTTGAAAAAAGAATTCATTGACTCACAAAAATTTCAAACAAGCAACCTTCATTTCTCCACCACGGATGCTAGTTAGTTTTATTTTATATGGAGTCTAAATCAATTTCAGCTCTCAAACTCGTCCGCACAATAAAACATCTTCTCTTTCTAGGTGCTTATTTGTAACCTATTTAGTTCAAGATCCTGACCTACATGGCAGCAAAAGAACCTCCAGTACAGCACTGCAGTTTCTTTAAAACATGAACTAAAACAACTTAATATTGGCCAGCACGAATGTAGCGTAGACTGACAAAGTCATGGGCAATTTTTGATTGTTTAAAACAAATAAGAATCTTACGTGTTTCCAAAGTTTTAACTCGCTGTTTAAACATTCGTGCGAGAAAGAAGTCAGCACAAGAAGCGAACTAAAAATATTTTTAGCAAAGGAACAAACCTTTAAAAGGGAGAGGTCAGTTAGGTGTGTGAATAATTTTTCTAGGCGCTGTGAACTTCGTAGCATATATGCTATCCTAGGAAGGTCTCATTGACTAACTGGTGTATGTAGTATCAGATTCTGAAATTTTGACATTGGAGATGGCACTCCTTCCATATCCAAAAGGGACAGAATCTAAGCACATTGAGCAAGGAACATAGAAAATTTTGATCAATTTTCTTTTCCTGTTTAACATGAATAATGAATAGCAAAAATTATAGTGCATCCGGATACAATATCCTTTGACCTGTCTCCCGGCTAGAAAAAGACCAATAAAGATACTACAAGTAGAAATGAACAAAGGAATTTTTCAAGAATCAAGATTATTTACACGTGCTTCTCATGTACAACTTGTGATTTTTGAAGGATCTGAAAATTCTATTAGTTGGTCCCACAAGATAGTGAACCTCATTATAAACCGAAGTTTCCAAGTGAATCCGTCCATTGCAATTGTATATTCTAAGAATACTCTGTAAGATGTATTGTGGAACATCAACCTAATATGATGGAGAGAGAATGACCCGATTTTGTCAACCTAAGATGACTAGGTCATTACTCTTCATATTTGCAGATAATTGTATTTTCTCTATAAATTGAAAGAATGAAGTTTCAAGAAACTTTCCAAATAATATTTTCATGCATTTTACTTTTTAAAAATTAAGCCTCTAAGATGTCGCGGTGTGTAGCATCCATTATAATTAGCAATGTCTAGTGGCCTTCGTTGAGAGATCCTAGATCCATTTATTGGAAATTAAACAGAGGGAATAAGCTTGAAGGTTCACAATACTTTCTTATGTTCTAACTTGGAACGCAAAGTTAAATATCATCCTATCTGCTGAATTAATTATACATACGCTCTCGACGATTCACCTTGATGAAAGACTAGAATGCCACAAAAAGTTGAGGCCACTCAGCCAGGGCAACAAACACCATCAAACGGTACTAATCACAGACACCATTCAACTTGGGCATGTCTTAGAAATTGTAAAACGATTGAGGTCGTACCTCCACCCAACCGCCAATGGTGATTGTGGGAACTCCGCGCAGCTTCTCAAGAAGATCCTTCAACCATTTGCAGCACAACCCTGCATCATCAGTTTCAACGAAAAAGTAGAACTCAGCTTCCACCAAAGAAGATGTATCCTCAATGACAGCAAATGCGGGGCCGAATTTGATCCACGCAAGATAAAACAAGGCCGAGGAGCACCGACTTTTGCACCAACTTTTGCACCAACTTTTTCAAGCTTGTTGAATCTATTAAAAATTTCTTCACACCTTAGCACTTGCGCAACTCAAGGGACTCTAAAAAAGGACTTCCACTCAAAATTTGCTCAAGTATATAACCACTCTACTCTGAATATTCTATCACCGAGACCTTAAGACAAGGCCACCCGATAGTCCAGCATAAGGAGAAACGGCACAAACTGACTTCCAAGCGCACCAACTCACTCGAGCTATATACAAGAACAGTGGCAGTATATAAAACAACGGCTATCTAGTCAGCCCCAGGCGGAGATCCTGCATGTGGCACCCTGCCGCGAAGCGGAGCCGAAGGTCGACCTTGGGGCGGTCAGCCTCGTTGCACTCGAAGTCGGCAACGTGGAACGTCTGCACCGTGGGCGAGGTGCACTGGCTCAGGACGGCATCGACGAGGGACAGGAAGTCCAGGGGATTGCGAGGCCGGTGGTGGTCCAAGTGGACTGCCAGCGCTTGGAGAGGACGCTGGTCTTGACGACGTCTTCAAGGGGCAGAAATGAGAAGATGTGGATCACAGCGTCCTCTCGGCGGCGTCAGTTTGTAAGGACCTCAACAAGGGCAGGTGCAGACGCCTCTGGTGGCATCAGGCCGTGTTAGGGAAAGGATAGGCGAGTTTGACCTAAAGACAATCCTCATCTACTTCAAAGCAGAGGAACATGAAGAGCCACGGGCAGAGAGAGAGAGAGAGAGAGAGAGGAGTCGGTTTCGAGTCTACTTGGGAGAGAGGAGAGCAATTCTGGAAAATGTTCATTTTTAGATTTAGGAATTCACTTTTCTAATTTTATGTATGAATATATTGGTTAACCAAAAATTCTTTTTGGCATATCAAACAAATGAAAGTTCAGAAAACTAATTTTGAAAAATATTCTCACCCTTAATTGGTCATGTCCATTCGTGGATATCAACTCGCATTTCTTTGATATAATTTGACATTGACAGCTCATATAGGCATATCTGTATCCTTCTTTAGATTATTGGGTGTATCAAAATTTAATCACATGCATGGTCCCAAGTGGTGTAGTAAGATTCAAGTAGGTCAAGAGGCTGCTGATTTTAGTATTTTGAACCTGACATTTTTTAAATTGATTTCTTAAGTCAGACACCCCCCAAAAAAAATATTTTTATTATATTTTTTGTCATCAACTTTAGATGCATATGTCCATTTTCTTTCTTTCCGATTATCAGGTCTACATTATGGATATTTCTTTATAGAATAAAATTTAACGGATCGGATCATCTGTCCTTCCAATTGATAATAGCGATCCAGAATTGTGCGATGAAACGTCTCTTCAAATAAATTGTATTTATTAGGTCCTAATAAAATCAAGTGCTTGTGTAAAATAATATTTTATCGCTCTTAGTGAACCGTATGGTATTTCACTGATAAATGAGATATATGTACATATTACATTTATACGATATTTCCCCTCAAGAAGTATCCCCAACAAGTCTAACCTAATTTAATTGAATACAATCTTGCTAAAACGAACACATCATTCTCTTGAACAGCCATGATGCCTCTAATATGAATGGGGCCAAGTCGTTTATCATGTTTGTATTCTATAAATTCTAAATCAAGAGAAAATGATCCGGAAAATATGACAAAAAGAGAATGACATTCTCATTGACAAATGAGCCGGAAGAATCATGTTTAGGTTTACTTGTTCTACCTAAGATTACGCACTTGGAAAATTAAATATATTCATATACAAGTAAGCGTCAATACTAGCTCAAACATTGTGTAGAACGTAATTTTCAATCAATTTCTTCCCTATTTTATATTTTATATACTTTTTTTTTTTTAAATGCTCGTGGAACTGCCATGGCCTAATCAATTTCAAACGTAAGAGAATGGATCATACATATTCAAATGCCTTTCTTGTAATTTTTCTATTTTTAGTTTGACTAAGTCTTGGTGACCTTGTTTAGGTTTAAATTAGTTGATCCAATTCATCGGAATCATGGGTGCATCCTTTACATGATGTTTAATTACTTGAGCCGACATTAATGTTTCGCACGAAATGAAGTGAAAATGAAGCATCATAATAAACTTTACAAGTTGCTCATTATTCATCTGTTCATAAATCAGAAGACTTTAAGGAGAGTTTAACCAAATTTTTTTTCCTCCTTATTTACAACATATCGGACAACTTGTTTAGCTTTTTTAATCATACATTAAACAAGGCGATCCATATTTCAATTGTGTCTTCCATAAGAATTAAAATTGCATTCATATTATGCGTAGAGTTTTATCTTGATGCATGTAGATGAAGGGTATGCGTGTTTGCATAGAGTTAATTAAGTTAGGATTCTTATATGTTATCACTATTTAAAAAATGCACTACGGGCACCACATGCATCTATGTAGTTTTCGCTTTTGCAACTATTGGTAGTTTAATAGCAAGCTCCAATCCGCAGTTTCGACCCTTGAATGCTTGGAAAGTGTTTCGCCACTGAAGGCTTCATCTTGCTCATTGATGTCTCCTTCCTTTTCGATTTTAGAATCTAGAAAAACTCTAAAATAAGGTGAAAGCAATGATCATCTCATGAAATAAAGTGAAAGAAAATTCTTGACCTATGCCAAGGGCACACCATCCAGTTCAATCTTCCTTTGTATCTTGTTAAACGACCTTTCCTTGCTCCAAAGGACTCACCTCAAGTCAAGACAATTAATAAGGTTAATGAAAATCGAGGGACATTGCGAAAGTAAATATCAGAAAAAATGAAGTATTAATGATGTCACAGAGGTTGAAATTTGCAAAAGATAAGCATCCAGATATCAAATTCAATTGCTACAGACTATGTAGTCCCGACACGACACGATATACCAACACGTTATTTATTAAAAATAGAGAATTCGACACGTTATGTATTTAAATATAAAAGAGTCTAGAATTAATTTACACAAAAAATATTAATTCAACATTTTTTCATATCATTCATTATTTTAATTTGACAAATTCAACTACATTTCATTACAATAATACATAAAACTTAGAGGGAAAAAAACATTGTTTAGAGGAAAATGTTGAAATGATATTTTTAAATTTATTTGTTTATCATATGTAGCATTTTTTATTACATAGTAAAACACTTTTAAAAAAACTAAAATAATTCAAAAAAAAACTGAATATATATATATACCCTCGCTGGGCCCAAGCGAGGGTGCGGTGTCGCCTAGGCCTCAACCGAGGCATTGCCTTAATCTAGGCAAGCCTCCCCCTTTTGCCGCTTATGGCCAGCAAGGTCGCTAAATCCCTCCAATGGTGGCAGCGGTAGCGCCTAGCCACCAGCCCTACCTCTTTTTTTGTTTTGTTTTTTTTTTTTTTGTATTTACATTTTGACCCCTCAAATATTAGATTTTTTTTTTTAAATTGACCCGTGCATTTCAAAATCGCATGTCGGAGCATGTCGGAGAGAGTTGACCATGTGTTGGATTTTTTTACACTCGTTGACCGTATGTCAAAACATGTCGAACACGTGTCGGAGTGTCAGACACAATATGAAAACTCCTGGAGAGTGTCAGTGTTCCATAGGCTACAAGGACCCAAATGGTCATCAAAGTTGTAGCCGTTGCTGATAAGCAGCTAAAGTTTGACCGAGATTCGGTGGTTGTGTATGTATGGACAATGTGAAGTCCAATGTTTCATTGTCATTTCCTAATCCGAAAATTAAGGTTCAACTATGGGGATTGAATGAGTTCCTTCCTTGCAGCTTCTTCATAGTCTATGTGAGGGGAAAAGTATCAAAAAAGTCATAAACATATTGTATTGGTACCAATTCAGTCTTAAACTTTTCAATTTGACCAATTTAATCCTAAACCTTTTAATATTGGTACCAATTTAGTCCATTCGGCCAATTTTGGCCGGCCGGCGCTGACATGGACGTTGGCCGGTGGCTGGACGCTAACGTGGCAATTTTTATGATTTTTTTTATTAAATTTTTATTTTTTATTTTATTTTTTCTTTTCTTTTCTGCTTTCTTCCTGGCGGTGGCTGGCAAGCCTCCGGTGAGGCTCGCCGGCCACTGGGTGAGGGCCGCTAAGCCCTTGCCTATCGCCGGTGAGGGTTGCGGCCCTCGCCCAATCTCTCTCAAGGCCGCCGGCGAGGCGACTTTGCTCGGATCTAGGCGAGGCTAGCCTTGCCCACGGCTAGCGAGGCCATGGCGGCCATCGCCAGGGCGGAGGCGAGGGTCGTGACCCTCGCTCAGCCTCGCCCTGGCCTTGCCACGGGAGGAGGGAGAGGAGGAGGGATGGGGAGCGAGCGAGGGATGGGTTGTGGGACTAGCACCATCGGAAGAAGGAGAGGAGGGTGTTGGGGTGGCGGGCTAGGGTTTCGGAGGTGAAGATCGGGCGGAGGAGCGGTGGCGTGAGGCGTAAGAGGTGGGGGACCAGGGCCTCGAATTGGGATTTTGTGGAGGTGAGGGCAGCGGTGACGAGGTCGACAGCGGAGGAGGCGTCGGGGACTCAGCGGCAAGGCCAAGGTGAGACCAGATCTAGGCTAAGCCGCCTCGCCCGCGGCCCTAGGCGAGGCTGAGTGAGGGTTACAACCCTCGCCAGCGGCTAGCGAGGGCTTCACGACCCTTGCCTCTGCCCTGGCGATGGCCACCATGGCCTCGCTAGCCGCGGGCGAGGCTGGCCTCGCCTAAATCCGAGCGAAGCCGCCTCATCGGCGACCCTTGGAAGAAAGGCAGAAAATAAAAGGAAGAAGAAAAAAAATTAATAAAAAAAAAATTCGAAAAAAATCATAAAAATCATAAAAATTGTCATGTCAGCGTTTGGCCACCAGTATACGTCCACGTCAGCGTCAACCGGCTAAAATTGACCGAATGGACTGAATTGGTACCAATGCGGTTTAGAGCTTTTTTGGTACTTTTCCCTCTATGCGATTGGTTGACATTTCTTAAAGAGTAACATTCCTTCCTTATTTTTACGCTTTCTATTTTTATCTTTATTTTTTGGTCGGTTTTACGCTTTCTATTTACACGGCATAGTTTCTCTTTTGTGCGTGTTTTTCTTTTTCAATTTTCCTAATTTTTTTTACTGACCACGCAAGTGATCAATGGTCAATTAATTTTCTCCACAAATCGCTAAGAATTATCAAGATACTTCGCTTAATTGCTAAGAATATCGAATTTTTTGTCATTCCGATAATTCCTTTTGGAGAGCAGTGAGGAGACGTAGGGCTTAATGGCGACAGTGATGACGGTTGTGGATGAACATTAACAAGGATACATAAGGAGGAAGATGAACAATAAAAAGACAATAAAAGAATATAGGAAAAATCTAAAGATAAATTTATTAAGCAAAACAGCATCATTTTAATAAAATTTATCAACCTCATATGTCAACCAACCGTGCTACATAAGACGTTTGGCTATAACTAAACCAGCAGAGCTAACATTTTTAGGTTTAAACTGATCAAAATAACAGAATTGAAATTTTACTCAGATTTAGGATTACATCGGCAAAATTAATATATTTATATTAGAATCTGATTAACAAACTTCAGAAGATAACTCGCTGATCGATCAGACTATTTAACAAAATGAAAGCCTTCTCTGGCAACTCTGCCACATAAACAAGAGCCCCCAAGAAGTACATCGACCAGAGGGTGAGCGAGGAGCCTATCACCATATACAGCGCCCACAACCCTTTAGTTGCTCCGAGAGCATGCTCAGGCCAAAAACTAATAACCGATTCTCAGGTTTATGTACCATTGCGAAACCGGTAATTCTACGAAACCAAAAAGTGCTCATTGGACACTACGAACACCTATTTCAATAGTCTTCTATCCTCGAGCCACCATAAATATTGCCAGTAATCATTAAGTTTATGATCCAGAGGATTCACTTCTTTCCACTTTCCTGTACAGAATATAGCATATGCGTCGGCTGCGTACCTGCCCAAATATATGAAAAGCAAAGCACATCACCAGATGATTCCCAGCCAAATTTGAAATATTCTCAAATCTAATGGACGTTAATGACAACATACACAGACCACAACCATTGCCCAACTTACTTGCCAACACCATGTAGCTGAGTCACATGAGTCCAGCTCTCATCAAGGTATTCACGTGACATTCGCACAATCATTCTAGCCCTCTTCCTTTTCAAACCCAGGTACTGAATAATAGACTCTAGAGTTTCTATAGAAGCCTCTGCCGCCTTTGTGGCATCAGGATATTCCTTGAAAAGAGCATCTAAGTACTGGCCCGTCTGCAAAAGGTCAGTCGTTAGTTAATCTCACATTCCATGAGTAAAATAGATGTACAAACAAATAAAAATTAACTACCAGCTCTCCAAGCTTATCCCTACCTATCCTACTACTTTAATGAAGCATAAAAAAAGTTAGTCAATACAGCAGCTTAAACCATACTACAATATAAGACATCTAAAAGCTCGAGAACACCTATCCTTTAAATGCAAAAGATCAAGAAAGGTCCACATTTATCTTTTATATCATACACTGAACCAAAAAAATGCCACAAAATAAATCATAAGAAAGAACAGAAAGAAAATGGCAAGACCTAAACCAAAATCAATAGATGTAGATATCCCACAAGTATGGGTTATGAGCCAGTACTGCATGCCCATAATTCAGCACTGAATATAATTCTCAAGACTCAAGAATGTTCTACTCAGAAAAATGACCAATGTTCTTTCATTCGCCAGGGGAATTGCTTTCCTCTGACGTTTCCAAGTTTGACCTCCCCTGTTTCCAGAAGAAAAAGATGTGAGGCCACCTTTAGGGTGTAAAATATTCCCCAAAATTCAGGTTATGTTAACTTAAAAAATCGTTGGTGATGCTTCAACCCAAGTGCTCTTGCTGGCATCACGGTCCTGCTTGTGTGCTCTCAAAATCAAAGAAAGGTTGGGATTTTACAGTGTGATGTGGGTTTTTTCTCTGGCAACAGCAAACGTAAAGGACTGATTCCAAACCAGCTACCTTGGAACCGTCCTGGTTGGTACGGTTGCTGGGTTGAACCAGCAAGCACCAAGAACCGATCCAATCATTGGCGAGTTCCTGGTTTTTGAGAACAGGACTGGTTCTCACCTGATCCAACCTTGGACTGGACCAACCAGGTCAGTTCCGACCAGTTCCTCCTGGGTTGAACCAGACCTAGTGCTCAGACTGAACCAGAACCAGTGCTCACCCCCAACTCAGAAAGAGGAAAAAACAAAAAGTAAATGGTTAGAAAGACGAGCTTTGCTAGGAAATCCATGCAAATGTTGGCTTTCCTCATATAACTGTCACATGACATTTCCACTCATAATGAATGAGTCCCTGCAATGCAGCAGATGTGGAAGACGCCTTGGAAGGAGAATTAATTAGAATAAGACTACTTTGCTAATTTGATTTTTAGTTCAAGATAACTTTTGAAAAACCTTTTTCCCATGCCAAACTCAGCTCTTATCTGAGAGCCATTAATTCAGGGGCTACATTTGAACAGTCGGCCAAATGGGAAAGCAAAATCAGTAATTCATTTTCCCCCATGATTAAATACAAGACCAGCCTTCCTGGAGGAAAGAGCATTGATGAATGTCCTCAATCTGTGGTTAACGTGAGGGAATGCTGAGGAGGAACATGGCAACATACCTGAATATATTGACTAGCCCTATCAAGTAATACCTCGAACGATTAAGTAATCTACATTGCCAAGTTCTTCATATTTTCCAGAAGAGTAGCTATAGTGTTCTTTTTTGTTCAAAAACCCACTCATCACAATTGTTTCAAAGGCACAAGACTGGGGGCACATTCACATCACACATGTAAATACAATTCCTCCCAGCCAAGGATGCAATATGTAGCTAGAGAAAATCAGAAGGCATGTGCATGAATCAACTCACACACCAAAGTGATGACAACAGTTCACGAAGAGTAATTTTACAGCAAGTATAGACTTTCTTCTTAGGCAAGGTTGCAATATGTAGCTACAAGGGGCATGTACAAGAATCAACATACACCAAATGATAACATGAGTTGACAAACAATAGTTTTATAGCAAATTTGCTGGACCTCAAAGGAGCACTAAATACTGAGAGATGGGGAGAAAACAACAAATCACCACTTAGAGACACTGACAAGGCTGCATTCAGCCTCCTGGAGACTGAAGAAACATGTGCAAACTAAAGAGAACCCCAGATACACTATACAAATATAAAAGATCATTTCTTTTCAAGACACTCGATTTAAGAAACCAATTGCAAACCTGCGACAAGACTTGCTTCTGGAATAAACTTTGCAATAAAAATAATGCAAACTAATATATTATGGAAATTTGAGCTTGATTAGTAACCCCGTTAAACAAACTATATATAAAGACAAAGTTGCATAAATTGAAAACTCAACCTGGACTCAACTTTGCCAAGCCTGCTGATCATGTCATGAGGCTATCCAAGCATGTAATCTAAAACTCCTAGTTCAATGGAAATTGACTCGATGTAGACTTTAAGTTAAAATATTAGTTTACCATTAATAACCAACGATTTGTAGTTAGAAGAATTTCAATGCTGTTGTTAGTACATGGAGATCAATATTAATGAAGAAAGGAGAAACAAAACATGTTCCTCACGAAAGACCACGGAGAGGGGCCATTTTCAGGAATATGTCTTAACTTTAGGGGGAACACACCTAACAGGGTCTCTACATCTTCTACTGCCTGTTGACATTTCACATTCTGAAACCATCAGTTTCTTGAAAAACATTCCAGCAATATTGGCAAGTTCTATCTTAGGGAAATGACTGAGTAATTCAGGAAGAGATGAAACCAGTGAACTTCAATTTTTGGAATAGGAAAAGTTAACCAGAGAAGAAAGAAAGAAAAACACAAACTCGACACACACCTTGCTCTACAGTTATGCCACTCAGTACTAAAGTTGTCATCAATTTGTAATCCGTCACTAACTCCAATAAATAAGTATTACTTCTAGGAAGTGACTGACAAAAAAAAACGTGTTCCTTTGGAGTTCTCAGGCACAGCAAGCTTATGGACATGATGAGGACAAATCGAAGTAAGTTTGAGAATTTGTATTTGCTGTTTACACTCATGCTAAATTCAACTTTCACAAATAGATGGTCGACAAGATCAAATGACAAATGTCAAAATCTCTCCTTTCAGATAGCTGACTTAGACCAATTTCAACAAATTTCCAAATTTCCTTTGGAAGTTAAAATTTTCAAATATATACATGGAACTGAATGTTGCAGATAAAGTATTAATCATGACAAATCATAATTAGCTTCATTCTTCCAAACCATGGGGTAAACATAACTCAAAACACAGTATGACATTGCTTTTGTGAGATATATGGGATCAATAATTAGAATCCATGTATTTATAAACTCACACGCAAGGTTGTTAAAGGACCAATTTGAAAGCAGTGCATTTGGTGTAATCTCTTTTAAAATTATGTCATGCCACAGAACACAGGACCTGAAACAGTGTTCAAAAACCTTAGGGGAAGAGAAGGGTAAAAGTTAGCATGCTGTATCTGAGAAACTTACACAGAAGATCACTAATAAAACCAGTGCACAAGGCAAGTGAATTTGGTGGCAAATTTTTTTCCAGTTTTCCATTTTATAGCTGTGAGATAGTTATCTAGATGGGAAAAATGTCCAATAACCACCTCCTCTGCTAATTTTTTGAAACAAGTAAGCCACTTTAACTGATAAATTGTTGCTTATATTATTTTCAATTTATATTAGTAGAATAGAGGAACTTCATGAGAGATTTAACATACTTACCTTTAAATCATAATTAGGATAGAAAAAAAAAAAAAAAAAAAAAAAATATATATATATATAATAACACCCAAGCTGGAAAAGGAATCCAGTACAAATGAAAGCTGGAAAAAAAAAGGGCAGAAGTTAGCCTTTCTAAGATGCAAACACATCCTAGCTCTTCTACATTAATGAAACCCAACCTACCGCCCAAAATAATAATAGCAATAATAATAGTAGCAATAATCTGCCACTAGCTCCATTCACAAAACTCCGTATTAGACGGAACGAGAAACTGATTTTTTTTTTTTTTTAATGAGTAAGCAATTCTTTGCATAATCATACTTAAACAAGTGAACAAGTTCGTGCCTGTTCAGATACAAAGGAAAGTCAGCAGAAGAATTGACATGCAATACAGACAAAACACTTTTTCATACCTCATTATCAGGGTTTTCCTCTTGCAATTTCTTCTCCGTAAGCCCATGTCATTATTCACTAGTCCTATGTCTGGGTTATGCATAGGAATTTATCGATTTAATATATTACGTTATTATGAGGTCGCCTATTAACTTACAAATCACACTATTGTAATTTGCAGCGATCCACTTTGAAGTAGGTCCTTGTATGACTGAATATAATATCCAAATTATGTCCCTTCTTGCCTTTGGACAGATTTGAAGAAGCGGCTGTCACTCTTTCTTGGTTTAGCAGTACATATAGAGAAGTGCAAAGCTTCCCTAAACTGAAGTTTGTGGTTAGGACGAATCAAGATCTGTGAAATGCTCAAAATTCTTGCCACGCTTTGGCCTTTTCAACTTCATTCTAGTATTCTCTATGGGAGAGTCAGTTCCCAACTTTTCCACTTGGAGGGCACCCAATAGTTGTAGTTTGCTGATCATCCAGGGCAATGCTAGCATAGTCCCCACAGAACTTCTCTACATTTTCATTAATAACTAAAAACCATAAAAATTTTCACTCCATGTCAATTTGACACCATTATTTTACAGTGTTGACCCCTAAATATCAACAACATTGAATCCAACCCTAATAGAATTAATTAAACAAGGTCCACATTGTAACCCCACTGAATACAAGCTTAAATATAAACAAAACTAATTGAATATCAGTAACCAAAATTCCTCTCAATGTAAACTAGATTCATTCTCAAACAAGCATTCGCACTGTATTTTGGCCATTATTCTTGAGCTGGATCTACAAGTTTAAGTATGTTATTGTAAGGTGAATACATGAATGTGCAAATTGGTTATCGATGTTTGACAAAGAGTTTTGGACCCAAACCACATAAAAACTAAAATGTCATCATCTCCAGGATCAAGAACATATCTGTAAGAAACATCAGACTTTCGGATCGTGGGAGCAATATCCCTTTTGTTAAAAGCAATTTCACATTCTTTTTATGGCCCCCGTTGGACAAAATATCCTAGTGCGCTCATCTCAAAGGCATTAATGAGACATCCTTTTCAAGTTATCAGAGACATTGACCCCATCCCCTGCTTAGCAGGTTGAACCAAGACCACACAACCTTTCTGAACTCAAAAACATTAAAAGCTTCTCAAACCAAGAGCAGCTCACAAGACTCTAACTACAATGTCGAAAATTTCTGAAACGGGACCATATTTCTAAAATAAACAGAGCGAAAGGAGAACCAATTAGTTGCGCATAATCTACTTAAGCCAAAGTCCATTGCATGTGTGCAATCGAATAGGATCGACCAAGGGAAGGAAGGAAGCAGCGATACCTGTTTGCCAGTAGTGACATTGAGAAGCATACAGATGACGAGAACACGCCAAGGATCATGCCAGTGGCTCTCTTGCAGGAGACGGTGGCCGGAGGGCGGAGGCTTCCATGTGTTATCGGGGCTCTTCCTCCTGTAGGCCTCCGCTCTCTTCTCCGCCGCAGTCAACACCCTCCTCCTGTCATACGCCCGCCTCTTCCTCTTCGCTATCTGCTTCGCTTCCGTGCCTTCCCCTTCCTCATCGACCTTCTTCTTCGAAACCCTAACCTTCCTCGCTCTTGCCTTGCGCTGCGGCTGCGGCTGCGGCGCCTCACCTTCGGCCTTCTGGAAGTAGGGCGAAACCTTAATCTTAACCGCCTTCTTCCCTCTCGCTCTCGCTCTCGCTCTCCCATCTCTCTGCGGCTGCTGCGACGCGCCTTCGGCCTTTTGGAAGTAAGGAGAGACCTTTACAGCATTTCCCGCCTTCGCCCTCGCTCTCGCTCTTCCGTCTCTCTGCGGCTGCTGCGACGCGCCTTCGGCCTTTTGGAAGTAAGGAGAGACCTTTACAGCATTTCCCGCCTTCGCCCTCGCTCTCGGTCTCGCCTTGGCCCGCGACTGTGGTTTCTCGTCACCTGGCTTTCTCTCTCCGAGGGTACCACCACCAGCACCGCCGACAACGCCGTCGTTGCCTTCGCTGTTGCTCTTCTTCTGCTGGAAATAAGGGGAGAGCCTGGGACCGCCGTCGGAGCGCGAAATTGGTGCTAACCCCTCCTTCTGCTTCTTCAACAACGGGCCACCCGTGTAGGTGAAGCGCGAAATCATCTCCAGGATCTTCTCGCTGATGGGAAGGCCTCCCTGTTCGGGATCAGCTTCCGCCGCTTGACCGCTCGCTCGCTTCTTCTGGGTCGCCGGCTTCTTCTGGAAGTAGGGAGAGACGACGGCGGCGGCGGGCTCCTCTCCATCGTTGGCTCTCTTCTTCCTCTTCTTCTCCATTGCATCTCCCCCACGAGTATGTGATTCGGGAAGAAGGACCGACGATGAAATCTCCCCTCTTTCTTTTTATTTTCTTTTTTCTTTTTCTTTTTACATTTTCCCTTTTCTTTTTCTTTTTTATTTGGGCAATCGGCGCCAAACCCAAAAAGACCGCCACTTTTGTTCCCGCCACGTCATCTTTACTGGGGGAAAAAATTAGTTGATGAAACTACAGTGAAAGAAAGAGTAAAAAGCACCTTTTCAGTCGTAATTTTCTTAAATTTGTCGTAACTTTTCTGAAATTAACGTAAGAATGGTCACCGTTTTACATGATAATTTATGGGTTGTAAAATACGTATTATTGACGTAATTCGTTTGCACCTATGACTAGTAATATACGATAGAGTTTGTCCGATGAAAATGCTAACCCTAGGTAATTAATAAATAATAGAAGGGATAATGCTTAGTGATTATCCACAATAATTGTAATTACTCTAACTATTTGCAAATGATAAGATACTAAGAATGTGTTTGGTAACGTTTCTATTCAAAAATTATTCTAGGGAATGTAAAAAAAATTATTTTTGTTTCGAGAACAATTTTTTAACGAATAACGCATTTGGTAAACTTATTTATGAAATAAAAAAAGAACAGAAACACGTTTGTAAATTTGTATTTTTTTGTTTCTTTTAATTTTTTAATATTTTTATTTTCTTTTTTCTTTCTTCCTTTTGGCCGGTCACCGGCCTTGGCCATGGCTGGAGAGATCGGCCGACAAGGGCTAGCGGCCTCACCTTGGTTGGGCGAGCTCAACCTCGCCAGATCTAGGCAAGCCCAAGCTTGCCTAGCCAAGGTGAGGTCGACGCATCGCCCGGCAATGGCTCGGCAAGATCGAGCCTCGTCAGTGGCTGGGCGAGCTCGGCCTCGTCGGATTTGGGCGAGCCCGAGCTCGCCCAGCCAAGGCGAGGCTGAGCTTCACTAGGGGTCGGCGACGCTCGGCCTTGCCGAGGGCCGATGACGCTTCGACAAGGTAGCCAACCCTTGACAGCCGGTCACCGGTTATGGTCGAGGCCGGCGACCAACCAAAGAAAAAAGAAAAAGAAAAGAAAGAGAAGAAAAAAACGAGAAAAAAAATTTGTTTTTTCAGAAGTGTTGCAAAATTAAAAAACAAGTTTGTTTTGCTTTTTATTTCTATTCTTTTTTTGTTCCTCAGAACAAAAAGACGGGAATTCTGTTCATAAACAGAAATAAAGACACACAAACAAACAGGGCTTAAGGCTCCATTTGGTAACGCTTCTGAGAATAGGTATTTTTGTTCTTTTGTTCCTGAGAATAGAAATAGAACAAAAACATGTTTGGTAAGTTTTTTGTTTTTTAGAACAAATTTGTTCTCAGAAACAAATTTGGAATAAAAACAAGAAACAAAAAAATGTTGTTTTTTTGTTCCCGAAAACAACTCCAAAAAAAAGAATAAAAAAAAAATCAAGCTTTTTTTCCTTTTTTTTTTTTTTTCTCTTCCTCTCTTCTTCCTCTAGCCGATCGTTGTAGGTCTTGCCGACCACCAGCAAGCCCCCTAGGCGAGGCTCAACTTCACCCAAATTTGGTGAGACCGAGCCTCACCCAGCCATTGTGAGTCTCGCTGGCCACCGACGAGGCCCCCCTTCAAGCCTCGTCGTGGCTAGACAAGGCGACCTCACTTAAATCTCGAGAGGCCGAGCCTTGCTCGGCCACCATGAGCTTTATCAGCCTCACTAGTGGTCGACAAGGCTCCCTTGGCCCCGGCGACCGACTGAAGGAATGAGAAGAAAAAGAAAAAAGAAAAGAAAATTGTAATTAAATTATTAATAAATTAAAAGAAGTTCTAGGGGTGCAAAGGCTTTCAAATAAAAGTAAGGGGAGCTCTAGCATGTTTGTAAGTTATTATCATTTTTAAATCATCAAATGATCGAAGTTGTCCTTTTTCACTTTGATACAATGATCTAGATATATCCAAGCATACCCGTCAAAGTGGATTTTTAACTCATTTATTACCTCAAAATAATTTGAATGGATCTAATTATAATGAGCTTCTAAAATGAAATTCCTAAAATAAATAAGTTTAAATGGGCTTTAGATCGAAGCTATTTCCAACCGATTTAAAATAAGGCTCAGACTTGTCTTTCTCTCTCCCTAGTCTCTGGCCTTGTTTAGTTCAGCTTTGCAAATGGTCTTTGGGACTCTAAAGTCCATTGGCAAAATACAAACACGTTTGGTTCGATTTTTTGGGCGACTTTGGCAAGATGCAATTACATCTCCAAAGAACTTTAAAGGCCCTTAGTCCAAAGCAGGTCTTGAGGTTCTTTGGGAACTTGCATTTCCGGAATGCAAGTTTCGGTCACTGTTCACTTCGCAATTACTGTTCATTCGCGAGGAAAACCATCACACCGAGGCTGACGATCACCGACCAAGGGGGTCGCGCACACCGGTGACCGCCACCTAAGAGTTGCCCAACCCCGGCGACCGTCGCCGGACCTCAGGCGACGCTTGGATCGCGTGACCCAAGCAACTGATGGCTTGAATTGCGTGACCCAAGCGGCCGCCAGAGGTTGGGTGACCTCAGGCAACGATCGCCCAACCTTAGGCGGTCGTCTAGGGGCCAGATCTGGCCATCCGGCAGTCCAGTGGCTGGATTTCAAAAAAAAAATGTAAATATGTTTTTGTTTTTTTAAGTTAATAAAAAAGTTAATAAAAGTCATTTACAAATGCAAATTTTATTAAACGGTATTTTGGCCAAAATTATATCTCAATGTAAATTTTACCAAATGATATTTGCATTTTGAAAAACCATCTTCACCAAAAGGTATTTGCATTTTTGCAAATGCATTCCCCAAAAGTTGAACCAAACAAGCCCTCTCTCTTACGCTTGCCGTCTTCTCTTCATCTAACTTAGCTTAGGACACCCCCAACTCACACATCGACACTTCTAGCTCTTGATTCACTTCACTAATTTTTCCAACCCAAACAATCTCCCTCTCGAAGTCTCCATCTCTCACTAAGTAATCGTGAAATTTTCCATTTTTTAGGGATTTCAATCGAATCTACCCCGGTTGAGCTTTTTCCTCAACCAAATGCTAACCTCTTGAATCTGCTGGAAAAATATGGAGAAGAATAAAGGGAGAAGAAGAAACGTATTGGGGATGAATATGTAACACTTTTTGGTGTACCAAGTGTCGCCACCTAAATTTTGGGTGCATCACCTAGAGTTTAGGCTAATGGACTACTAAGTTTTAAACTTAGCTCGGGCTCTCCTAAGCTCATACCAATTCGCGACTTAGGTTCAAGTTTTTAACATGCAAATGGATTTTATCTAGGAATCGTCACTAAACAGTTCATGGTAGATTGATTAAACACCTAAGTAAAATAATGAGAGAATTATTTTACTCTTACGACCCAGAAATTTTAAGTACAAAGATTTGGTTACACTAGATTTCTTTAATGCCCTTTCGGTACCATTTCTTTTTATTTTTTTAAAATTTTTTTTGCAAGCAATTAAGATTTATTTTAACCTAAATTACTATCATGCAAATATAGGGACCACACGGATGCTCATCCACTATTAAACATTCAAATAAAAATAGATAAATAATAAATTGCATCACACAAAGCAAGCAATCATTTTTATTTTTTTTTGGTTTTCTTGAAATTAGAATTTTTTAATTAACATGCATCTTAACTATATGACCTAACTTTACTAATAAACAAATTCTAATTAAATGATCCTATTATGTAAACTAGTTAACATGCATGTCGCGACCCGATTTTTCGGGTGAATCACCTAGGGTTTGGCTAATGGATTGTTAAGCCTAAACTTAACTCGGGCTCTCCCAAGCCCATACCAATTCGCGACTTAGGTTTAAGTTCTTAACATGCAAATGATTTTTAACTAGGAGTCGCCACTAATCTATTTTTGGTGGGTCGATTAGAAACCCAAGTAAAGCAACGGGAGGTTTACTTTACTCCTACGAACCAGAGACTATGGATACGGGGACTTGATTACACTAGATTTCTCTAATGTCCTTTCGGTACCATTTTTTATTTAAAAAAAATGTTTGGCAAGCAATTTGAATTAATTTTAATTTATCTCCCTAACATGTGAGGTGATCATATGGGTACGCAAACCACCAATTTAACACTCAGGAAAACAATTAAATAATGCATGACTTACCTCAAAGCCACGAAAGCATCTGCAGTGTTAGATTAAAATTCACATCATCAACCCTAGATATGATTTCTAATTAACACGCAATTTTTTTTTCTTTTTTTGTTTTCACTTTATTTAATGGGAACTTAATCTATATGCAATGCATGCTAGTAATCTAATTATGACATGACAACATGACCTAAATTACATGGCTTTGCAATATGATCTAAATTATATGACATGAATAGAGTAAATCATAAAGAGATGCAATAATTAAATGCAATCTAAATGACCTAATTCTATTGACAAGCAATTTCTAATTAAATGGGCCTAAAAAGGAACTAAATGACGTGCATTGCAATTAATCTAATCCTAAATGACATGTTCATGACATTTTTTCCTTTCCTAAAGAAGAATGCAACCTATCCTAAAGAAAAAAATAATTTAGCCTAAGGTATTTTTGTATTTTCTTTTTCTTTTGAAATTCGGAATTAAGGAAAATGCAAAACATAATTATCTAGATTAAGATTCTATCTAGTTTACATTAAGAATCAGGTCAGACTAAATCCTAATTTAAACTAAGATATTATTTTAACCGAGCAAATTCTATCCTAAGATGCAAAAATCAATCTAGACTTAAAATAAAACACGTAATTTATTCTAAAATGCCATGACGTGCAAATAATGCCTTAATTCCTAATTTTTTATGAAATTCGAAATTAAGATCAAACATGCAATTCAGATAATAAAAAAGAAAAACTAACAATCCTAAATGAATGCACTTTTTCTTTTTCTTTTTCATAATTCAAAAATAAAAATCCCTATTCTAATCATGCAAGATAATTAAAAAAAACAAACCTAATCCTAATTCAAACTTTTTTTTGAGATTTCCTTTTACAAAAAATAAAATTAACTTAAACACCATGACATCAAAATCAAACAAGATAAAATTGATATTTGAAAATTGGCGAACCATATCTCGCGCATGAGATCGGGCTGTCCAATTTAAAAATTAAATCGCGAATCGAATCTCAAGCATGAGATCGGATTGATGATTTTTTATAAGGGATTGTGAGTCGGATTTCGGGCGCGAAAATCGAACTGACAAACCTAATTTGAGGGGCACTTTCATGTTGGAATATCAATCATCTATTCATGAGTAATTCTAACAAAATAAATAAATGAAAATAATATAAAAAAATAAAGAAAGAAAAAAAAAAAACTACCTAATTGATTTCTTCAAAAAAAAAAAAAAAAAAAAATGGGCGCTTCGTGCGTGACTCTCCAAAGGGGCAATCGGTCGGATGGATCCGGCAGGGGCAAATGCGCGCGGGCTTGCTTCAGGTGCGGCGGAAGAGGTGCGGCGGCGGGCCTATGCGGTGGCGCGGCTCGGATGTCGGGTTGCTCGGGCTGGGTCGCGGCGGAAAAGGTGGCTCGGCAATCGAACGGCAAGGGCCACAAGCAGCGGCGGCGTCCGGTGTGGGAGCGAGTCCGGCGAGGCGACGGTGGGTTTCAGCTCACACGGGGGGTGCGTCGTTCTGCTGGAATTGCGGATCTTGAGTTGATGCGGTGTGGGGGAACCGGGGCGGAGGCGCGCGGGCCGTGGTCTTGGCGCGGCGGTGATGCGCGGCGAGGTGGCACGGAGACGCGACGGCTCGGCTGTGTGGCTCGGGACCCGAGGCGGTGTCGGGCCGGTGTCACGAGGGCAGTCGCGGATCCGTGCGACTCTCGGGCGGAGGCGGAACGGCGGATGGCTTCGCGGAGAAGAACCCACGAAGAAAAGGAATAGTGCCCCCTCTTTCTTTTTTCCTTTTTCCTCCATTTTTTCCTTTCTTACGCATGGTCCTTTCTCTCTCTGTTCTGCTCTTGCTTTTTGCTTTTTTAAGCAAAAGCAAAACCTTCTGACATGACCACTTTTCCTCCTTTTTCCTTTCTCTGCTTTTCACCTTTTGCTTTCCTTTTTGTTGCTCCTTCTCCACGCACGGATGGATTCCACCCCTTTTGTGTTTTTGCCTTTTTTCTTTTTTTGAACGGAGAGAGAGACTTCAATAATCTGAACAAAGAAACCCCTCCTCAAAGAAAACAGCCCCCCTGAACCTCTCGCATACATGGCTTTTTATAGGGAGAGGAATTGGATTTTCAAAATTTTCTCAAATCAACCTTCGCCAATCTTTTCACAAAATTTTCACCTATTGATAACGATCCAAGATTTCGATAAGATTACTCTTTAATTCCAAATCCTAGAAAGCCAAATCGCAATATTTCGTAATATCTATCCAAAAATTCATCACATCTCGGAAAAATTTCGAATTTCTAATTCCTCACAAGATAATTTATGATCATTTAAAAATAGGCTTGGCCAACTAATTTGAATCCATTCGCCACCGATTCAATAAAAAAACAAAAAATGCAAATAAAAAATAAATGCAACCTAAATCTATATGCTATGAAATCAATAAAATTAACCTCCTAATTTCCTATGCAAAAAATAAATTAATTAAATTGCCAAAATTTAGGTGTCAACATGCACCTAGTATTTTTGTATTTTTTTTATTGAAATTCGGAATTAATAAAAACCCTAATTAAACTATCTAAAAAAGAATAAATTTCCAATTTATTTTAGGGATTAATTTGACTTAAACCCTATCCTATCTTAGAAAACTATTTTTTAGAAAAATGAGATAATTAAGATGTGCAAACATCATCTAAAACCCTATTTATATAAAAAGGTCATTTAGGTCCAACCCTAACCTATTTCAAAAAATTATCTAAAAATGCAATCCTAAAAAATGTAATCTAATTTATTTATTTATTTATTAGACCTACATGTCTAATTTACTAAACCTACATGCTCTGATGCAAAATTTTGATTTTGATTTTTATTTTTGATCTTTTAGTGTTTTTCCAAGACAAGTAATTATCAAATAAACCTTACATCTACACAATCAAGACATTCAACATATAAAGAATTAAAATAATTGAAAAAATAACATGTTGTCTCACAGGTTACATTAACGATTACTTTAACCCTAAACACGACATATAAAAAGGGTTCAAAATAATTAAAAATCTAAACCGAAGTCTTACGAATCAAACTAATAATTATAATGATTTAACAATTAAAATACTATCAAAAAGCCGAAAAATTAATATAATTAAAAAAAATGATCCGACGTCTTACCGATCAAATTAATAATTACAATAATTTTGGACAAATATGAGATTTATGAAATGAATATTGACATACCATGTTCTAATTTAAGCAATAATAACAAAACTTAAAACACAATAAAATAACATAAAATAAATAAAGAAAGAAATAAAAATAAAACTAAAACTAAACTACCTAAAGGAGGGGGGACTTGCAGCAGCGTTGGTGGGCGCCAGGCAGACGGTGGCCGGTGTCGAAGCTCCAGCGAGGGTTGGACGGCAACAGCAATAGGGATGCGCAGCGTCGGTGACCGGCGAGCAGCAGGGTCGCGAGTCGTAGTGGTGGCGGTGAGTAGTGGCGTCGGGGCGAGCTTGATGGTGCAGAGGCGCGGCGACATCGGTCGCTGCAGAGGCGGAGTCGCGATGGTTGAGGCACGGTGGCGTCGGGCTTCGTCAAAGGGGGAAACCGGCGTTATACCGTGGGTTATGGCTCATGAGCGGAGGGAGACACGCAGTCGTCGGTGCTCGGAGTTGCAGTGGTGACTGGTATTGCAGTGGCGTCGGGTGCTGGTGTAGCGAGGATAGAGGTGGAGGCTGTTGGACGCAATGGGAGGCGGGGGGTGACGCTCGGGCGAGGGGGAACTCCGGCGGTGGGATGGCGGGCGTTCCGGCATCGGGTTGCAGGCAGGGGTGCAGCCGTGGAGCTGCAGACGTTGGCTTGGTGCAGCGATGAGTGAGCAAAGCAGCAAGGAGCAATTGCAGACGTCAGTGGCGGTGCAGTGGTGGCGGAGACGCGGTGGCCGGCGAGCAGCCACAAGTTCGGTGAAGGGGGGTGTTGCCAAGGAAGAAGAAGCTTTTCCCTTCTTTTTTTTCTCTCTTTTCTCTCACTCACCTGTCGCACGTCCTTTCACTTTTGCTAACTTTTTCCTTTTCTCTACAACTTGTCATGACAAGAAAAGAGAAAATGGCCTTTTTTTGTTGATTGAAGATGGACGAAGGCTTCTTCTCCTCTCTTTTTTTTTTTTTCTAATTTTTTTGGTCTTTTTTTCACGATTTTTTTTTTTTTTTTTTTTTTTTGCCAATTTTCTCACCCCCCAATTGTACGAGAAAAAGCCCCCTTTTTATATGCAACGAAATTGAGCCCCTATATGGAAGAAGCATAATTTCCTTTTTTTTTATTGCATCTCGCGCGGCCAAGGCGTAATCTTCACGATTTTATTTCATTTTCCTTTGTTCACGCCCATCGACAATTAAAAGATCTGATGTTTCTTTTATTATGTTGAAAATGCATATTACCCGAAGATCAACGCCAAATATAAATCACATTTGAAATATTATATTGAAACCTTCCAATTTTCAACGAAATATAGCTCTCCATATATATATTGTTTGAATATATAAAAGATTTACTGAATATACCAAATGTGCCTAAAATTATATGCTATGCAAATTTTTTTTTTGGGTAAAAATTTAACCCATTTTTATGCAAAATTTAGGTGTCAACAACTGCTTCTCTTTGAAAGTGAGCTTGTAGAGGTTGCCTTCAAAAACAAATTGAGACCTAAATTTTGGTTATGCACATGCAATGAATGATTTTTGTTGGAAAATGAATTCCATTTTTGAATGCAATTTATATGATGCATGGAAACGCAAATGATAAATGAATCTACCTAGAATAACTTACCTTCAAAGAGGATAGAGTAATTCGAGATAATTGGTGTTACATCTCCAGGACCCGTGCCATTCTATGGTCTCTCCGTATGACAGTGTTTGGTTGTGTTTATGACTCGTATCATTCTATGGTTACCTAAACGGAGATTCATTTTCCAGGACCCGTACTATTCTACGGTCGCCTGAATAGGGAAATATGTGTTGTCTAGGACCCGTACCATTCTACGGTCGCCTGAATAAGGAAATATGTGTTGTCTAGGACCCGTACCATTCTACGGTCACCTTGATGAAAAAATTGCTTTTCTAGGACCCGTACCATTTTACAGTCGTCTGTTAGAGCAATAAATGGTGTCTAGGATCCATACCATTCTACGGTTACCTGAATAGGGAAATAAATGTTGTCTAAGACCCGTACAATTTTACGGTCGCCTAAACTGAGATTCACCTTCCAAGACCTGTACCATTCTATAGTCACCTAAACTAGGATTCACCTTCTAGGACCCGTACCATTCTACGATCGCCTAAACTGAGGTTTTGCTTGGCTATGACCCGAATCTTTCTTCAGTCACCCAACTTTGCAATAGAGATCATCTGACCAAGACCCAAACCTTTCTTCGGTCGCCTTAATCGGATTGAATCTGGAGAAAAATCTTTGGGGGACAACTCAATTGAGTGTTGGTATACTTAAAAGGGGATACCTGTGCAACGACAAGTATTTAAAATATGGATAGAGATACTTACCTGGTAACATCTCTGATTCTCGGGAATATGTCTCCTGCAACTTAGATATCCTGTGGAGGCCTCTCACCTCTTGGTAGAAGTAAATTTTGGAACATCAAGGATGCACCTTGTGATGGTTTCTCATCTCCTAATATCATGAGGCATTCTGAAAGGAACCTGAATGTCAGGAGCTCTTGGGTCTTTGAGAAAACATTACCTATTAGACATAATTAGCAAAAGTGCATTCACCAAATAAATAAGCAATTAAGGCTATTATGGGACGCACATTTCAAAATCCACTGAAGTTTTTATCAATTCAATCGGAGTTTATGCATAATGACCTTTGCATCACCCAAAATTCCACTGAAGAGAATTACTGTTCAAGACAATTTTCACTCATGACATAGATTTCTTAAGAATACTAAATGAGACTTTCAGTTAGAAAGGACTTTTACTCACTCTCATTTAGAATGTCTATTTTATGAGAATTACTTCATTTCACCATATTGACAGGGGTCCAAGTATTCTCGCAAGCGGTACAATCTTACCAATCTTAGAGGTCTTTAACATGGACCATATTGTGGGCTTGGTCAATAGCTTAACAAATGGACTCTTTGAGTCAAGGCTATTGAAAGAACAATCTTGTAATCATCTCCGGGTTTACAAATCAAGAATCCTGCAAAATGAGAAAGAAATAATTCTGCTCGCACTTCTTCGAGCGATGCTTATAAACATATGAACTCCTACGTTAATTCAAGTGCCTTAATCTGAAAAGACTTTTTAAGGGACGTAACATAGGCTGGGTTCATGAGTTGAAAAACGAAAGATTGTTAGGCTCAAAGATGTGTATAAGGGTCAAAGTTGATGATCATCTAAGCATTGTCGTCAGTCTTCTCTTTCGCCAGGGATGCACTATTGATCTTGACTTTTTGAGTATTGCTCCATTGGGATTCAACCTTTGGCAACTGATAGTCACCTATCATGACTCTTTCTTTTTCATTTTCATTGGCCTTGCTTGTAATAGACACATCACTTTTTCATGCCCCTAATTTTCATGAATTTTTTTTTCACTTCTTTTTCATGGGCATTGGCCTTGCTTTTACTAGGCATACTGCTTTTTCATGCCCCTTAGTTCTATTTTGATTTCAATTCTTGTGCACAATGCATGCGTTAAGGACTTACACTTTAAATGAAACTCGAACTTTCAAAGGTCTTCATCAATCTTTTGCCTTGCCCTAGTGTGGGGGATGATCACCAACTGGGTTCAAAGAAATGAAATTGCAGGCTCAAGTGGGCTATGCAAATGGTATAAGTATGTAGGATAGAGAAAGAAATGCTCTTCGTCATCCTAAAGCACTTAAATTACCACATGAATTCAATGTAATAGCACGACTTGAAGATTGATGCAAGTGAGAGTAAGAAAATTTCTTTCCATTTATTCCACCTTATGGTGCTGTTTTACCTCCCACTTGCCTCGATGTAGGGTAATTTTTTACAAGGGTAATTTGAAAAGAATATCTATAAGTGTATGGGCTCAAAAAGTGTTAAGCAATGGATCACCTGTAGTGTTTGGGATAGAGAAATGAATTGCCTCTCATCATTTCGGTTGCCATACCTTTTGCGAGAGAACTATTTACCTTGTGTATATGAACCTTCCTATACTCATTTCACAAGTGTATGAGTAGGGGACTATGTATAGGATAAGGTTTGCCTTCCATCATCCCGACTCGTCTCATTTAGTATGCTTAATCAATCACATATCATTCATTAAATTAGTACATCTTGATGTTCTTTAGTGGAATTGGTGGACAAAACAAGATCTTTTTTTAAAAGAGCCCAACAGCTTTAAGCATGAAAAACTGTCAAATTCAAAACAATTTACCACACTTAAAAAATGGTTTTAAGCACTCATGCGGGGGATTGTTCCCCAATGGGATTGCCTCAGCAATGAATGTCCTTGGGTTGTCCTTACTAGCCAAGACTGAAAATCCGCATTTGCCCCTGCACAAAAAAACATGCATGAATAAGATACTATGCGACATCCAAGTGAATTCAAATTGTGCATCCATTTTGGCTCGAATTGAGATTTTATCTCAGTCGTGTCACTACTAGAATTTGTAGTGTTCCCAATTTGTCATCTCTTTCACCAAAGATGGATGGTCCTCTTTTACTCTTTTTAGAAGTGTGTTCTCAAACTTGTTGAGTAACAGTTGAGCTAAATCATTGCAACCCGATGTGCCTTCATATGCTTTCTCATCAAGCCAAGAAAGTAATGCTCAATCCCTGAAAAGCAATAAAGATTCCCACGCAGGGGAAGGTGCAGCTGAACATGCCCCTAATTAAATAAGGAAAACGAACTACTTAGGACCATGAATCATGTGTGCTTGAGTTCTTCACCCTCCTTGATCTTGTGATGTGAACCCTCAAGATCAGAGATTCTTCCTTCTAGATATGTCATTAGTCTATTTATGATGTCATCAAATTCAGCTAACTTAGGAAAATGAGACGGTTCAAAAGTCCTCTTGGCTCTCTTTTTTCAAGTCATGGTTTCTTACTGAAGATAGAGTACCTATGTCATCACAGCCCTTTTACTTGACGAGACAAGCCACGATAGCAGACAATTCATTGACTTGACTTTGGAGGTGTGCAATTCGCTTGTTCATATTGACAATGATACGATTCGGCATTTCGTTTTGATCCGCCATCTTAGCTCTTGACCGTGTACGGATGGGTGAGCGAGATCGCTCCATAATCACCTAATTCAAATAAACTGGAACATGTAAGCATGAGGTGTAAATAGAGAGCCAATCCATGACAGCAGTCTAATCTATTTTTATTCATGAAAAGTTCATAAGAATTTCTTAAAAGAGGGCTAGAAAATAGACACCCTAGCAAAAACAAAATTTTCAAAGTTTTCTTTTTTCAAAATGATTTATTGCATGGCAATTTCCTCATTTCATTTCTAATTGATAAATGAATTAAATCAATAATTAACCTAGATTGTCATGGACCAACCCAAAAGTACGACAAAATAAATTGCATGGTATATGGATAGAAGACTTACTTCACCAAGGAAAATCAATGGCAATCACATAGACACGCGTATGAAATGTGAGGCTCGATTTCTATCTAGATGGCTTAACAAAGTGGAGCTAAGAAGATGATCTGACCGTTGCAATCTCGCATTAATGTGTCAGGTCTTCCTAACTCTGGCTCAGTCAAATGGAATGCCCAATAGTCACGCAGTCTCGAGAATATAGACAAACACAGTTGACACCATGAAAAACTTTCGGGGAAGAGAATGTCAACCTCTACATAGCAGTTTCGCTTTGAAGGAAGTATCATTCTCAACACCATTCTAAAAATCCTATCATAGCCTAGGTTCGACTGCAGGTTGTGTGTGCAATAGTATAGTGCTAAAAGCAGTAAAACATGCACAACAGCTTAAATGCAAACAACACTTCTAATCAAGAAAAATAAATCATTCATCACACATCTTTCTGCAAGATAAGGATTAGCAAAGACTACTCCTCTTATACTTTCCATCTGCAAAAATATTTAACACCTTAGAAATATTAGGGACATACTCGGTATCCTCGCTGCCAAACAAAAACATTTTTAAAAGAAAATTTGGCCTAAGTCCACTAAGTATTTTAACACAAGTCCCCAGCAGAGTTACCAAGTTGTCGCCACCTAAAATTCGGGCGCGCCACCTAAAGTTTAGGTTAATGGACTACTAAGTTTTAAACTTAGCTCGGGCTCTCCCAAACCCATACCAATTCACGATTTAGGTTCAAGTTTTTAACATGCAAATAGATTTTATTTAGAAGTCGCTACTAATCAATTTATGGTAGGTCGATTAGACACCAAAGTAAAATAATAGGAGAATTATTTTACTCCTACGAACCATAGATTTTGGGTACGGGGACTTGATTACACTAGATTTATCTAATGCCCTTTCGGTACCATTTCTTTTTATTTTTTAAAAATGTTTTTGCAGGCAGCTAAGATTTATTTTAACCTAAAATTCTATCATGCATAATGGTGATTGTACATGTGCTCAATCATTATTAAACATTCAAAATAAATAAATAAATAAATTGCATTAAAAGAAATAAACATAAAGCAATCAATTATTTTTTTGGGTTTTCTTGAAATTAAAATTTTATCATAAAACACACATTTTAACCACATGACCTAATTTTACCAACAAACAAATTCTAATTAAATGAACCTATTATGCAAACTAATTAACATGCACCTAATATTTTTGTATTTTTTTTTTATTGAAATTCGAAATTAATAAAAACCCTAATTAAACTATCTAAAAAGGAATAATTTTCTAATTTATTTTAGGGATTAATTTGACTTAAACCCTATCCTATTTTAGAAAACTACTTTTTAGAAAAATGAGATAATTAAAATGTGCAAACATCATCTAAAACCCTATTTTAAAAAAAAAAAAGGTTATTTAGGTCCAACCCTAACCTATTTCAAAAAATTATCTAAAATGCAATCCTAAAAATGTAATCCTAAAAATAAATTATAATTTACTAACCTAGATGTCTAATTTACTAAACCTATATGCTCATGCAAGATTTTGATTTTTTAGTATTTTTCTATTTTTATTTTTTTAGTGTTTTTCCAAGACAAGTAATTATCAAATAAACATTAGATCTAAAAAATCAAAATATTCAACAAATAAATGATTAAAGTAATTGAAAAAATAACCTGTTGTCTCACAAGTTAAATTAATGATTACTCTAACTCTAAACATTACGACATATAAAAAAGGGTTCACAATAATTAAAAATCTGATCTGAAATCTTATGGACCAAATTAATAATTATAATAATTTAACAATTAAAATTCTATCAAAATGTCCAAAAATTAATATAATTAAAAAACTGATTTGATGTCTTACGAATCAAATTAATAATTACAATAATTTTGAACAAGTCCTGCGGTTAATGCCTACAATATCCGTAAACTGAAAATCACTTCACAATATTCAAACTTATAAAATAATATTGAAATTTTAAAAAATAAATAAGAATAAAATAACGTAAAATAAAGGAAAAATCAAAATAAAAAATAGAAATAATCCACCTAATGGAGGAGAGCGATAGCGTTGACACGGGTGAAGGAGACAACCAACGCAGCCGGGCATGGGACTTGGGCAGCAGGGGTGCGGCGGATCGAGCGGCGCTCTGGCGCGATGACGGGCGAGTAGGAGGTCGCGGGTGAGGAGCGGCGACGGGGAGGTCGGATGGCCGGCGTTGGAACTCCTGCAAGGTCACCGATGTGAAAGCAACGCGGGCAGCTGGCGCGGCGGCGTCGGTCTCCGAGCAGGAGGCAGGCGGACGGAGATGTTTAAGTGCTCGACGACAGTAGGGGCGCAGAAATCACTGGTTCATGGGTTGTAGAGGCGTGGCGACGTCAGGCTCTGAGCGGAAGGGACAGGCAGAGGCGAGCAGTTCACGGGCTTTGGAGGCGCAACGTCGGGGCAGACGGTGTCATGGACAGGCGGAACAGTGAGTTGCAGCGAGACGGAGACGCGGCGACCGACGAGCAGCGGTGCTGTAGGGCGAGCTTGCGGGCCGCTCTGACGTCCGAGGATGAGCTACGATAGTATGGGTGGTGGTTAGCGCAAGTGTTCATGGACAAAGGTTGGTAGTAGGCAGTGCAAGGGGTGCAGGAGCAATGGCGTTCGGTGGCTGGGGTTGGCAAAGTGGCAGCGGCGGAGGTGCGGTGGAGGTGCGATGGGCAGCAGCAACACCGACAGCCCTTCAAGGAAGATGAACAGCAATCCCTTTTTCTTTTCTTTTTTTCACCTCTCTCACGTCACTTTCCACGTCTCCTCTCTCTGTCTCTTGTCTCTTGCTCACTTTTTTTTTCTTTGTAATTCTGTTAGAGGGGAAAAAGGAACTCCCCACCCTTTTACGAGGGAAAATGCTCCTCTTTTCTTTTCCTTCTTTTCTCTCACAAATTTTTGCTCCCGTTATTTTCGAAAAAAAATCCCCCCCAGTCACGAAAAATGTAGCTCTCTTTTATAGTGATTTCGGACGGCCGCTTTGTATGGTATTTTCCGAGTTTCCATCTTCTGTCGCACCAAATCAAAGTTGTAAATCATAGCGTAATTAGCGTAATTTCGCAATCAGCTTGATTTCGCTCAGATTTCGTAAAAATTATTGCCATTTATTCACTTGATTTTTAAATTGTTTTTGCATTTAACAAAATCCGAATATTCATCGGAATTTCAAATTTTCATGCATAATCAATCAAATCAATTTCCCTTGTCTTTTCCATTTTTTCATTTTATTTGTTCTGATATGATTTTATTTTATTATTTTCCTATTTACCTAGATTTGTCAAAATTAGATGTCAACAGCTGCCCCTCTTTGAAGGTGAGTTCGTAGAAGTTGCCTTCAAAGACAAGTTGAGACCCAAATTTTGATTATGCACATGCACTGAATGACCCTTTTTTTTTCCCGGGAAATGAATCCCATTTTGAAATGCAATTTATGGAAACGCAAATGATAAATGAACCTACCTGGAATAACTTACCTTCAAGGAGGATAGAGTAATTCGAGATAGTTGATGTTACATGTCCAGAACTTGTACCATTTTATGGTTGTCCAAAATAGTAACATGGCTTTGTAAAGAGACCGCTTTCTTAGGACCTGTACCATTCTACGGTCGCCCTTATGAAAAAATTGATTTTTCAGGACCCGTACCATTACGGTCATCTGTTAGAGCAATAAATGTTGTCTAGGACCCGTACCATATTATGGTCGCCTAAACGGGGATTTGCCTTCCGGGATTTGTATTATTCTACGGTCGCCTTAATAGGGAAATAAATGCTGTCTAGGACCCGTACCATTCTACAGTCGCTTAAACTGAGGTTTTGCTTGGCTAGGACCCAAAACTTTCTTCAGTTGCCTAACCTTGCAACAGAGATCATCTGACCAGGACCCAAACCTTTCTTCAGTCGCCTTAATCAAACTGAATCTGGAGAAAAATCTTTGGGGGACAACTCAATTGAGTGTCAGTATACTTAAAAGGGGATACCTGTGCAACAACAAGTATTTAAGGTATGGATAGAGATATACTTACCTGGTAACATATCTGATCCTCGGGGATATGTCTCCTGCAAAATATGGTCGTGGGAGAGGCAACATGCATTTGTAATCGCAAGCATGCATTAATTCAATGGAGGTTCATGATGATTTCTATCAATCTCGCATCACCTAATTTCCAAAAAGAATATTTCAATCGAACACATGAGTGTCATGGATGTGTCAAATGAGGGATCTTTCGGTCTGAAAGGACTTTTCTCTCATCTTCATTAAAAATGGTCATCTCATCCTGACCTTTGATGCATGATTTTGACAATCACTTTATCTCACTGTCATTATGCCAAACAAGGGTCTGGGCAATCTTGCAAGTGATACGACCTTACCAATCTGAGAGGTTTTTAACAGGGACTGTAATGTGGGCCTAGTCAATGGCTTAATGAATGGGACTCTTTGAGTCGAGGCTTATTGAAAAATGATTGATATTCCGCAATCATCTCTGGGTTTACAAGTCAAAAACCCGGCAAAATGAGAAAGAAATAATCTTGCTCGCACTTCTTCGAGCGATGCTTAAAGCATGTGAACCCCTAGGTTAATTCAAGTGCCATAATCAAAAGAGACTTCACAAGAGACGCAGTATAGGCTGGGTTCTTGGGTTGAGAAACAAAATTATCGTTAGGCTCAAAAAGTGTTTGGAGGGTCAAAGTTGGTGATTATCTTGGCAATATCACCAGTTTTCTTTTTCACCACTAAGGATTCTCTTTATATCAAAACTCCATTGATTGTAACACCTCAACATTTGAGCCTTTTTTTTTAGTACCGCCTTGTTGGGGATACTACTCACTGCATTGAATGTTTGATTTTTCTCTTTGGGCATTGGTCTTGCTTTTACTAGGCACACTGTTTTTTTATGCCATATATTTTTTTGCACTTATTTTCTTTGAACTTGCACAACCTCCATCCTTTATCAGCATTCTAAGCCATGTTACTTGAATGGTTCTTTTCTTGTCTTGCCCCAGTGTAGGGGATGATCGCCAACTGGGTTTAACATGAAACAAATTTATAGGCTCAAGTGGGCTATGCAACGGATAAAAGTATAAAGGATAAAGAAAGAATTGCTCTTCATCATCCTAAGGCACTTCAAATTTCCGTACGAGTTACACTGCGAAAGCAATACTCGAAGATTGATGCTAGTGAAAGCAAGAATATTTATACCATTCATTTCAAATTTATCCCAATATGGGATGATTATTGACAGGGATAATTTAAAAAGAATCTCCATAAGTGTATGGGATTCAAAGGGGTTAAGCAATGGATCACCTATAGTGTTTGGGATAGAGAAAAGAATGTCTCTCATCACTTTGATTGATGTACCATTTGCGAGATCACCCTTTCCTTGTAAGCACAAAATTTTTCCACACAACTCACTGGGATTAGTGTATGAAATAGTGTATTGAATAGGGCCCGCCTTTCATTTTTCCAAAGTATCCCATTTGACACATTCAATTTATTTCACACAATTCATCAAGGAAAAAAAAATACAAGATTTGCAACAAATTTGAACAATTCAACTCATTGAAGCAATTTATTCATCATAGAAATGTTTGCAGTTCAAAACATGACATGGCAAATTCTATTATGGGTAATACTTCTTGACAGCATCTGAATTAATCAGAGTAGAAAACTCACGACCATCCATTTCTGCCAAGATCAAGGCACCACCAATAAGTACCTTCTTCACCACATATGGGCCGTTGTAATTTGGAGCAAACTTGCCCCTAGGATTTGGAAATATTGGTAACAACTTCCTTAGAACAAGATCATTTACCTCGAAATGTCTCGGCCGCACCTTCCGGTTGAAAGATCTAGCTACTCTATGTTGATATGTTTGGCTATGGCAAAGAGCCTTTAGTCTTTTTTCGTCAATCAAGTTCAACTGCTCAAATCTTTGCTGCGACCATTTTGCCTCAGACAACTCCACTTGGGATAAAACTATCGGAGAAGGAATCTCCACTTCGACAGGCAGAACTGCCTCCATGCCATACACCAAAGCAAAATGGGTTGCCCCAGTAGAAGTGCGGATCGATGTTCGGTACGCCATCAATGCGAAGGGTAACCTGTCATACCAATCTCGATAATTCTCGGCTGTCTTAGCCAAGATCTTCTTAATGTTTTTATTGGCCGCTTCAATAGCCCCGTGCATTTGAGGGCGGTAAGGGGACGAATTCAGATACTTAATCTTGAACTCTTTGAACAACCCATCAACAAGTTTGTTGTTCAAATTTGTTTCGTTGTCGGTGATGGTTGCTTCAAGGACGCAATAGTGAGCAATTATGTCGCGTTTGACGAACTTCACAACATTGCGAGCAGTGACACTTGCAAAAGATGTAGCTTCGATCCATTTGGAGAAATAGTCTATTGCCACCAAAATGAATCGATGCCCATTTGAAGCCTTAGGGTTGATTGGGCTAATCACATCAATGCCCCACATCAATAAAGACCATAGTTCGGAAAACTAGTGTAGCTCAGTTGGAGGAACATTTATCTTATTTCCATGAATTTGGCAACAATGACAACTTCGAACTTACTGGATGCAGTCACTTTCCAATGTGAGCCAGTAGTAGCCTAATCTCATGATCTTCTTGGCTAACATGTGTCCATTCATATGAGGGCCACATACTTTTTCGTGTACTTCTTGCATGATTTGAGTGGCTTGGGCTGCATCTACATACCGTAACAGGATCGAATCGTAAGATCTCTTGTACAGATTCTCACCACTGATGAAGAATTTCGAGGCCATCTTCGTGATATACTTCCTATCAGCCGAAGTACTTCCTTTGGGAAATTCCTACTTTTGAAATTCATGATATAGTAATACCATGATTTTCCATTAGGTTCTTCAGTCAGAGTCATACAATAAGCCGGCTTTGGCAAAACCTCTATTTTCAGAAGCTCGACCTCTAACCTATCAGTGACTTGCAACATAGAAGACAAAGTTGCGAGTGCGTCCGCAAATTGATTATGAGACATTGGCAAATATTCAAACGAAATTTCGTCGAACTCCTTTACTAGATCTCCTAAATACTCATAACACGAGAGCAATTTGGCATCTTTAGTCTTCCATTAACCTACGGTCTGTAGTATGATCAACATTGAATCTCCGAACACTTTTAATTTGGTCACACTCATCTCAATTGCGGCCTGAAGCTCGAGGATGCAAGCTTCATATTCGGCCACATTGTTAGTGCATGGGAATATCAATTTTGCAGCTACCAGATGGTGTTGTCCATCTGGGGATATCAGAATTGCTCCAGTACTAGAACCAGACAAGTTCACGGCTCCATCAAAGAACATTGTCCATGAATCTTCACTTACATTCAAGACACGGTCATCTAGGAAACTATCGTCATTATTTGAGACTCCTGAATTCTCGGCCAATAGATCACTTGGAAGGGGGAGGTTGGGGGTTCAAACCCCCACCTTCTCGGGAGGGATTGGGAGTGGGGAAGATTTCATTTCAGGAGTGGGTTTCGACTCCCATGCCCTGCAAGAAGGCAGGGCAAATGTCTGAGAGTGAGTGTTAGAGTAGGATTAGCGTAGGACTGACAAAAAAAAAAAAGATTAGCAATCACTCGACCCTTAATCGACTTTTGTGGCATGAATTGCACATCAAATTCTGAGATCAAAATCTGTCATTTAGCCAACTTACCCACCAAAGCTGGCTGATCAAGTAAGTACTTGATAGGATTGTTCTCAGTCACAAGGAACGTCTGGTAATGCAGCATGTACTATCGCAATCTATGCAATACTCACACTAATGCGGCACAAGTCTTTTCCACATCAGAACATTTCAGCTCTGATACCGTGGATTTTTTACTCATATAATAAACGGCTCGTTCTTTTTTATCGATAGGACTTTCCTGAGCCAATATTGCACCTAGTGACTCATTATGAATGGTGAGGTAGATAATCAAAGGATGTCCCGATGATAGCGGGATAAGCATCGGTGGATTCATTAAGTAATACTTCAACTTATCGAACGCTTCTCGACACTCATCATCCCAGTTGACTCGTGCATTCTTCTTTAAGAGCTTGAAGAACGGTTTGGCGGTTTTAGAAAGTTGAGAAATGAATCGAGCAATGTAATTCAACCTCCCCAAAAGGCTCCGGACTTCTTTCACTGTTGACGGAGGTCGCAGCTCACAAATGGCCTTAGCTTTAGCCGGGTCGATTTCAATCCCTTTACTGCTCACAATGAATCCAAGTAATTTACCGGATGTTGCTCTGAACACGCACTTAGCAGGATTTAGTCGAAGCTTGAACTCACGGAGTCGATCAAATAGCTTCTTCAAGGTCTCGACGTGGCTTTTTCCAGGTTGAGTCTTTGTAATCATATCATCAACATAGACCTCAATCTCTTGATGCATCATGTCAAGAAATAGTGCTACCATGGCTCGCTGGTAAGTTGCCCCTGCATTTTTGAGTCCGAATGGCATAACCTTATAATGAAAGGTTCCCCACAGGGTGATAAATGCAGTCTTCTCCGTGTCTTCCTCCTTCATCCTTATCTGATTATACATAGAAAAACCATTAATAAATGAAAATAGTTTAAATCTGGCAGTACTATCCACAAGGACATCTATGTGAGGTAACGGGAAATCATCCTTCGGGCTAGCCTTGTTCAGATCCTGATAATCAACACAAACTCGAACTCGACCGTCCTTCTTCATCATTGGTACAATTTTAGCCACCCATTATGGGTATTGTGAGACTTCAATGAATCCCACCTTTAGAAGCTTCATCACTTCTTCCTCTATTTTCTTCGAGAGATCGGGTTTAGTTCTTTGTAGTCTTAGCTTCTTAGGCGGCACGTCTGGATTAATAGACAAACAGTGCTCCACGATCGATGGGTCTAAACTAGGCATGTCAGCATAGGTCCATGCAAAGATATCATGATATTCCTTCAGTAGCTAAATCAAGCGCTCGACCTCATCTTTAGGGAGATTTGCTCCAATTTTCACCTCCTTAGCTTCTTCAATGTCGCCTAAATTAATAGTGACGGTCTGCTTGGATGTAAGAACCTTGGCTTTTTTATGTTGTTCCCAGCTGCGCTACACCTCACTAGAGTCTTCGATTAAGTCTTCAAGATCATTATTATCAGCACTTGTTGTATTAGATTGGACCATTCTCACGCCTTTGCATGTCACAATATTGTTCTTGAAACAGGAAGTAGATGAATCAGAAAGACAAACAGGGTAACCTAGATTTTCTTTTTTTTGAAGTTCTTTGGCAAAAACATTTTTTTGAAACATTTTGACACAAGGAATCATGATGAAGCCCAGGCCTCAGAATTCTCCTTGGATTTTTCCTTTTCTTTTATTGGCTGGATATCATCAACGGGCTAGTTTGGTGTACCTCATCATGCCCTCAAAATAAAACTCATAATTTTATTGAAATTCATCAATCAATTACATTTATTGAATGGAAAAATGCAACACTCAATCACTAAAAGAAACTGAAAACATCTCTTAGAAAGTAATAAAATTCCCACACAGGGGAATGTGCAAAAGCAGTAAAAGAGTTACTCTTGTGGGCCAAAGCACATCTATTCTGGGGGTCATTCATCAATGGCTCCTACGATGAGGTCGTCGAACAAGCTTGTAACTCCTTCCAGTACATCATCAGGGTTTTCGGTCTTCAGGGGTGTCAAATCATCCATACCATCTCACCCATCTGGGACCATGTCACGTGGATCAATATAAAAGCTAGGAGGAGCCAAATACTTTACCAGATAGTCGAATTTGCCGCTAGGCTACCCCAGGGTATCTGCTTCATCTTGCATCATTATGGGAGGATCGGGGAATGTCTCAAGAATGCTCGGGGGTAGTTGGTTTTGCCTCCCTCGCCCTTGGTCAGGTGGCAAGTTCTACATTCCTTGTCTTTGTCCTCTAGAACTTTCTCCACCTCTTCCATGATACCCTAAACCAGCAGAACGGGACCTCTGAGGGGCTTCAATAGGGTTTCGAATACCCTGACCATTTCTTCTAAGACCACGACCAGGAACAAAACTATTCCCAACCATCACTTTTCCCACCATAAGGGCAGCATCTAAAACCTCAAAAGTGGGTGGCGATGACCCTCGTGAAGAATGTATGGTGGACACCAACTCAAATGAGTGGTAACTTGATTCGAACTTAGAATCTGGCTCTACATAGGGGATAGCCGTCTCATGATAAATCCGGTGGTCTTCTTCGCCATACACAGTGACAGCTTCCTTTTGATCACAAATTTCACAGCTTGATGTAAACTTGAGGGTACCGCTCCAGCAGTGTGTATCTAGGGACGACCTAGCAAGAAATTAAATGTGGTAGGGATGTCCAGCACTTGGAAGGGAATGTTGAAGATGACCGGCCCTATTTGCACGTCGAGATGGATTTCCCCGATCACCTCCTTTTTTGTTCCATCAAAAGCTCGCATCGATGTCTTCGCAACATGTATCCTGGACGGGTCCATCTTAAGGCGATGAAGAGTGGCCAACAGGCATATGTTTAAGGCGGACCCATTTCGGGTAGCTATCGCCACCTAAATTTCGAGTGCACCACCTAGAGTTTAGGCTAATAGACTACTAAGTCTTAAACTTAGCTTGGGCTCTCCCAAGCTCATATCAATTTGCGACTTAGGTTCAAGTTTTTAACATGCAAATGAATTTTATCTATGAGTCGCCACTAATCAGTTTATGATAGGTTGATTAGACACCTAAGTAAAATAATGAGAGAATTATTTTACTCCTACGAATCAGAGATTTTGGGTACGGGGACTTTGTTACACTAGATTTCTCTAATGCCCTTTCAGTACCATTTCTTTTTATCTTTTTTTAAAAAAATTTGCAGGCAGTTAAGATTTATTTTAACCTAATTATTATCATGCAAATATAGTAACTACACGGATGCTCATCCACTATTAAACATTCAAATAAAATAAAATAAAATAAATTGCATCACACAAAGCAAGCAATCATTTTTTTTTTTTGGGTTTTCTTGAACTTAGAATTTTTTAATTAACATGCATCTTAACTATATGACCTAACTTTACTAATAAACAAATTCTAATTAAATGATCATATTATGCAAACTAGTTAACATGCACCTAGTATTTTTGTATTTTTATTTATTGAAATTCGGAATTAATAAAAACCCTAATTAAACTATCTAAAAAAGAATAATTTTCTAATTTATTTTAGGGATTAATTTACTTAAACCCTATCTTATCTTAGAAAACTATTTTTTTAGAAAAATGAGATAATTAAGATGTGCAAACATTATCTAAAACCCTATTTATATAAAAAGGCCATTTAGGTCCAACCTAACCTATTTCAAAAAATTATCTAAAAATGCAATCCTAAAAATGTAATCTAAATAAAAAAAAAATTCTAATTTACTAGACCTACATGTCTAATTTACTAAACCTACACGCTCGATGCAAAATTTTGATTTTGATTTTGATTTTTGATCTTTTAGTGTTTTTCCAAGACAAGTAATTATCAAATAAACCTTACATCTACACAATCAAGACATTCAACAAATAAAGAATTAAAATAATAAAAAAATAACATGTTGTCTCACAGGTTACATTAACGATTACTCTAAACCCTAAACACAACATATAAAAAGGGTTCAAAATAATTAAAAATCTTATCCGAAGTCTTACGAATCAAATTAATAATTATAATGATTTAACAATTAAAATACTATCAAAAAGCCCAAAAATTAATATAATTAAAAAAAATGATCCGACGTCTTACGGATCAAATTAATTAATTACAATAATTTTGGACAAATACGAGATTCATGAAATGAATATTGACATACCATGTTCTAATTTAAGCAATAATAACAAAACTTAAAACACAATAAAATAACATAAAAGAAATAAATAAAAATAAAACTAAACTACCTAAAGAAGGGGACTTGTAGCAGCGTTGGTGGGCGCCGGGCGAACGGTGGCTGGCGTCGGAGCTCTAGCAAGGGCTGGACGACAGCAGTAGCAGGGATGCGCGGCGTCGGTGATTGACGAGCAGTAGGGTCATAGGTCGCAGCGGTGGTGGTGAGCAGTGGCGTCGGGGCGAGCTCGAGGGTGCAAAGGCACGGCGGTGTCAGTTGCTGCAGAGGCGGAGTCGCGATGGCTGAGGTGCGGTGGCGTCGAGCTCCGTCAAAGGGGGAAACTGGCGCTACAGCGGGTTCGAGTTTTGGCTCGCAGGCGGAGGGAGACGCGTAGTCATCAACGCTCGGAGTTGCAGCAGTGACTGGTATTGCAGTGGCGTCGGGTGCTGGTGCAACGAGGACAAAGGTGGAGGGTGTCGGGCGTGATGGGGGAGGCAACGCTCTGGCGAGGGGGGAAATCCGACGGCAATGGACGGCAGGCGTTCTAGCATCAGGTGCAGCGATGAGTGAGCGGAGCGGTGAGGAGCAACTGTGGACGTTGGTGGCGGTGTGACGGTGGCAGAGACGTGGTGGCCAGTGAGCAATCGCAAGTTCGGCGAAGGGGGGTGCTGCACGAGAAAGAAGAAGCTTTTCCCTTTTTTTTTTCTCTCTTTTCTCTCACTCACCTGTCGCACGTCCTTTCACTTTTGCTGACTTTTCCCTTTTCTCTACGACTTGTACACAATAAAATAACATAAAAGAAATAAATAAAAATAAAACTAAACTACCTAAAGGAGGGGACTTGTAGCAGCGTTGGTGGGCGCCGAGCGGACGGTGGCTGGCGTCGGAGCTCCAGCAAGGGCTGGATGACAGCAGTAGCAGGGATGCGCGGCGTCGGTGATTGACGAGCAGTAGGGTCACGGAGTCGCGCGGTGGTGGTGAGCAGTGGCGTCGGGCGAGCTCGAGGGTGCAAAGGCACGGCGGTGTCGATTCTTTGCTGCGGGGCGGAGTCGCGATGGCTGAGGTGCGGTGGCGTCGAGCTCCGTCAAAGGGGGAAACTGGCGCTACATCGGGTTCGAGTTTTGGCTCACAGGCGGAGGGAGACGTGCAGTCATCAACGCTCGGAGTTGCAGCAGTGACTAGTATTGCAGTGGCGTCGGGTGCTGGTGCAACGAGGACAAAGGTGGAGGGTGTCGGGCGTGATGGGGAGGCAACGCTGCGAGGGGGGAAATCCGACGGCGGTGGACGACGGGCGTTCTAGCATCAGGTGCAGCGATGAGTGAGCGGAGCGGTGAGGAGCAACTGTGGACGTTGGTGGCGGTGCGGCAGTGGCGGAGACGTGGTGGCCGGTGAGCAATCGCAAGTTCGGCGAAGGGGGTCTTTGCACGAGAAAGAAGAAGCTTTTCCCTTTTTTTCTCTCTTTTCTCTCACTCACTGTCGCACGTCCTTTCACTTTTGTTGACTTTTCCCTTTTCTCTACGACTTGTACACAATAAAATAACATAAAAGAAATAAATAAAAATAAAACTAAACTACCTAATGGAGGGGACTTGTAGCAGCGTTGGTGGGTGCCGGGCGGACGGTGGCTGGCGTCGGAGCTCCAGCAAGGGCTGGACGACAGCAGTAGCAGGGATGTGCGGCGTCGGTGATTGACGAGCAGTAGGGTCACAGGTCGCAGCGGTGGTGGTGAGCAGTGGCGTCGGGGCGAGCTCGAGGGTGCAAAGGCACGGCGGTGTCAGTTTCTGCAGAGGCGGAGTCGCGATGGCTGAGGTGCGGTGGCGTCGAGCTCCGTCAAAGGGGGAAACTGGCGCTACAGCGGGTTCGAGTTTTGGCTTGCAGGCGGAGGGAAACGCGCAGTCATCAACGCTCGAAGTTGCAGCAGTGACTGGTATTGCAGTGGCGTCGGGTGCTGGTGCAACGAGGACGAGAGGTGGAGGTGTCGGGCGTGATGGGGAGGCAACGCTGCGGCGAGGGGGAAATCCGGCGGCGGTGGACGGCGGGCGTTCTAGCATCGAGTGCGGCGATGAGTGAGCGGAGCGGTGAGGAGCAACGTGGACGTTGGTGGCGGTGCGGCGGTGGCGGAGATGTGGTGGCCGGTGAGCAATCGCAAGTTCGGCGAAGGGGGTGCTGCACGAGAAAGAAGAAGCTTTTCCCTTTTTTTTCTCTCTTTTCTCTCACTCACCTGTCGCACGTCCTTTCACTTTTGCTGACTTTTCCCTTTTCTCTACGACTTGTCATGACAAGAAAAGAGAAAATGGCCTTTTTTTGTTGATTGAAGATGGATGAAGGCTTCTTCTCCTCTCTTTTTTTTACTCTCTCTTGCACGAATTCTTTTTTCGAATTTTTTTGGTCTTTTTTTCACGAATTCTTTTGCACAAATTTTTCTCACCCCCCCCCAACCATACGAGAAAAAGCCCCCTTTTTATATGCAACGAAATTGAGCCCCTATGTGGAAGAATCAGAATTTCCTTTTTCTTTTTGATTGCATCTCGCGCGGCCAAGGCGTAATCTTCACGATTTTATTTCATTTTCCTTTGTTCACGCCCATTGACAATTAAAAGATCTTATGTTTCTTTTATTATGTCGAAAATGCATATTACCCGAAGATCAACGCCAAATATAAATCACATTTGAAATATTATATTGAAACCTTCCAATTTTCAACGAAATATACCTCTCCATATATATTGTTTGAATATATAAAAGATTTACTAAATATACCAAATGCGCCTAAAATTATATGCTGTGCAATTTTATTTTATTTTTTGAGGTAAAAATTAACCCATTTTTTATGCAAAATTTAGGTGTCAACACCAAGAAAATAATAAATTCAAGAAAGTGATAACAAAAAAGAAATAGTGATTGGAGGTGAGGTACGGCTAACCAAATATCCTTAAGGCGATTAGTTCTTATTGACAGTGCTAAACAATTTCACGAATTTCACCTCCCAATATACAACATCTCAAACTTGTAGGAATAAGCACTATACAATAATGACTCTATCGAACACTTCTTGAAATCGGCACACTTAGAGAGACTTGAAGAGATGATATGTAGATGTTTTTCGCTTCTTCTTTGAATGAAGAATTTTAAATCTACTTATAGAGTTTTGGAATTCATGTATGATAAATGAACCATGAATTAAAAAGATACAAGTATCTAGGAGATTCAGGAATAGATACACGAATTTAAGAGATACATTAACTAAACGGAGACACAAATTCAAAGATACATGAACTCGAGAGATACGTGAATTAACGAGATATGTGAATTAATGAGATACATGAACGGAAACAATGTATCTCCTAATAATCTCACTAGAAAATTTGCCTATGATAACAACCCAAGGAAAACAAAAATAGAATTTGTGGCAAGTATGCTATCCCATACACATGGCCCTTTCTTAGCCTTAGAATAGGGACTGCTTGTTAGCAGTCAAATTCCTTTTCGTTTTTTTGACTCATATCATAGAAAATTTGAGGGTAGTAGAATTTTGATGTATAGATTCCACATTTGTGGCAAGTGTAAAGTATACTATCAAGATTGATTGGAGTATTTCTAGTTTTAAATAATCATACTAGATAGAAAGGAAGAGGGGAGAGAAGTTTTGGGGATTCATAGCAAACCACATGATTTGATTTCTAGAGAGGGTGTGTTCTGCCCCTTAATGCATACATGTTATGCCTTTTATAGGCATAAAACAACATGCTAGAATTTTACATACTCCGTTTAGCCAATGAAGCCATTTATTTGCATTAGTCAAGCTTTCTACTAACATACTGATTTCTTCACTCATTATCCCAATTTTTTCGCTTCTACTACAATGCCATAGTACTGTGAATAGTATGCTACATTACCAAACAATGTCAATAGTATATGAATAGTGCTAAACTGTCACAACCCCAACTCCATCTCTAGGGTCTTCAGCAACAGGGGTTATTTTTGCGACGTCCCAAGCACATCGTTGTCCCGTTTCTTTTTAACTTTTCATTAAGCACATGCGGAAGCATTACAACAACTATCTCCCAGACAACACAACAATCGAGTAGCCAAGAAAAACGCCACACAAAGTATATTGCTATTATTACATCAGTAAATTTACAAGCCCTTTTGTCACGGGCCGTTATATTTACAATCACTACATGTTCTATGCTCAAAAGGCCGGGGTAAACCTTAGCTCCTCTAGCAAGACTTCAACTTCTCCATACCTATAATTCTAAAAAACAACGAGGTGAGTCATGGACTTAGTAAGTAAAACCCCTAATTCTCTATTAGGAGGACATCTCATCATCAAATCCAGCAGGTACAACACTCTTTATACAATGTCGATAACAGATCAATAACAAATTTATTATTATCCTCAACTACATGTAGATGTCCATTCTAACATGTTTCAATACATACTTACCTTTGGCTTATCAAGAAACATATTAACCTATCATACTTATGCATAACCAGCACTCATGTAAATTCATTTACAGTCGTTCTGGCTCGACCAGGCCCTCCTAGCTCGACTGGGGCTTCTAACTTCTTGCTGGGCTTCCTAATTCAACCAGGGCATTTCGACTCAACCGAGACATCTTGGCGCTAGCTCACCAAGGCATTCGGGCTCAACCTAGGCATCTTGGCTCAACCAGGACATCCTGGGGCTAGCTTACTCAAGGCATCCAGGCTTAAACATAGGCATCCCGACTCAACCAGGGCATCTCGTTCAATGAATGAGGCATTGCCTGGCAATGGTTTTTTTTTTTTTTTTGTTTAAGTGCATGCATATATGCATCATACAAGTCGGCTCTTATATTTTCTCTTAGTCCACTCATACATGACCCAAAGGCATGCTCATTCAAGTGAGTGTGCCATGACTCTTAAAATCATACTATATGATATGCCAGGTACAATTTTTAGTTCACGGCTTGAGCTTGTGATATTCGGATTTCGCCGAGCCTCAAATACTTAACGGTCCATGTCATGTCGACGAGCTTGTCATCGAACTATGATGCTGGCACCACTCACAGCCACCGTTTCGCTGCCACCATCACCGTACCGAACCACCCCGTCTCATCATGTCCCTGCGGCATCACCTCATCGTCACATCTCCGCTGTACTATGACAGCTCGACCATCACCTAGTCCATTATCTCATTAAAATTTCTCCTTCACAAAACGCCACAAGCGAGACTAGTGTTTACTTTCTTCGGTACTTTAGCAAGTTGAACTCCTCATGCAATTCTCCTCATCCCCATGCATACGTTTAATTGGTCAAAGAAAGGAGCAAAGAACTCCCACCATTTCCCCACGTTGACCCTCCATCCGTCTCCTCTTGGGCTTGACACGAACGGAGACTTTGACTTCACAAAGCAGCCACGTTTCATCCTCCTCAGCTTGCCAGCGGAGGAAGACTTTGACTGCAATACAGCCACATCCTTGCTTTAATTTGCAAGGTGTCTTGAACAAGGGAAGACTTCTCACGCCAAGGGACACGTCCACCCCACACGTCCTTCCCTGGGCTGCCACGGAATTGAAGAAGTTGACCAGGATGGTCAACAGACAGAGAAGCCGAAGCGGAGAAGAGTCCATCTCTTCTTTTTCCCTCACCCCACAACTTCATTCGTCCATCAACTTCCTCAACAAATTTTCAACAAAAATTCTCACAGTCTCGTTCTCGCTTTGCTGTTCGACATCGGCTATTTACACCGCCTCGCCGCGCCGCTGTCTTGCTTTGTTCCCGCTGCTGACTGGAGATCGCACAGCTTCGCCACTAGCTCACACCATCTCACCGCTCTGCCACTAGCTCGCACCACCAGCTCACACCACCATGGATTCAAAGCAAGTGGAAGTCCTATTTCTCTATGTTATGTGGTGCTGCCGCTACTGGAGTTTCTATTCTAGGAATCGACAAATTTGGGCTCGAATGCGTTGAGTTGCCGTCGTATTCATGTTTGCTTCTTGCCAGTTAGAGTTGGATTCGATATTAACTCGTATAATCGTGTACCGCAATTACCGTTGGTATGGTCAGCATTGATTTCGGTTGTAAGGTTGTGAACTGATTCAATTGTCGGAGAAGTCAGCACCGTTCTTCCATAGGTTGTGTGATTGTGGGTTGGTCTGGTCTAGAGGCGGATCTTTTCCGGGTCCGAGGGGATTAGCATTGAGGGGGTACGGGATTAGTCGAGACCGTAGTCGATCTAGTGAGTTACGTGGCCACGCAAGGTTCGAGTTGTATTAGACGTGTACCGTAGTACTAGGACAACTCCACATGTTCTATCTAATGTTTCGAGTGTTAGAATTCCTTAGATGAATTGGTAAAACTAAGTCGATTTCCGAATAGTGTGGGTTTGCTTAGGTTGATGGCCTTAAACTTATGCATCAATGGATGGTCGGTCTAGTTTTGTTTGGATGACCTCAAATAGAATCCTTGTATTACTGCTCCATGGTTTGAGTTGATGGATACCGTTGGGTCACCGAGGCGACGATGCCCCGAGTGTCGGGATGCTTTGAGGGCTGTGACATAGTGCCCTCTAGATGCCTGGGGATGTAATCGAGCCCCAGAGGTCCTTGCGATTCTAGTTGGGATGCTAGATGCTTGGAGGGGCATAACATGACGCTCTCCAAATGCCTAAGGAATGAAATAAGAACTCAAAGGTCCTCGTGATGCAAGTGGGATGCGAGATGCCTAAAGGGGTGCAACACGGGTCCCTTTAGAAGATGGTGACAGCTAGAACCAAAGTAGATACGACTATTGAATTCCCCAAATGTCTATTTACTCCCTAATGTATCATTTCCGTGAAATTCCTTTAGAGTTATTGTAAATTGAGCTATTTCGATCTCGTATATCGTGGCTTTAGGATTATGTCGAATGGGTAGTGGTACATGTAGTATAGTCTAATAGGTCTTTACTTGCTGAGTGGTTGTACTCACCCCTTGTGGACCATATATTTTTCAGACACGTAAATATGCCTTTGCAACCCACGTCCTCCACAATGCTCTATGACGTCTCCTCCGGTCTCATGTGGGACCAAGTGGAGCAAGTTGACCCTGATTTTCCTGAGGTTACATTCATACGTATCAATGTGATCCTAACGGTGGATACTGGTCTTCCATCAGGCCCTGTGCTGATGGGGTTCATAGCACTCTATGCTCGGGTCAATGGGCGTACGGTGGGACCACTTCCACTCCCTGACGGTGACGACGATGGTGATAGCGGAGTAGAGTAGGAGGAGGGCCCTGGAGGGCCCGGGGAGTGAAGGTTGCATTTTTGACAAGACCAGGACGTGTTATGGAGAAGGCTGTGTAAATCGGCAGTAGGATGGTAAATCGGCAATAGGATGGTCGGGACGGTGTTTTGGTTTAGCTAGAAAAAGGAACTTTTTGGCCTTAATGTACCGACCTAGGTCATCTAAAATATATAAATAAATAAAAGTGCCTGGTTCTATATTTTCGTGTGCATCGATTTAAATTATAATGGAGTTATCGTTATACGCTTTCACATAAATAATAGGAATAGCAATGGGATGTCGTGGCAACCCCTAACGGGCCGAGGGTCGTCACAGAGCCATACGCCTAAGCCAATGTCTACACCAAACAAGACTTGGAACCGGCACATTTCAATGTCGATCTAAGGCTTTGCGGCTTAGGCCATCACGACTTGATGTCGATTCCAAGCTGAGCGAACCTCGACCTCGTCTTGGGGCGTAAACACATTCAAGCATGCAAACATGAACAAATTATAGAAAAGAACATTACAATATACACACGGCTTACACGAGTAAGCACGCCACTAAATTTGATGACGTAGGCTATTGCCTTAGTCAAGAGTTAAAGATTTTACTTACCTTCGATGAACTTCAATAAACTATAGGTGGTTTTACCAAGAGAGGGCCATCTTGTGAGGCGGTGGGCGAGCAAGGCCGAGAAAAGGAGAAAGAGCGACAATGAGAGGGCGTGAGAGAAAAGGAGAGAGTCAATGAGGGAGAAGTGGGGTGTGTGTGGAGTGGTAATGGGGGAATGCCTCAATTTATAGACACACCTCTTATCATTACCCTTCCAAATGGACCAATAAGATTTGCTTGGGTGGCAAGCTTAGGTTGATAAGGTGGCAAGAATAATGAAAAAGAGACAACAAGCCTAATACCTAGGGCCACGCTTATTCCTTCTCCTATTGGGCCACCCAAGTTTTGTAATGATGAAATGGATACTTGCTCTCCAAGTTTTAGGTTAAGTGTCATTATGACCTATTCTTTTAGGGGACACTTAAGCTAAATGACTCACCTCTTTCATTAATTGCCTAGATTTCATGCAATCATTAGGCTTAGATGTGTTCACATTACCCAACTTGCTCTCCAAGTTTCTTTCCTTTAACATACTAAGGTCCAAAAACATTTAATGCTTTATTATCTTCAAGCCAAGAAGACTCTAGGTTGGCTTACTCCTCAAGTTGGGTGTGCCCTTCCCCTCCAAGTTGGGACATGTGGCTCTCCAATTCTAGGGTGAAAACAATTTCGAGTAACTTTCAAAATCAACGTCATTACCTTATCAAATGGGTTGGAAAAATTATGAAATCTTAATATATTGTAGAAAAGATCTTAAACAACATTTTTCAAGAGGAAACTAAGTCTAATTCAGCCTGTGGAAACAACAGCAAGTCACCATTTATCCAATTTCTTTTGGGATGGAAGCCAAGAAGACTTGTTTGAGGTAGGATTAGCTCCCAAAGCATAGAATAGTTTAAGCATTTCTTGGAAATGCCTATTGAGATGCCTTCTTTATAGAGAGCAGCACTTTCTTTCAAAAAATTCTTTTCTTCTAAGCTCATTGAGATATTTTGGTTTACCAATAAAGAATTGATGGATAACTTGAATCACATGATGAAAATCTTTCTGGAGTAGAAATGTCATTTGATCCTAGTTAGAAATAGTTCTCCATCAATTTTTTAAGCTTCTAGTGAATCTGCTCACGAACTCGGTCAATATGTCATACCGGTGTTCAATAGAAAGTGCTTTAATGTTGAGCCAATCATGGAATTCTTGCAATTTATTTGGCCATTTGAAATATGGAATGTCATCGAGTGTGAAATAGTTTTTGAAGTCGAAGACTTCTATTTAAGATTTGATTCATGAGGGTGTACTACTTCTAGTTCGGATGAATTTGATTTCATCTTTGCTTCAAGAGAATTGACCATAAAGATAGCAGGCACACATGATACTAGTGTTCGTGACTTAGAGGTTGAAGTATTTTCGAAGGAAAGAGAATTCGATTCTGAGGCTAATTTGGAGGTATCTTGCTTGGCAGGATCAAATGTAGCAATGGTTGGTGTCTTTTGGCTACTTTGGTCTTGCAGTAAAGACTCAAGTGGATTTGAGACCATATGAGCAGATGGAGGTTTCAAAAAAGGTTGAAGAGCTGGCTTATTTTCTTCACTGATCTTTCTATGCTTTTTTATCTCTTTGATACAGTTTCAAAGTGTAACAATATCCCTTTGATCTTGTTTTGGAGCTTTGTTAATGATTGAAGCAATTGATGTAGCCCTAGAAGGCCCCACGTCCATTGGAATCATTTGCCAAGGCTGGAAAAATGGATCTGGATGAGGGATAAATTTTCCATCTTGTAGGAGCGTGATTTGTCTCCTCAATTTTTCCATTGCCATTTGGTCTTCCAAATAATGATAAGAAACATATCTCCTAGATTCCATCCAGTGAAGTTTCTTCTTGAATGTCTCAAGAAATTTATTTGTGACCAAAGTTGTTTGATTAACCTTTTGGTCAACATGATCAAGATGGGCTTGGACAGTTAAAGGCTTGGTGTCAATTATCTTGAGAACATTATTTTGGGCCAAGGCATTTTTAAATTGCCAATTTAGGACAGCTTTAGTAGTCGTAACTTTCTTTTGCCTCCCTGGTCATCAATATCTATAGGATTCAGGACCTTAGGGATATGACGAAACCGATTATGAACATTTGTAAATTCTTTTAGTGTTGGGAATGGGGCACTGGAATTAGATCTTTCCAAAGGTGGAAAGTCTGAGGATTAGAACATGCAGATAGATAGAAGGACAGGTGGTGGTTTTGATTTTGAGGAACTCATGAGGGCTGAGGTGCTTTGGGTATTTCTAGAGGAAAAGGGTTCTTCCTAACCCATTTTTTAGGTGGTGATTGAGGAGGTGGGGGAGGTTCATATGGTTTAGGGATTTTTGGAGGTGGATATGGTTGAGGCGGTCTGTATGAGACCATGAAATGATTTTTTCCTCTATCTTCACCAAGAGGTCTAATAGTGGGGACTAGGTCCGATAATGGGGTCTCCGTTAAGGTATCTCTGGTAAAGTTCATCTTTTGACCGTTTCTTTCTTCTGGACGATCTATCATCTTCTTCGTCATCTAAAGGGTTTGTGCAGAGGGAGCACTGATAATCAAAATCCCAGAAATAGTGTCTTGTATGGGAATCTTTGTAATAATGAATAAGGCAGCCCTCTTGGTCAAAATATTCAATCATGAATTTTGGATATGGATGGCTATTATTAGCTGGAACATGAGCTGTAGAGGATTGCATCATAAAAATAGTAGGAAAATAGAAGATGTGGACTCTTCATTTTCCTTACTAAATTTGATGACAATCGTGCCATCTTTCTCCTTGGTAAACTAAGACTCTATTTGATTGAATGATCCTAGAGTTTTAAGAATTTTTTTTCATGATTAGTTACCCACATGCTTGGGAGTAACTTAGGTAGTTGATCTCAAGGAATCTATCTGGGCACATGGATACAAGAAGTTTGATCATTGTCCACCGCAATGAACACATTATATTCAGAATTGGGGAAGTTGAGGTCAATGGCATCATTTTGGACTCGATAAACCATTTGGTAAGGCAAGGTAGCAACAATAGAATCTAGAGTTTGAGTTGCTCCAGTGATTTATAGCTGAACCTTAAGGGTTGAGAGAAGTCGTGGATCTGAGAAGGCCATATTGAAGTTTAGAAACAACGTGACAAATACTGTTTTGGCATTTAGAGCAATTTGAATGCTACCAATGCAAGCATGTTGATAGTCCAAGAAACAGGTGTCTAAAAGAGCCATTCGAGCAATCACGGGTAATCCCTTCATTCGATGAAAGGATAAGCAAATCTAATGGCACCAAAGTGAAGGTGTGTATAGCTCTGCTATATCCACTATCTTGGAAAATTAGAAGGGATTTGAAGTGTGACAAAGTCTTCTTGTTGGGTAGCTAGAGTAGGATGTTGGTCAAATTTCGAGAACTGGACATACTCTTTAACTTCTTTAGGAGTATGCTTAATAAGCTGCCTAATAGAGCAGATAGGTGAAAAAGAGGACGGTTTAGGAAAGGTAGAATATGGATTTATAAGTGGAAGATGAGTCTAAGAAATTTTGCTATCTTCATTGAGTTAGGAGACCTCATAAAGATAGTCAATCATTGAGATAGTGAAAGTGTTGAGTTCAAGAGGAGGACTGAGAGGAACATGAGCATTTACAATGGAAGTGTGAAAATTTTGGACAATTCGGTCATGGTAAGGAAATTCTCCCCCTTTCTACACAAACCTCGGGCCAAATAAGGTGGGCGATCATGGTCAAACTCGATTAATTTCTACCCAATGACAAGGTTTCAAAACTTAGATATTTTCCAAGTTGCAATTAATGCCTTTATCACTTAGTAATTTGAGAAGCATGGAACTTGACATGTTGGGCCTTTACCTTGAAAGACAAGTTTGGATTTGGACTTAAACCCATTAATGAGGAGGACAACTAAGCCTTGGACTAGTCAAATTTTCTTACAAAGTAAAGTGTAAACAAATATGAACATATATGAATGCATTTAATGAATTGCGAGCTAAGTGTGAACGTGTGCGAATGCATTAATGAGTTGTGGTTTTTTTTTTTTTGTCAGTCTTACTCTATTTTTATTTGGACTCTCACTCTCAGACTTTTGTCATGTCTCCTTGCAGGGCATGGGAGGGCATATGAGTCGAAACCCACTATTGAAATTATATCGTCCCCACCCCAACCCAACCCCCTGAGAAGGTGGGGATTCGAACCCCCCACCTCCCCCTTCCATGTTGGAAGGGTAACCACTAGGGCAAACAATGAGTTGTGGTTAAGTCGGACGGTATTGACTAAAATACTCAATTACATTAATCTGATAAATTTTGGGACTTGATTGAATTTTTTTTAAAATAAATGTTAGGGTTTAGTTACATTTTCGTGATATTTTCATAATATTTTTTTTTATCAGTTTTACTCTAATCCTACTATAATTCTCACTTTCAAATTTTTATCATACTTCTTTGGAGGTGTGCGAATGAAGCCTATAATGAAGTTAAATCATCTCCACCCTAACCCATATTAAGAATGTGAGAATTCGAACCTTCACCTCTATCTTTTCATGTGAAAAAGGTAGCTACTGAAATAAACTTCGGTGGTTTATTTTCGTGACACTTTCAATCGGTGTACTTTTCATTGCGTGCTTTTGTTGGCTTAGAAACTCGTGGGAAATTTCAAATGAAATTTGAATTTTAAAGGATGTAAATAACTTTCAAAATGAAAAATCCAGTGCAAGGATTTCGCTCTTGAGTGAAAATAGACACGTGCAATTATCCGGCTATCTGGTTCAGACAACTAGACAAGACCTTTGACGTGATCGAGTCCAAATGGGCAAACGTCGCAGCATTCCCAGAGTTTCACGCTCGTCTCTGCATTTTCCTCTCTCCTGTGCCGGAACTCCAAAAAATCGCGAGAAAACAAAAAGAAAATGAGTCGTCCATTTTCCATCTCGATTCCAGATTTTCCCGGAAATTTGAAACACCGCCAAAACAAAGTAGCACGGTAGTCACTCCACACCTCTCTCTTGCACGGACTCACTCGTCGATCGCCATGAACACTCTTCCACCTTCTTCCGCTCCGCCTTTGAAGTTCGTGCCGCTTCCTCTTCCCGTCGAGGACGCGATACGCTGAATCTACAGTGATCAAAACCAGCCTCGCCCGAACGCGTGGACTCGGAGAAAGCTCGCTCCCTCCTCCTAATTGCCATCTGTCTCCCTCCTCCTCATTTACATCTTTGATCGGGGCTTCTCGTGGCCACAACGACACCATCGATGTGTACCAATTGGCCTGAACGGCAACAAAGCACCCGCAGCGACAAGTGTGTGACCGTCACGCACTATAAAGGAGACATAGCATTCCTCTATGATGCTTTTATTAGTGATGGGCTTAAGGCCCGTCTGCCCATGTTGGGCCTAAAAGCCTGGCCCACAGGAATAAGGCCTGTAGATGGAGGGACGTATAAAAGGGATGAGAGAAAGGGAGAACGCACCTTTTTGGAAATCAGTACGTACGTCTCCCTCTCTTTCCAACGTTCTCTCTCTCCAAAAAGAACAGTAAGCAAAAAGAAGCGACGCTGTCTTCCTACCAAGCGAATTATCGTCATCGGATCGAACAGGGCTAAATTCTCTTTCTCTTTTCGGCGTCGGTGTCTAATCTGTGGCTAACAAGGTACGCTCGAATCCGTGATGTGGTTTACGATCGGTGATATATGATTTTTCCCGGGCTTGTCTTCCGCATTCGTTTTAGGGGTTCGATTTAGTGTCGAATCCGGTTTTCGGGGATCCGTTATTCCCAAAATTGGTATCAGAGCCCTAGTTCACGTTTTTCCCGATCTAATTGATGTTTTTGATTGATTTTTCGCGAAAGTAATTCGGCCGTACGAATCGGGGCGAGAAATCCCGACACCCGAGCACTGTTCGCCCATTTTTCTGATTTTTCGTAAGTCGAAATCGAATTCTAATAACATAGGGAGAAAAGGGTTGTCGAGACGAGTCTGGCGATATGTTGAACGTCGTTGGGAGACGCCGCACACGCCCACACGCGTGGCCAGAAGCCGCTGCGCGTGGGCGCTACGCGCCCGGAAGCGCTGGCTCGCCCAGCGCGTGCGGCACACGCGCCGGTTGACGAATCGGCACGTGCGCGCCGCCGGCCGGCGAACCGGCACGCGCTGGTCGACGGACCGACGCGTGCTGACGTCAGCATGACGTCACCCAACGGTCGATAACCGCTGGGATGACGTCATCGATGATGTCAGCGTCGACGTCGGTTGGCCGGGCAGTCACCAGCCGGCAACCCGACCCGCAAACACCTGGCACGCGCGTGGCACGTGCCGGCTGACGTCTGCGTGACATCAGCCCGCGCACGCGCGCGGCACGTGTCGGCTGACGTCTGCGTGACATTAGCCCGCGCACACGCGCGTGGCACGTGCGGTCGGTTCGTCCAACCGGCCCGTCCGGTCCGACCGATCCAACGACCTGATGGTTGACCGTTGACCGTTGACTATTGACCGTTGACCCAAAAAAAAAGTTTTTCTTTTTCAATTAAGTCTATGTGGATTATATGTAATCCCTTATTTGTTTTGCATTTGTTGCAGGAACAATGCCTCCCCTTCAGTTACGTATGCCTATGCGCGTAATTACCGATAAACAAAAGGAAAGGCTTTCTAAGTTGATAGCTGAGCTGACTGATTATCGATGGGAGGATGGTGACTTAATTGATCATGTTCTTGAAGTCAACGGGAAGATACAAAATGTCATATGGAATGGTCGTCCCATGCCACAGTCAGAGATGGTGCGATTTTTCATTAACACTCTTCCACCTGAATGGCAAGATGTGTTGAATCGCATATGGGATATCAACGGAGCTGCTTCATATAAGAAAATTGTGATGAATTTTGTAAAAGAATATTACTGCATTGTTACAAGGGAAAAGATCAAGAAATTAAACAAAAGAGGATCTTTCCCAGTTCGTGTGCTGGCTTGGTGTTAGATGTATTGGCTGTTTTTTGTTAAGTGTGCTTTATGGACATCTTATGTAATGTTTACTACCTTATTGTTGTTGATGTAGCAACCTATATGTTAGTTGTATTATGTGAAAGCATCATTATTATATTGTATGTCAATTATCTGTTGCTTTCTGTTATTGTTGGTTGATGTGGGTAGTTAGCTGTGGGTAGTTATAGAAGTTTTTGTAGCTTCATAGAATTGATTTTGCATATGACAATCATATTAATGATAGTTTTAAGTTATGATTTTTGGAGGATGATTGGAACGTAGTGACCCTTTGATTCTAAAACCTTACTTGAAATTATTCATTAATATGATGGGTCTGTGCAAAAAGGAATGCATAAATGATAGGCATTAATAACTCGTGCATATATGTCTGATGTGTTCAGATCAATGGCTTCAGCCACAAAGAGCATAGTTGCCGAGCTGAACAAAGGTGAAAAGCTCAATGGTGACAACTATGAAATTTGGCAAATGAAAATCCAGTATGTGCTGGAAGAGCAAGAAGCACTTAAGGCTCTTAACCTGACCATGGTAGAACCTGAAGAAGGAAACACTACACAGCACAAGAGAGACAATGAAGCTTTTGCTGCTTGGAAAAGAAAGAACTCTCTTGCTCGCATCACGTTGCTGAGCAGCATGGAAAATAACGTCATGCGAGAGTTTAGGCGTTTTGACAATGCCAAAAAAATGTGGGAAGCATTGGCGGCAAGATTTGGTCATACTTCAGTGACCAGACTGAGGTATCTCACTATTAGGTTTGACTCTTATAAGAAGCCTCATGGTCAAACCATGAAGCAACATCTTAGAAAGATGTCAAACATGATAAATGAGCTGAAAGATGCTGGCCATGTCCTGACAGATGAGTAGCAAGTGCAAGCAGTGATTTGTTCCTTGCCTCAGAGTTGGGAGCATATGAAGGTGCACCTGACTCATAATGAAAATATCAAAACCTTCGAGGATGCAATGCGTCATCTTGAGCTGGAAGAGGACTGCCTGTTGGCGGCTAAGCCGAATGCTAAACTCTATCATGCTAGTTTTAGCTCAAATGGAGCTTCGAGCTCCAATCGCAAGCGCCCTAATTGGTTTGATAAAGGGAAAGGCAAAGAAACAGATCCTTCAAGGAAGAAACCCAAGTTTAACCAACATAAAAGAGGAAAGCGTCATCGCATGAAAAAGCTTACAAGGGTGAAATGCTACAACTGTGACAAGAAGTGTTACTATGCTCGCGACTGTCGTGAGCCAAAGAAGGTATGCACCTCTTGTATTTTTCAGAACTTTGCTTTTGTGTCGAGTTCTGTATTCTTAACTAAGTCTAATCCTTTGTGGACTGTGGATTCAGGAGCGACAGACCATGTAGCGAAGGATAGAGGATCCTTCGTGGAATTCCAACGAGTACCAACTTGAACTAAGTGAATCTATGTGGGAAACAACTCCAGAGCTGAAGTGAAAGGAATTGGCACATGCCAACTGAATATGCGTGGTGGACGCACTTTGTTCCTACATGATGTATTGTATGCTCCGGAGATTCGTCGGAATTTAGTGTCTGTTTTAGTGTTGGTTAAATTAGGTTTTAATATGAACTTCTATGATAGATGTGTGGATTTGTTTTTGAATACAAATTACTATGGTTGTGGTTATTTTCTGGATGGTTTCATTGTATTAGATATTGAATATGTTAATGCAAATGTTTGTTATTCCCTTCTCACGTCTCCTAATTCATATGATAATTATGTGAATGTATGGCATGCTAGACTTGGTCACATTGGCCAACAGCGTATGAATAGACTAGCCAAAGAGGGCTTGTTGGGCAACATTGAAAAAGTCGATTTGCCCATACGTAAGCATTGCCTAGAAGGGAAAACGACAAGGAAACCATTTGGAAAAGGTAAAAGAGCTGAATTTCCTCTCGCATTTAATCCATTCGATGTCTCGTGGTCCAATGAATGTGAGAGGAATGCATGGGGCTGTTTATTTCATCACTTTTATAGATCATTATACTCGATTCGGATATGTCTATTTGATTTCTCATAAATCTAAAGCAATAAGTTGTTTCAAAAGGTTTATGAACCTGGTAGAGAATCAATTAGACAAGAAAATAAAAGTATTAAGATCTTATCGAGGTCGAGAATATTTATCTGATGAGTTCAGAAAATTATGTGATGAAAAAGGAATAGAAAGACAATTGTCTATTCCATATACTCCTCAACAAAATGGTGTTGCGGAGAGAAGAAACAAAACCCTACTGGAAATGGTTAGGTCCATGATGGTGCATGCTAACTTACCTATTACATTTTGGAGTGATGCGTTGTTAACTGCTGCCTATATACTTAACCGTGTGCCTTCCAAATCAGTTACTTCCACTCCATATGAGTTATGGACAGGTAGAAAACCGGACTTAAGTTTTTTTAAGCCATGGGGTTGTGCTACCTATACACATGAGTTCTCTCACAAGTTTGGGAAATTGGGTCCCAGAGGAAAGAAGAGTATTTTCATAAGATACTCGAAACACTCAAAAGGGTATGTGTTCATAGGTGAGCAGGAAAGTAGGAGTATAACTAAATTTGAATCACGGGATGTCACATTCTTAGATGATAAATTTCCTAAGAAGGGCGAAATAGGGGAAGATTACTCCCTATTTGAAACCTTGGATCAAGATAATAATCTTAGTGGAGTTCGTCCAAGTGGGAGTAATATGAGAAGTGATGAATTGAATTCAACTCATTCTCAATTGCAACCACATAATGAGACGACATCATCATTATCTAATCCAAGTGGGAGCATAATGGGGAATGATGTGCAAAGTGTACAATCTCCCATACGGCGAACAAGTCGCCAAAGTATTCCCCGTCGACGTTTTGACATTGAAGGGGAAACTTTTATGATTGCTCCACAAGATGAGGATGAGCCAAGAAATATTAATGAAGCTCTGAATTGCCCTAGTAAGGAAAAATGGATTCATGCAATGGAAGAGGAAATGGAGTCAATGAAACCAAGTCTGGGAACTAGTTGATCTTCCAAAAGGACGTAGAGCTATTGGGAACAAGTGGGTTCTCAAAATAAAGCGAAAGACTGATGGTTCAATAGAAATGCATAAGGCTCGCCTTGTGGCGAAGGGGTATAATCAACAGGAATGAATTGATTATGAAGATACGTTTTTTCCTGTAGTGAGATTTACCTCGATTCGCATTATTCTGGCAATAGTAGCTAGTATGGATCTTGAGTTACATCAGATGGATGTAAAGACTGATTTCCTCAATGGAGAATTAGAGGAAGAAATATACATGGAACAACCTACTTTTGGTTTCATAGTGAAAGGCCAAGAAGAAAAGGTATGTCGACTTTTGAGATCGATATACGGCCTTAAGCGATCATCGAGACAATGGTATATACGTTTTCATAATACCATAATGGCATATGATTTTACAATGATTGATGAGGATCATTGTGTATATATCAAAAGATCCAATGATCAATTTGTGATCATATCATTATATGTTGATGATATACTGATTGCCGGAAGCAATATGGAGTTTGTTAATACTGTCAAGAGTTGGTTATCTTCCAACTTTGAGATGAAGGATATGGGTGAGGCTGTATACATTCTTAGAGTTAAGATTTCAAAAGATCGTTCGAAGAGATCGTTGTCTCTTTCGCAAGAAACATATATAAATAAAGTTCTTGAACGATTTCGTATGCAAGATTGTAAACCCATAAACACTCCTATTGCGAAAGGTGAAGGATTGAGCCATAGACTGTGTCCGAGGACTCCACAAGAGAATGAACAAATGAAACATGTTCCTTATGCTAGTGCAGTTGGAAGCTTGATGTACGCTATGATGTGTACAAGACCCGATATGTTTTGCAGTTGGAATGGTGAGTAGATACCAATCCAATCTAGGTCCAGCACATTGGAAATTCGTTAAGAGAATACTGAGGTATCTGAAGGGAACTGCTGATTTCAAGTTGAATTACCAAGGAAATGATCTGCGACTTGAAGGCTATTCAAATGCTGATTGGGGATGAGATTTAGATGAAAGAAAATCTACATCAGGATTTGCTTTCTTACTGAACAATGGCGCCATATCATGGAGCAAAAGAAGAAGCAAACGTGTATAGCATTGTCCACGATGGAAGCTGAGTTCGTGGCATTATCAGCAGCGGTACAAGAAGGAGTTTGGCTTAAGAGATTTTTGGATCATTTAGGTGTTAATGAGAAAGCTGCAAATCCATTATTGGTTAACTGTGATAGCCAAGCAGCTATAGCATACACCAAAGATCCAAAATATCATAGCAAGACCAAACATATATATACCAAGTATAACTTTGTCAAGGATATGGTTGCACGAAAGGATGTGAACTTACAGTACATATCTACGCATAGAATGGTAGCGGATCCTATGACAAAGCCAATATCTAGATATGTGTTTTGTGGTCATGTAAAATCTCTAGGATTGCGTAGAGTTTGATGTACTGGATTGTAATTTCCCTGAGTTGTTTACATTTATGAACTAGTGTTGTTTCATTATTAATGCCTATGAATCTTTGTTTGATCTTTATGCATCTTAATACTTAGTGTATTATTTTAAGTTAAGGAAGTATGTCGGACAGATAAAAGATTAGCCCACTCACACGGGTAATCGCCTATATTTAATGTGTGATAAATAAAGATGAGACTGTTTTTAAGTTTATTATCTAGGTGATAATCGAGAGCTCAAGCTTAAAATACGTATGTCGCCTTAACTGAGTGTTAAGATGAGGACATAATACTTACGATGTCCAAAAGTAAAATAACCCATATATTTTACTTTATCTGTGATGCTAGATGTGAGTTCTGATGAATTTTGTAAATAAGTAGATACATGAACTCAAGTTAGACATTGGGTATGTCTGAACTATCATATGTACGGTATTGAAAAATGTAGACATACGCTCCATGGGAAATGAGTTAATACCGTAATACGTATTTCATACTACGTATGCATGAGACGACCAATAAGAGTGGCAAAAGTTTGATCTCAACTTTTATGACGTGTGAGACTCTTGAGGAATAGAGTTCCTCAATTTTAGTGCCCTCATGACTTTTACTTATTCTCAAGATTTTTATTTAGTGTTTGCTATCTTAGAATGTTGCCAATGGTCATGAGTTGATTCGATCTAATGGGACATTTCTAGAAAAGCAAGTTGAACTGAAATTGAGAGTTTGAAGGAAAGAGGGAGATCGGATTTTGGAGAATCACATTGTACTTTTGTATTCACTAGTCGACCAATTATGACTGTCTTTGGGATAATCATAATTGTAAATCCAATATATATATATATATATATATATATATATATATATATATATATATATATATATATATATATCATTGTTTAAATGAGATTAAGAGAGATATAAATGTGATCGATCGATCTAGGGTACTGCATACTAAATTTATTGGGAATGTGATGCCCATTATGAGCTGATATATATTCCTAACAGATATATGGTAACGAGCTCTCAAAGTATGCTGGTCGCACGGATTATTCACCGGTATGAATGTTGAAGAGAGGAAAAGAGAATCCTGTTCGGCCCACCATGAGCGAGTGAGAGATGATGGTTTTATTAGTGATGGGCTTAAGGCCCGTCCGCCCATGTTGGGCCTAAAAGCCCGGCCCACAGGAATAAGGCTTGTGGATGGACGTATAAAAGGGATGAGAGAAAGGGAGAACGCACCTTTTTGGAAATCAATACGTACGTCTCCCTCTCTTTCCAACGTTCTCTCTCTCCAAAAAGAACAGTAAGCAAAAAGAAGCGACGCCGTCTTCCTACCAAGCGAATTGTCGTCATCGGATCGAATAGGGCTAAATTCTCTTCCTATTTTCGACGTCGGTGTCTAATCTGTGGCTAACAAGGTACGCTCGAATCCGTGGTATGCTTTACGATCGGTGATATATGATTTTTCCCGGACTTGTTTTCCGCATTTGTTTTAGGGGTTCGATTTAGTGTCGAATCCGGTTTTCGGGGATCCGTTATTCCCAAAACTCTATGAGTATGGCAAAGACCAAACCCTGGAACTCACCCCAACTTATATCGGATACTTGATCGGAAAATTACAGCATTATGAATAATTGCTAGTGAGAATATTCAAAAGTCACGCGATGTAAAGTGATTGATGATTATTGACTGTCAATTAGTAATGATGAGTTCTGTCCCTTACAATAATCGAAGATAGATTATTATTTCATGGTGATTGACTCATGTTACAAACTATAATAACCATATTACGACGAGATCAGTCAAATTACAATTTTTGGGGTTATATCACTAAGTGCAAGAACTATAAAAGTATGACTTTTAAAGCAAAAATACGATATTGTTAAAAGGAGTAAACATCTCTTAAGACGATGTTGTTTATCTTATAAGAAGCAATATGATTATCTTTAAAAGGAGCAGTTTATCTTGAAACTAGCGTTGGCGAATTAACTTGTTGCTTTGTGGATGTAAAATGAAGTCCATAGATCATGTTTTATATTAGTAGAGTAAGTTTCGGTGTAGTCGTAAATGACCTTTTAATCCATAAATTCTTGTATATATCGACAATTAAAGTCTTATAAGTTGCAAATCGCTGTTTTTCGATTGATAATTGCCTTAATACTCCATGACTTGCTGTGCTACGTGTCATTTTGAGTTCAAAGAAACTTCTTTGAGAAAACTTCTCTTGAAAGCATGCTTACTTCTCAAAGAAGTAATCTTTATCCCATCTTTTGATCAGTGCAGTAGTGCTTGGTTAAAGTAGAGGATTTTGCCTGCGCTTTTCCTTTTAGCCGCCCCCTTTCTTTTGTCCTCTTTCCGTTCCTAGCTTTTTATCTCTTCTTTTAGCACTTCTAATTAGGGGTGTGCAAAGGAACTGGGATCCACCCGAACCACTCGGAATCGCCCGGAACCGGTGGTTCTTGAGGGAACCGGTCTGGTTCCCAGTTCCATGGGCAGATTCATTCACCCTTTCGGAACCAATCCTTAGCGGATGGTTCCCAGTTCTAGGTTGGGAATCGCCCGCTCAGACCATGCACACCCCTACTTCTAATAACAATTGTACCTTGGAATCCCCTTTTCCCAATATATCCCGTTCAGGACTTTCATCATGGAATCTTTAGATTTTTACTTTTATTATCCTTATTTTGTAGTTTTTACATTTTAGCTTTTTTTGTTTAATGCGGTGTACTCATAATTTCTTGAAAAATCACAGGTAAACCTTTTTATTAATTTTTGTAATATGAAATTGGCAAGAAAGTATCAAAGCCACGACGCTCGTGCGAAACGGTGCAACAAATTATCTCTCTTCTTTGTAGAGCTTTTCAAGATTGATTATTCATATCACATATTGTAATTTTACTTATAAATTGTTTTTCATGCTAGCATAAGACATCATAATTTCAAGTTCATTTGCGTGAGATCCGTGGAGCGTGTTGAATCGGCCATATATTAAAAGTGTGATTTTTATTTTAAGTCTATTATGAATTCATGGCTTGCCCACTTTTATTTTGTTAATTTTATTTAGTAGTCTTCGAGAATAAGATAACGACATCTATAAATTAAAAGTAAGTGTATTAGAAATCCCAGAACTTGTCACGAAAGTGTAATGAGTTATAAAATTTACAAAAAAATACAATTAAATCCTAAAATTTGTTGAATTAGTGCAATCAAGTTATAGCGGAAAATTTTGACGTGACTTTTTTTTTTTATTGTTTTCTCTATCTGTATGATTTTTTTAATCGACTAAGTTATAATGACGTTGTTTTAGTAAAAAATTATTTTTAATACAAATTTTAATTACAATCTAAAACAAAGAAAGTGCCCCCACCATCACCAGGAAGGACTAGCGACCCTCAATTGTAATTACATCAATTTAATAAATTTTAATGACTTGATTGCATGAATTTTTAAAACTCAATTGTAATTTCATAATAAATTTTCAAACTCATTTTTTTTACACATTAAATAACTTTTATTGATGATGAATTATATTTCAAATTTTGATCAGTTGCTAAAAAACTAAGCAAAAAGGTTATCAAAAACTCTAAACTTTGTCTAATGTGATAAATTTACTTAATTTTTTTTTGTAATACAAAAATCTTCAACCTTTATCAATTGTGGCGCATTTACCTCAAACTTTACAATTGAAGAGCATTTTCATCTTTTAATTTAATTTTTTTCCTTTTTTCTTCTTGTCTCCTGCCTCTTCTACCCTGAGGAAAGTTGGACTCAAGCAAGACCGCCCTCACCGACATTGGGCGAGGGTTGCCCTCATTGGATCTAGCAAGGGCGACTCTTGCCTGACTTCCGCCCTCGTCTGGGCTTGATGTCGAGTGAGGGTTGCCCTCCTCGGATCTAGTGAGGGTCACCCTTGCCAGCCTAAGGGAGGGTTGCCTTGGCTTGCACCGGACAAGGGCTGCCCTCCTTAGATCTGGTGGGGGTTCCCCTTGCCTGATGTTGGTGAGGGCGGCCCTCACTTGAGTCTAGTTTCTCTTCACCATGGCTAGTGGAGATAAGAGAAGAGAAGCAAAAAGAAAAAAAATTGGAAAAGGAAAGCAAAAAGAAAAAATTCAAAAATAAAAGACGAAAATGTCTTATAATTTAGGATAAACGTGTGTCACGAAAAAGAATTGTGTTAAATATGTCATAGTTAGCAAAGATTTTGGATTTTTTATGTTATAAAAAAATTTGAGGTAAATTTATTGAATAATATTTACGACTTTTAGTGGCTTTTTCCTAAAAAGTTAAAGAAGCAGGCCTCTCGTAGAAATAGATGTCATCTCGCGGGAAATTTTAAAAATAAATTTTGATTTTTTTGGATGAAATGATAAATTTTGAATTTGAAAGGTGACAAGGCTTTTTTTGGCTCTCGAGAGAAAAAGACACGTCGAAATTATCCGGCTGTCTGGTTCAGACAACTAGACAAGACCTTTGACGTGATTGAACCCCAACGGGCAAGCGTCCCGGCATTCCCAGAGTTTCACGCTCGTCTCTGCATTTTTCTCTCTCCCGTGCCGAAACTCCAGAAAACCGCGAGAAAACGGAAAGAAAAGGAGTCGCCCACTTTCCATTTTGATTCCAGATTTTCCCGGAAATTTCAAACACCGCCACACCAAAATAGCACAGCAGTAGCTCCGCTTCAGTGCCTCCGTCGCGGTCGATCGCCATGAACACTCCTCCTCCTTCCTCTCCTTCTGCTCTTGCTTCGCAGTTCGTGCCGCTTCCTCTCCCCGTCGAGGACGCGATACGCCGAATCTGCAGTGATCAGAACCAGCCTCCCCCTAACGCGTGGACTCGGAGAAAGCTCGCCGCGCTCGGCGAGGAGGCCGCGCTCCGGGTCCTGAGGGCGACCGCCGCGACGAAAATCAAGTGGTCCATCGACGGTCTGATCTCCCGCATTATCGAGAACGGCGCCGGTGCCGGCTCTCCTCTCTCGCCGTCTCCGTCGAAGACCGCTCGCATGTCCCTGAGTGATCAAAGCCCGGGCCGTTCGCCTGTGATGAATTCGCGCGGTTAGTGATGTTCTTTTTCGCGCGTGAGTTCCCATCTTTGTTTTTTTTTTTGGTTGTTGTTGTCGTGTGGAGGTCGCACTGGTGGTTTTTGTGCTCGTGATTCGGAGAAATTAGAGAAAATGGGGAAGGTCAATCATCGCAAATTTGGAAATTGTGTCGTCATCGCCATTTGGCGGTGTCAACATCCTGTTTAGATTATCCGATTTGATTTGTTTTTGGAGGAGTGAGATGTTCTGAGAGATGATAGTGACTGGTGAAGCAAAGACATGAATGGCTGCATGAGGTGAGGCAAGCCTCTGCTTTTTATATGATAATTTTTTTATTTTTTTTAATTTTTTTTTTAGTGAGAGCGACTGAACTATGTTTTATCGTCTATTGACTTTGTCTGCTAGTGCTAGTGTTTGTTGTTGCGAAATGGAAAACTTGCTTCCTACATATCATGTTGTCTTCCTGTGTATTATGATGAAAATGGATTGTTCAAAGTATGCTCAAAGCGTGCGTAAAAGAATCTGCTGATACGGTGGTTTTCCTTGTTTTTAGTTCGTTGTCCTGTTTTTTCTGGTTGCTTGTGTTATTGTTTGGAAAATTGAGAAAAAAAAATGTAGTGCTCAAAACTGTAGCTTCTTTTAGTCTTCTGGCGCTATTTGTTGGGCAAGATAGTTTGTTCAAAGTTTGTACAGATAATTTGAGCCGGATATTTTTCTACTAGACAATGGATTTGCAAGCTCTTCTGTGCGAGATCAACAGATTGGAAGTCGGAGACGTCTTCCAAGTTGGGAAAATGGGAATGGACTGGCAGTTAGCCCCCACATGAAGGCGTTGAGCGAACTGGAGTTTAGAAAAGCATTTCTCATTCTAAACTACATTGGGGAGTAAGTTTGCTTCTGAGTTGCTCTGTCTGAATGTTGTCAGCTGTGCATATTTGGACTATTGAGCTGCTATTTTATGCAGAGGAAATCTTGAAGATGCCATAGACAGTGATATGATTCGACAGCTGAAAGATCTCAGAATGTTCGAATTTGAGGCAGCAGTCTGGAATGCCATCGGACAGTATCGTGTCAAGAAAGATGACCGTTGTCTGGTAACCATTAGGAAGTGATTTCATTTGTCTATTGTTTCCAAAACTAGTCCCTTCTATTCATTTTGGAAATTGTCCCTTGATTGTTGGGAGGCAGATTGTTATGAAGTGACTTGGACTATGGATCATTTTGATATGTGGAATAAAATTGGAAATGTGGAATGGTATTATTTAGGGAAGTGATATGAGAGGCATTGGCCAATATAATATATTTAGTTTGAGCATGATTTGGCAAAATGTCCTAAATCAAAAACTCTTATCTGATACATATTATAAATATTTGAGAAAATAATGGCCATAATAATGCACAAATGTGTGTGCATGCGCGCTTGGGAGAGAGAGAGAGAGAGAGAGAGAGAGCTGCTAGAAATGTTCATGCAAGTGTTTAATTGCAAAGTTATTGTAAAACAGGATGAGTATTGTAGATCACATATCATGAGGGTATTAATGATGGTTTGTGTAGTCTGCTATTAAATTGTCTTTTAACATCTTGCGATGGATGATGGGATGTAAAAACTGGTGTTCTGATGTGTATAAATAGTTGTTAGTTTAGAAATGAATGAGGAAAAAGCAGTTAGTCTGAGTTTGTGTGGACGTATAATCTCTTAATGCAATGATCCTCATGTGTTGGAATGTGGCAATTGGAATTTTTTTTTTTCCATTTGATTTGGGAACATGATGGTAATGCTGCTCGGTTGGGATGATTATACCCTGTATAAATTATTGCAAGTAAACAGGCTAATAGAGCTTAAGGTTAGTAGGATTTTGTGGTTTGTTCTCTTACTTATTAAATTGAGCAATACAGTTCATAATGTTTCTAACTTAGATATTTAGCGCAGCACACTGCTCTCAGCACTTTAAGGACAAAAGAATGACTTGACATGAGCATTTGCATGTCACTAGGATTTTCTTTTATCTAAAAATTCTTTATTGAATGTGATCTGTTTCGTAATTTCTTCTGAAAATCCGAGATAATTGTACAAAATGATAAGCCAAGGTGCTTGTTGGGCAAGGATGAAGCTTTTTTGTGAGAACGGTGGTTATTGAACTTATCAATAATGTGTAATGGGTTGCCGAGTATGTGGCATTTAACAACTAGAAGGATCAATTTCATCACTATTCAATTTTATTTTTTTTGCTTGCATGCATGGTTGTTGTGTGGACCCCCTTTAGCCGTGTATTGTCTCTCTATGTCAGCTGTCATGGTGGTTTCTTAAATTTTTCTTGTGATAGAGTCCATTTTTTGTTGTCTCCACAAGCTCCTCATATATATAATATGTTAGATTAGTGAAGAAGTCAGCCATTTACTTCATCTTATTTCATCTTTGTATTTCTTTGTTTGACTAGACAAGTTAAATTTGCAGATATTTTTAAAAGGCCTAACCTCTTTTCACTTGTCAATGCCAATATAAAACAAATAATAAAAAATTTCATTAATTGCATCACATCTCTCATACTAGGTGCCAATAGAATAAACATGATGACATCTTAGTTGAAACTAATCTCACGGACTAATTGGTGCTAAATTTTATTTTAAATGTACAAAAATTATTTCCGAACTTCTTATCAAGCAATGTTAGGGATCGATGTCGTTAGAGACACTTGAGCTTAGGAATACATAGTCCTGGGACAAATTATGTATGTGTTAATTTTATTCTATTTTAAAGTGGAAAGGGATTTATATCCAAATTTTTTTGAACATTATTCTTGTTTTCTATCCTAATATTTCTAATAATTCAGATTAATTTGTCACCTGAAACTTTTTTGGTGTTTATGTTGTTGCTGCTTTCAGCATGTTGACTGGGCTTGTGAAAGGACACATTTCTACCATTGTCACGTTTCACCTCAGGGGTGTTATCGTTTTAAAGTAAGTTTCTTGGATTTTATCTGTAAGACTTGCATTCTGACTCTTAGGTTATGTCAGCAATGGCTCTTTCTTCCCAGCTAAGTTGTGGAAATGATTTCGTCAGAGTGGGGGATTGGTACATCACCTTAGTCATTTTTTCCTCTTTTTGCGCTCACCCTGTATATTTTAGTTATCAGCAAGTGTCATGTACATGGAATAAATATGAGTTTAATTTTAGCAAATGGATGATCTGTTAATTGAAAAGATTGTAAGTGGCATTGGTTGGTTGGTGCACCTTGGCAGAATGGTGACTCGCACCTTTGTAACTGTGTTTTCTGTATTTGGCTGTTGCTGCTTTGCAGTTGTCTAATATGATCGAGTCATTTAGAGAGGAAAATGCAAAGGAACAGTGTGCTTTGAGTGGTGGTTGTTGGATAGGAGCTGTGTCCTCCCTTTCATATCTCTGCATGTCTGATACTTTTCACCACTATAAAGAATGTGTGTATTGTTTTCTTCTGTGCCATCTATTAATTTCACCATTCAGCTTCTTTTAGTGCCAAAAAAGTGGTTTAACTCGTTGGATCCCGGTATCAATTGCCCAAGGGCATTTGGTGAGCATAAGAAGGTTTTAATTATCAAAGTAGTGATTTACACATGTTACAAGTGAAGCAATGCATTCGGATATTACAAAGTTTCCTTATTTGGTTGTTAAGAAAGTTCCGTACAGACACTTTTGAACAAAATCCTTATGATTTTAGCTTCTTAATGATGATGCTCGAGACTGTATGTGCATTCAGGGACCTTACCTTAATAAGACAAGAACACTTCTACAAAAGGCATTAGGAGATGAAAATGTTCTCCTTGTCAAGTTGGCAGACAAGATTACGGATGATACTCATACTATGTATAAAAAGATTGCGAAAGAAGGGATTCCTGTTGGTTTGCGTCGATACAAGTTCTTTGGTAATTTTCGTTGCTCATGCTCTGTGTGCAGTTTTGTTTGTTGTGTGTATGGTCTTATACTTTTATTTTAATGTTTTTCAAAAGATGTGAATTTGTAAGCAATTTGTATTATCAAATAAGACAACCATGATAAAAGGAAGCAGAAGAATCGGTCATGACATTGTATTTTGGCTAATTATAAATTATTGACAGCTCTCTACTGTTATTTAATGTTGAAATGGAAAATATAGCTTTGCACAAGCATGAATTTGCAGTTTGCTTATAGTAATCTATTCTTTTGTTCCACGCTTCCTTTGCCTTTTCTCTCTTTAGGTAATCTGGATTTTGTTGGGAATGACCTTTCCTATTAACTCTTAGTTTTATAAAATCTTGTTGATCTCACCATGTTGACTTGTATAGTCATCACATGTAACTTTTCAGAATATATGAATGTTGACATGTATAATCATTGCAATTTTTATATAGTATTCAAATAATATTTCTTTTTTCCATTTTCAAAATTTCAGTGCAAATTTAAGAGCATGAAAAGTAATTTTTTTAAGTGTAGTAGATGTATACTTATGTGCATTATGTATTCATTTCCTGACTGCTTGAATTCTTGGGACAAGCAGTTTCCCAGCATTAAATGAGAGCACAAGTTAAGCATTCAATTTTATTGTTATTTTGCCAAAATTTCTGTATTTTCTCAAATTTGCTGGGAAAACTTGTATCCTAACTAGATGAATCTTGGTTGTAATCATGTTTCTTGTTTTCCATTCGACATTGATTTTTACCCATCCATGTTCCTAAGTAAAATGCGGGAGTGGGGATTATATGCCTCTGCTAGCTTTTGTCTTTTGACACCATGCAATACGCAATGCTCTTCTCCCAGTCTGTATACGTTTTCTGGAATTTTTTTATTCTCGGCTTGCATCTAGAACCAGATGCGCAGTCACGATAATTGCATCAGCACATACAAGTGTTCATATGCTGGTTATCTTGGTTTCTATTTCACAAAGTATTTTTCTTTTTTTGTTATTACTTGTGTGGCATGCATATAAGGGACATGAACCAATCTTAGTTTTTGGAGCCTTGTTTGCTGCAATGACAGCTTAAATACATATGTAACTGCTGATAAAATTTTTCATCCTTGTTGATATGGTAATTAATCAGTGTTTAAGGATGGAGGCAAAGAAGAGAAAAAGAGAGACCCTACTACATCATCTGTAAAGTGTTACTTTGTTTGCATGGAGTGCGAGGCACTTAAAGAAAAGAAAACAGTACATGAAGCGAGATGCTTCTTCATGCATGCACATACAGTGTCCAGCATATCCCGCTACATGATACGGTTTGTTGCTGTAGAATTTTTTCATCTGAACTTTGCATGAACTATATTATATCCTAATGACATGCATCTGTTAATAAACAGGTTGTCTCTTATCTTGTCCAAGACTATTAGCTTGGAAGTTGACTGGAATCGTGTTACGATTGAGAGAATTGAGGACAAGGATTGCAAGGTGTTATCTTTTGATTATTTCGTGAATGAAAACTTGGTGTCATCTAAAGGTATACTTGCTGTTCGCTCCAACACTTAGTATGGTCAATTTCCTGTCTAATAGCAGGATAAAGAGGGAAATTGCATCTATGATAAGAAGGGAAAGCCACTTATACATACTGATGGGACTGGATTTGTATCCGAGGACATAGCTTTGAAGTGTCCTGGAAATATTTTCAAGGGAAGAGGTGTGATTGCTTCTGCTTTTAAGGTTTGTGACCTGTGGATATCGGTATCATCTTAGTGGTATCTTCCTCTTGTTATGCAAGAAAAACTGATCTCCAAAAAATAATTATGACATATAAAAAAGGAAAACTGATAGTATGTAATGATGTCATTTATGATTAATTGTGTATTATGTCTTTTGATAGTATAGTCATGATGACACTATAATGGCAATACTACATTTGGCAATAGGATGATGCTGCCTGGGTACGATGAATTACCGGACTGTCTAGTAATAGTAGTATTTTGGTTATGGGATGCAATCCCGTAAATAAATTTGAACGAAATGCAGATCTAAGCCATACACAACATGAATTTGCAGCTTAGGTGTTGCGGATCACAGTTTGGTGAGTTTTTACCGCAACAAAGCATTGTTAGTCGATACTACTAGTGATCAATTTCCTTCTTACATGTAATAGTGAAGATATCTTTTCATAAGCCTTGAACAGTCACCTTTGTGTTTCATGCCTTTCTTGATATTGTTAGTGACAAATGTTCTGAAAGTACAATATCTTGCTTTAGGCCTTTCTTTCCCCTCATTTAAATGGAGATGTTCCAAATAGTCCCAAGTAGAAGAATAGAATTAAATTATGCTGTCTCCCCTTCTGGCGAGTTCTTTGAGATATATTTTGTGCCATGGGGCCCACAAGAATTTGTTGCTTTCTTCTCCCTTCTATTATGCATTATTTACGGAAAACTTGTTGAGAAGGCATATGACTGAATATATTTTCGTCCTGTCTCTCATTTCTGTAGTTTTAAGTTAATTCCTAGAAGTTTGTATTTATAGCTGTTCTAGATGCTATTTGCCTTTGATTTGGTCATTTTTTTTTTATCCTAGAGATTTGCTGGCTGTGGCGATGATGAGCTGATACCTAGGGAGGGCATCTGTGAACCGGTAGTTGATGGGATTTTCTTTTTTGTGCTGGTGCTTGATTGTCGCACAGTACGTGTTGAACTTTTTGCTCTTTACACTTCTGTTGCAGCCTTTGCTGATCCAGTGCCGTCTATTCAATGATGGTAGAGCCGTCAAGGGAACTCTTCTCCTTAATAAGCAAGTAAAGATTTTGCAGTGTTATACTGTTTTCTGTATCTGAATATTGGAGTGTTGTCATGTCCGTTCATGTATTTCTGCTTTCAATTTATTTAATATTTTAAAGACTAGAATTTTCTCTTACAAAGTCCTGTTTAATAAAAAAACAATGTGGTATAAATTGCTGGCAGTGAAATTGATCTTTTTATTCTTTGTTTATGATTTTATACATTTGTTAGTTGGGCCTCCAATTTAATTAGCAAAATAAGAGTAATATGTTTGTGTAAGATTTACTAGGTTTTCATGCTATTTAATTATACTCCAGACTGGTTTCACGAGCCCAAATGAAAGTCAGTTTGGTGGTTGACATAAAAGAAATTCTCTCCAACTTCATTTATGCTGCCTTTAGTGATAATGTATCAGTATGAGAGAGCAATAGAAGTCTCATGTGTTCTGGTGGGAATTTCCCCTATCCATCATGCTCACAAGAGGGAGCATAAAAGGAATGCGGTTTGTCAAGCTGGTCATTTTATATGCAGAAAATTGGTTAGATCATTGATGTTGTTAGAGTGTTTTGGTTACTTAGGAAAATCTACATTGCATTATTTAGTATCATTTCAGCTTTGAGCCGTAAGTGTGAGTCTAGTTTTAGTTTTTTAGCTGCAATAATTCTCCATATTGCAATATATTTCATTGTTTCTATCGGTTCATTTATATCTTCCATTCTAATTGTTTTGGCCGAATTTTAATCTGTAGCTCCCTCCTCATACAATTCATATTCGACCGTCGATGATCAAGGTTGAAAAGGACCCGAAGCTTTCAGATATCAGGACCGTTGATGCACTTGAAATAGTACAAACAAGGTACAACCAACATATTTTGCCAGCAGCTATCATTGTTTTTATTAATTCTCTTGAGGTTCTTATGGTACCTGTGACCCCTAGTACTGTGATCACAGTGTTATCTGTGGGTTTGTTGCCTGGCTATGCTATTGATTTGTTGATCATCGTGTTAAGATTTTCCTTTGGAGTTAGCTGGTTAAAAGACCCTTACATAAACAGACTGAAAAGTTAGCAGCTTTTCTGTTCTTTCAGCAGTTTAATTTGAACATGGGACATGTTTTTCTTGTGAATTACTAAATCCCATTGCTTTTTGTTTGGAGCTTTTTCTGCCATCAAATTTTACCTTTTCGAAAGAACTGATTAGACCTTGGTCCTCATTGATGCAGTAATAAACCAAAGCCTGCATATCTTTCAAAGATTTTGATTGCACTTTTAAGCTATGGTGGAGTCCCTAATGAATTTCTTTTGGACATGGTGGAGAATGCTCTGGGAGATGCAAATAGTGTCTTCTCTAGTAAACGAGCAGCTCTAAGAGGTAGTATTCTTCTGAACATTTTTGGACTGTTGAAATATTGTCTATTCTTAAAACAGTCCAAAAAGAGATTTTTCTCCAATTTTTTTTCTTCTTTACTCGGATGTGCTTCTTTATTTTTCTTGGTTCGAAATATGTATAAGTAAGAAAATGTATCTCTATTCATCTTTGCTGCTTTTACTTCCCCCTGGGTGCGTATTTCCTTCAATTGCTATTTGATATGTAAACATTTTCCCTTGTGTTTTCCTTTTGTTCTTTTACCGTATGAACAGTTTCGGTGAATCATGGTGAGAAGGATGGTTTCACCACGGCCAGAATGATCTTATCTGGGATTCCTCTGGACGAAACATACCTACAGAATCATCTGTCCATCCTGATGAACAATGAAAAGAAGAGTTTGAAAGGAGGAAGGATTCCTATTCCAGATTCTTACTATCTAATGGGGACAGCCGATCCCACAGGAATTCTTAAAAGTGATGAAGTTTGTATTATCCTGTATGTACTCGTAATCTCATCTTTCTGTGCTTGATTTATCATTTAGCATGAGTGCTAAAGAAAACTCAAGAAAAATGGTCATTCTTGTAATTTTAATATTAGAGTGCATCCCTTGGTTTTTAGTGGCTTGGTATGGTTATGGAATAATTTCTAACCATGCCGTAGGGTAAAATTCAAAATTTAGGTCTGCATATGATTTGGCTTATTTGACTAAGCTAACATTGTACATTTATCCAAATTCAAAGAATTTCATAGAAATAAAATGAATTATGTGAGGACCCCATGCAAGTGATTTTGCCTGTTCGAAGATCATTAAAAAGTAGTATTTTCACATTGATTAGTATCTTCATTATGATCCATTAGAGTATTCTGTTTTATAGGTCTTTTGTTTTATAAGGCAACCGATTAAAAGATTTGCTATTGTTCATGTTTCCAAATAAAATCATGTTTTATGGTTTAAGTAAAAGGTCAGTCTTCACAACTATTAGATACGCATAGTTTTTTTATTTTAATTGTTAAAATAATCATCATCCTATCCTACTTTTCTAATGCCATTTGTAAGTGCTTTTGCTTATTTATTTAATCAGCTTGCCAATTAATAACTGTAGCTATGCTTGTCTGGGGCTTAGATGTTTAATGTAGTTACATGCGTCCATATCTGGTCCTTGGATTTAGACATCAATGGTGTTATATTGCTTTGATGACATCCCATCTCTGGTTCTGTTCTTGTTAACCCATGTTTGAGTTTGATATTCACAACTTTGGAGAAAAGGTGGAATTACCTATTGGGCTTTGATGTTATAATGCTGTTTCAGGTGTTTTTACTATTTAAGAGTTTGCTTGAATCATCAATGCAGTGACAGCGGACAAATTTCAGGGAAGGTATTAGTATACCGCAATCCTGGTTTGCACTTCGGAGATATTCATCTTTTGAATGCTACATATGTGGAAGCTCTGGAAACAAAAGTTGGAAATTCAAAGTATGCTATATTTTTCCCTACTAGTGGACCGCGCTCCTTGGCCGATGAAATAGCTGGTGGGGATTTCGATGGGGATATGTATTGGGTTTCACGGAATCCTCAGGTTGGTGTTTATATGAGATTCGCTCATTCTTGTTAGATGTCTTGTATTACATTTGGTTGATGTCCTTTGCTAGCTAATGATGATACAACCTTGGACCCCCTTCCCCTTCCCCCACAACAGGAATTAGTCTTTTTATTTTTCTTTTTGCAGTTTCAAAATCCTTTCATGATTTTTCTCTTTCTAGTGAGGTTTTGGTAGTTGGATGGTATTTTTCACCATCCTTTTTCTCATTAGACAATTTTTCTGCAGTTTCAATCATTTTGTTCCTGTAAATGTCTCATGCAATATAGCATTGGAATTCTGTGTGGTACGTCATGACTACAGAGTTTGAGATTTTCCTGCGGTTCAAAATTTCCCTTGCTTTAAAGTTGATGCATACTGTTCTTCAAACTATACCCAGAATAGTTGTATGTCATTGTAACTGGGTTCCAACTTGGCTAAGCAGTTGTTGTATGGCCAATGGAAAAGGAATTAATATGGTCAATTACTTATGTTATTTGAAGTTTAATGAAAAAAGTTATATGAAATTCATACATGTTATTTACTATTGTGACAGACCTTTAGGAGAAGATGAGCTCGAACTTAATTCCCGAACAACAGAAAACTGTTTATGTCCATGTTTGCTTTCATTGGTTTGGCTTTGCTCAAAAGGAACGTATAATGGCCTTTTCAGCCACTCTTTATGCATGTGCCTGTTCCTCTTTCGTCTCTCCTTTGGCGTACAGGCCTAGACTTTGAAAGTAATTTTAAACTGAGTGGAATAACATGAATGACCAACTGGGGCCTTTTACTGGAACAGGATTTCCATCCTTAATGTCCTTGGATAATTTCTACTTCTAAGATGTTTTGCTGTTGCTTTTTCTTGAATCTCTTGGGTAACATTGATTTGGCGGAATGGAAATGCAGTCTTTCACTTCTGTTTTCATCCTGCTGGAAATGCAGTCTTCCTCTGCAATGTTGTCTAGCACAACAAAAGAAATAGCAAGTAGACCTATAGCCCATTGAATCATGACTATATCCACTATTTTGATATTCAAATTTGATAGAGATTAATTTGTAAGAGTAGATCTTTTCTTTATTTCCTATTTATTTGGACCCCGCAAGAATCTGTTGATGTTGCTGATTTCATTTTATTGTTCCTAACACACCTAAGTTGGCAAGGAGATGTTCATTCACATGCTAACTGTCCAAGCCAAGCATCTTAAGAAGGATGGGAGCACCTGTCAAACAGCCAATATAAGAGAGCTTGTTATTTAATTACCAATGCACTGTCTCTCGTGTTATTTGTAATAGATGCATTAGAAATGAAAACATATCTTTATTAAAGGATTGCGGCACTCTTTAACAAGACCCGTCTAAAAATCTTTGTTATTATATCTTGCAGTTGTAGATACCTGGATCAACTGTCCTTTGATTTTAATTTTCCCTTTTCTTTTGCATCAAGGGTGAATCATGAGTCAGTGGCTATGTACCTGATAATGGACTCGTTGGTGCATCATGTACCATTCTTGTTTTGTCATTTTGTGAGGCCTATCTTGCAGTGGTTGCCTTGGTTATAGTTTGGCAGTGATCATTTTAACTATCTACAATATTTGTTGATTCCGAATTGCTGAATGATGTCAGTTAAATCTTTCAAACACCCCCTAATTGAGCATGCAATTCATTTGTCAGCTGTTGAAGTACTTTACACCGAGCCAGCCATGGGTATCTGCTTCTGCAGCGCAAGATATGAACTGCAAGAAGCCAATTGACTTGTCTTTTGAGGAGTTGGAAGATGAGCTGATTGATTTATGGTTGAACACTAGATTTAACCCAAGGTAGGCGCTTGAATATGCATTTGCTTTTTGGTCAGTGCCATAAGTCTGAGACTCCATAGTGGGGAACTATTTGTGATTGAAGAGAATGATCTAAGAACTCGGGAAAAAAATAAAGTTCTTGCAAATTATTTCTGTAAAATACCTCACAAAAATATGAATTTTCCCTCCTTTGGCTGCATTTTTAAAATTGAACAGCAAAAGATTTATGATTTCTTCACATGGTATTCCTTGCTGCCTCTGCAAGAGCAAAATTATCATCGTCTGTTGCTCCTATTATACCTGGAAAACAAAAAACAGTCAACCTAGCTGCATAGACTTGCGCTTATTGCTCACTGTTCTAGCCAAATCTACTTCAAAATGGTTGTCCCCAATTCAATGCTCATTCTCTTTTTCAACCATTGCTGCAAACGCACCTCACACGTGTATTACGCACGAATGCACGCACGCTGACACACACTTACACAGAAGCAACACACTAAGATTAAGAAGATGGAGATATTCTATGTTGATTCTTCGCTGCATATTTTTTGGGATATAATAAATTTGGAGTTTGTTGATCAAAGTGGGTGAGTAACATAGATGGATATAATAGTGAAAACATAGCGTCCCCCCTTTGTGTTAGACGGCGTCTCCCCTCTAAGGCCCCGTTTGGTTTAGCATTTAGAAGGGGCTTTGGGGGCTCTAAAGGGGTTTGGCCAATTGCGTTATGGAAGCATTTATCTTCCCTTTCTTGCACTTGCATTTTCCGTTGCCAAAATATATTTTAGGTTTTTTGCCCTAAATTTACTTTAGTTTGTTTCTTTTCATTTAGAGTTAGAATCGCTAGTGTTCATTGAAAAGCTTTTTCATGAAAGTACTTTTCCTTTGAAAACTTGGACTTCATGTCTCTGGTTTTAACAACTTTTTCATTCTTTGATGGAGGTTGGTCATTTCAGCTTTCAAAACTTCCAGTTATTTATTAAATAGGTTAAGAAGCTCGATGTTTGCTGTTGCATCACTATGCTGAATTTGCCGTCAATGAAGTGTTGTTTATATATGATGCAATAACGATATTTTTTCCAAGTACTTCTCATGTGCTTCGTGTATTATTTATCTTTGCTGGACCTGATTAAAAGCTAGGCATGTGCCAGTAAGTAGAGGCATAATTTGGCTATTTTATTATTGATGAGGAAAGATTTATAGCCTTCTTAGTGTCATTGAGCTGGCTCCAGGTTTTTCCATCTTAAAATGTCAAATGAAAAACACGATTCCTTATTTGATGATTATTTTGGTGAAAACATAACATGATTATGAAGATTAATGTAATCTACTTATAGCACTTGATTGTGCTGCATATATGGCATCACTCGGGAAAAATTGATATTTTCTATGGTGTTTTCAGTTACACAGTTGGTGTTGCAGCTGATAGTTGGCAGGCATTGATGGATCGTTTTCTAACACTTGGTAGTGTTCAAGTTGATGAAAAACGTCAGGTGGAGAGAAACCTTTGTCAGTTGATTGACATATATTATGATGCCTTGGATGCTCCTAAGAATGGTGGAGTCAAGGTCAGTTTCTTATTTCGTGTTTTTTGTTATTTAAGTATTGGACGAGATAAGATTTTGAGTCTCTCGATTCACTTGTATTTGCTTCAATTCTTTACAAGTCTAATGATGTACTTGGTATTATTATTTAGAGCTTAATCTACCATTTCATGAGTATGCACTGGATACTGAAGTGCCCCGGGGCATGCTCTGCTAAATTTGTATATTTTCATAGTGCTTACTGTGAGTTGGATAAAAAACTTTGCGTGATGCATCTTTGTTGCTTAGCATATAAATATGTGATTTTTTCTGTTCGCTTTTTTTTTTCAAATATTCTTTAGCTTGGTCATGTGATATGCCTATTTGATGGTAGTGTTTCTTGGAAAGCTAAATAGCGACTCTTTCTTTTGTATTTGAGACCAGATTGAAGTTCCCAGATCTTTGAAGGCAGAAATTTTCCCACATTACATGGGAAAGGATGAATCCATTTCCTTTCACTCCAATTCTATCCTTGGAGTGATTTTTGATAAGGTAGAATCATACCAGGCAGATATTCCGACTGGCAAAGGTGAGATTTCGCCTTACTCAAGACCTTTTGTGAAGTTGCATGATAAATAAGTATGGGAATGGGATAACGCTCATTCAAACTGGCTGCTCTCACTTGGCTCGTCATACAATATGAAGCCAGGTGATATTTTGATTATGCAAGTAGAAACTTGATATGAGATCACACGTTCACCTCTTGGCCTAAGAAAATGGAAAGTACTCTTTCTCGATGGAGTCGGTTAATGAGGACTTCATCCTATCACCGAGTCAATGAGTTTAATGAACAAATTTTGTGTGGTCAAATAACATCTTCTGCTGGTACTTATTGCTTCTTAATATTGATCAGCTCCAATTTTTGTTTTCATCTTCGCTGTTGAAATTTGCAGGAACTGACTTCTCCTTGTGATAAATTTAGGGATTTGGAAGCTCCCCTATTTTGATGTGGAAACCCGGAGGGACTGCCGAATGGAGTGGGAAAGACGTTACACGGAATATAGAAGCGAGATGGTGGCTGCTTTAGGGGATGGTGCAGAAGGCAAGCATTCCTCTGCAGACAACGTTATAAACAAATATAAACAGGTTTATTCATCTAGTCTCTTCTCATTCATGATTTCCTGTCGTAGTCAGCAGGGTTCTGGAAAGCAAAGTTATAGAGGACACGGGCATTACATGTACTTCCCGTGGGGGAGAGACCGATTCTAGGAAAATTCATTTTTGCACAATTCTTCTGGTGCGGTTGCTATATGGTGCACCGAGTTTGAAGAGAGCCCGAGGAAGGAGGATGATATTTTTAACGAGGCTCTCGCAATCTATAACATTACATATGACTATGCGATGCGACAGAATGACACCTGCAAATGCGGATTTGCGTGGAAAGTGGCGGGTCCTGCACTCTGCCGGATTTATGCCATCAAGCAAGAGCAGAAGTTAATTGTCTGCCTGCCCTCTGTTCTAAAGGAAATCTTCAGTTGAAACCTAACATTGGCGCGGACAGATGTTGTAAATCCGATCTACGGGTGTATAATTAGGTTTGTCGGTTGCCTCGTCGGTGGACAAAAAGTGCTGTGAGAACCGCGGAAATTGTTTGTGCCATGCATCGTGCACGTACGTACTAGTTAGGATTATTAGATGTATTATAGTCCATAATCCACTTTGAAAGAATTGAATGAGGAGCCGTATGAGGTGAAAATCTCATGTACCGTTTTGTAGAGCGGCATTAAGAGTGACTTATTTGTCAATTCTAACCAAACTATCTTTATGTAAAGTTACTAGTGTATGACTTAACCTCTAGATTTGAAATCACTACTTATATAGTCTTAGTGAGATGGGCAAGGGTTAAGGGGAGTTTATGTTAATGTCATGCGACAAAACTTGGTTTGGCTTTAGCATAAATATAATTATTTATCTATCTTATGCTTTAGATCTCTTATTTTTTACTGTAGAAAAGTTACTTTTTGAAGTGCGTTTGTTTTGTGGAAAATGAATATTTTGAAAAATACTTTGGTTATTTGTATTGCGCTTTTTTAAGGCAATAATTCCAGGAGTCTAAAAGTTTAACTCTTGTGCTTAGGTTTGCCTATTGTAAAATTTTTGGTTAATATCATAAAAAGCTCAAATTTTTATATTTATGATGAATTTATCACATCAATTTTTTGACTTCAAAAAACTCTATACATGTAAGATAAATTTACTTTCAATTGGCTTTTATTTAAATTAATAAAATAAAAAACCATAGATTGTTGGATGTAGCTTGACATATTAGATTAATAATTTACAGTGAGAATCTTCATTTGGATCGTAAACGGAAGGTAAAATTTTGAACTAGTAAATTCATTAATTGTCATGTGTTATTTAATCTAACAATTTAATGGATATTAATAAAAGGTAAATTTATTATAGATATATTAGTTTGGGATTATTTATGTTATAATCCCTAAAAATCTTATATAGAAGATTAGCGTGCTAGGTTTGGCTCGGGCTCAATTGGGCCGGGTTTTCTTATAGAAGCCTTAGCCGAAGCCTGTCCAAGTCCGAGCATTAAGGTTGGGCCTACATATCAGCCGAAGCCCACCCGTGGTAAAGCTTTGGGCCGCACTGGGATCGGGCTTGGGCTCAACTGAGCCGGGTTTCTCATCAAACGCCCTGCCCAAACCCCACCAAGAATATCCTCGGGCCGGGCCGGGCTCGGGTGGGTCACGGGTCGTCGGCCCATGTGTCACGGTCCGTGAGAATGACAAGCCAAGAGGGTTCTTGAGGACGGGCGTGACACATCCGACCCTCGACCGATATCCCGAGACTTAGAGTATTCTCGAGTCTTCTAGAATACTCCAGGGAAGGGCGATCTTTGTACTTGTACGCATACGTTATAAATGCGAGTAGGCTGGTAGTTGGGAGTAAATATGGGTAGTTGGGGAGGTGCATATCCACCGTTAGATCTAAGGGAGATCTACGGATACGGTTTGCCTTATACTTGTATATAAAGGGGTCTCCTCCCTTCATTGTAATTCATTCACAAGTTATATGAAAATCCAGAGCTTCTCTCTCTAGAGTTGTTTCTCTCTCTACAAAGTCTCTTGTGAGTCGAGTGTTGAAAGGCTGCTTAGGGGTAAAACCTTAAGGCCACACGGGTGAATCGAGAGTTGATCGATCGGCCGTGACAAGTGGTATCGGCGATTTGCGATCCAAGCGCAAGTGCAATGGCTGATCCACGATCTGACGAGGCGATTACCATGGGTGGTGATGGTGCTGATCGTGGGCGGAACGCCGAGAAGGTTAGTGCCAAGGGGAAGAAGTCTCGGGGTGGTTCAAGGGATCCGACGGGGGATCTTGCACAGCGGATGGCGAAACTAGAGTTGTTCGTCACCGATGTGCAAGGATCGGTCGACGACCTGACCCAGACCGTGGACGGAGTTGACGCCGGAAGGGAGGAGCTGTTTGCGGATGTGCAAGAGCTCAAGACCGGCATGGGAGAACTCCGCCACGAGTTCTTTGGGGACCTTACGGGAGGAACTCGCGCAACGGTACGAACCCTTGGAGGCCACAATGGCGGCCATGCGCGCGGAGATTGCGGATCTTACGGGTAAGCTCGCTGAAGCACAAGCTGCACGCGTGAACGGAGTGATCACGGTGCAAGGTCCACGGGTGGACACGCCGAAGCCAAAGGAATTCCGGGGCTCACGGGTGGCCAAGGATGTTGACAACTTTCTATGGTACATGGAGCGGTACTTCCAGGCCATGGGAATCAACGACGACCAAACACGGGTAAACACTGCATCGATGTATTTAGCTGATAGTGCATTGTTGTGGTGGCTTCGTCGGTCGGACGATAGGTGCGGGAATCCTATCGCGACCTGGGTTGGTTTTGTTGAAGAGTTTCGACGAAACTACTTTCCTGCTTATGCGGAGGAGGAAGCTCGTGACGAGTTGAAGCGTCTCGAGCAGAAGGGTAGTGTACGCGACTACATCAAGCGGTTTTCGGAGTTGCTACTCCAAATCCCCTTGATGAATGAGGTTGAAGCGTTTCACCAGTTCATGGGTGGTCTCAAACCATGGACGAAGCAAGAGTTGAAGCGGTACAACGTGGGGGATCTTACTACGGCCATGACCGTAGCCGAGTCACTCGTGGAGTACAAGGCGTCGCCTTCCACATCCCGACAGGACACTCGTCCTAGGGACAAAGCCACTGGTGGGGGAGATCGGGGGAGATACAACCGCCCGATCGGAGGAAGACCACCACCAGCTGGTCCTCATCCTCATCGGGCTCATGCGGGGCCAAATGGAGGAGGACAAAGGAAGGTACGCTCATACAGTTGCTTCTTTTGCGACGGCCCACACATGGCGCGGGATTGCCCGAACAAGGCCAAGTTGGCCGCTCTTTGCAAAGAAGAAGAGCCAAGGGAGGAAGCACGATTGGGATCGCTACGACTCCTTGGTACAATCAAGGCCAAGAAGGCGAAGGAGCCTAAAGGCCTGATGTTCGCAGACGTGAAGATCGGAGTGACCACGGTGAGTGCACTTGTGGACACGGGAGCATCCGACATCTTCATCTCGGAAGAAGCCGCGAAGAAACTTAACCTGCGGGTTGAGAAGGGAGCTGGTTGGCTCAAGACGGTAAACTCGAAGGAAGTCCCCAAGCGATCGGAGTTGCGAGGGACGTGGAACTACAGGCTCGGGTCATGGAGAGGCAAAGAAACTCTAGAGGTAATTCCACTTGACGACTACGATATTGTCATTGGAATCAAATTCCTAGATAGAATCCATGCGGTTGTAATTCCTTTTGCCGAGTGTATATGCGTATTGGACAAGAACCTGTCAATGCGTGATTCCGGTCCATCGTGAGTCGCATCATGATCGAAGAATGATCTCGGCCATGCGACTCACCAAAGGAGCAAGGAAGGGTGAAGTGACCTTCCTGGCGACCATGAAGATCGAGGACGACAAGGGTGAATGGAAAGAAGTCCCGACGGAAGCAACCCAAGTCCTCGACTCGTTCAAGGATGTTATGCCTTCGGAGCTGCCGAAGAAGCTACCACCCAAGAGGGAGGTGGATCACCGGATCGAGCTAGTGCCTGATGCTCGATCGCCTGCAATGGCGCCTTATCGTATGGCGCCACCTGAATTGGAAGAGTTGAGGAGACAACTCAAGGAGCTGCTCGACGCGGGTTACATACGGCCGTCAAAGGCCCGTTCGGTGCGCCGGTCCTATTTCGAAGAAGCACGATGGGTCACTCCGGATGTGCATCGACTACGGCGCCGAACAAGGCGGCGTGAAGAATAAGTACCCGATCCCGCTCATCGCGGATCTCTTCGATCAACTTGGTGGAGCTCGGTGGTTTACCAAGGCGGATCTCCGATCGGGCTACTATCAAGTTCGGGTCGCCGAAGGGGACGAGCCAAAGACAGCGACTGCGTGACGCGGTATGGGTCCTATGAGTTCTGGTAATGCCGTTCGGCTTGACCAACGCTCCGGCTACGTTCGCACGATGATGAACAAGGTACTCCACCCTTTCCTAGATAGGTTTGTAGTGGTTTACCTAGATGACATTGTCATATATAGTCGTACGTTGGGAGAGCATGTCGAACACATACGGCATGTCTTCCAAGTTCTGCGCGAGAACGAACTGTATGTTAAGCGCGAGAAGTGTGCCTTCGCCCAAGAAGAAGTTTCGTTCTTGGGGCACATCGTCGGAGGAGGACGAGTGCGGATGCAACCATGGTTGACCCGCTGAAAACATCCATACATTGTTGCGAACCAGCTTTCTGAATCTCAGGTTTCGACACTACTAGCACCTCCTTCACTCTATTTCTCTGATCGATCGTTTCTTGAACAGCTTTCTCGCTACGCGATCTATCGTTGGTCGATTGAAGGTTCGGTTTAGCCACATTGATTCCCATCTTGAGAAATGGATCTTCATCCACCTTCATCTTTCCCCTTTCGGGGAATTGGAATCGGCCATCCGAGATGGCTTTTTGCAACCGATTTCAAAACGACGCAGTTGTTGGTGGTGTGGCTCCCTGAGTGATGCCATTTACAAAATATCCTCCCTTTTTTCTCATCAGCCGATGGAATCACATGCCCTTTTGGAAGCTTCAACTGCCCATCTTTCAGTAGGCGAAGATTCAATCTATCGTCGAATGGGAGCCACCGATGAAGGTGCCGGCGTTGAGGTCATTCCTGGGCCTCACTAACTATTACCGGCGGTTCATCCGGAGCTACTCAAGTATCACCGTGCCACTCACGGACCTGCTGAAGAAAGAGAAGGCGTGGGAGTGGACGAATCGGTGCCAAAGAGCCTTCGACCGATTGAAGCGAGTCATGACAGAGGAACCGGTGTTGGCGTTGCCCGACCACACCAAACCTTACGAGGTAGAGACCGATGCATCGGATTATGCGATCGGTGGTGTTCTCATGCAGGATGGACATCCGGTGGCGTTCGAGTCCCGAAAGCTGAACGACACGGAGCGTCGTTACACCGTCCAAGAGAAGGAGATGACCGCGGTGGTGCACGCCTTCGGACGTGGAGACATTACATCCTGGGATCGAAGTTCGTCGTGAAGACGGACAACGTGGCCACGAGCTACTTTCAGACCCAAAAGAAGTTGAGTCCGAAGCAAGCTCGATGGCAAGACTTCCTAGCGGAGTTCGACTACGCATTAGAGTACAAGCCGGGGAAGGCCAACTCTGTTGCGGATGCGTTGAGCCGAAAGACGGAGCTGATGAGCCACACGATGAGTCGACCGAGTTGTCCTTGGGTCAACCGCATCAAAGAGGGGTTGACACACGACCCAAGAGCTCAAGCTTTCATCGGGTATGCCAAGGAAGGTAAGACTCGACGGTTCTGGTGTGAGGATGAGCTCCTCTACACCAAGGGAAGGCGGCTGTACGTGCCTTTCTATGGGAAGCTGAGGAAGGAGATCTTGCGCGAGTGCCACGACTCGAAGTGGGCGGGTCATCCAGGGATCCACCGCACGTTAGCCCTCGTCGAAGATCGGTATTATTGGCCTCAAATGCGCGACGACGTGGAGGCGTATGTGAAGACTTGTCTGGTATGCCAACAAGACAAACTGGAGCAACGATCGTCGCCAGGTTTGTTGGAGCCCCTTCCCATCCCAACTCGTCTATTGGAAAGCATTTCCATGGACTTCATCGTCAACCTACCGAAGTCTGAAGGGTGTCAGACTCTAATGGTGGTGGTTGATCGGTTCTCCAAATACGCAACCTTTGTGCCTGCAACAAAGGATTGCCCGGCCGAGGAAGCGGCCAAGCTGTTCATGAAGCATGTGGTGAAGTATTGGGGAGTACCACAAACGATCGTGAGTGATTGGGACCCCCGCTTCACAGGACGTTTCTGGTCCGAGTTGTTCAAGCTGCTGGGGTCGGAGCTGAACATGTCAACAAGTTTGCATCCTCAAATCGACGGTCAGACGGAGCGGGTCAATGCTCTCTTGGAGATCTACCTCCGGCACTACGTGAGCACGACGCAAGTAAATTGGGCGAAGTTGATCGACGTAGCCCAGTTCTCGTACAACTTGCAGCGGAGCGAGTCGACCGGCTAGAGTCCGTTCGAGGTTGCAATTGGGCAACAACCGAACACCCCGAGTATGATTGCTTCGAGTTACCGGGGGAATAGTCCGCCCGCGTACAAGTTCGCCAAGAACATGCAAGAGGAGACGGACTTGGCACGGGCGTGTCTACATAAGGCCTCCAAGCGCATGAAGAAATGGGCGGACAAGAAGCGACGGCACGTGGAGTTCCAAGTGGGAGACCAGGTGTTGGCCAAGCTGCACGTGGTTCTTCGATACAAGGACGTACACAAGGGGTTGATCCGTCGCTACGAAGGGCCATTTCAAGTGTTACAACGGGTTGGAAAGGTCGCATACAAGCTGGAATTACCACCAAAGCTAAATGTGCATCCGGTTTTCCATGTAAGTATGCTTAAACCCTTCCAAGTTGATGAGGAAGACCCGGATCGAGGGGAATCACAAAGGGCGCCGCTCGGGGCAAAGACCTCGTATGATCGAGAAGTCGAAAGCATTTTGGCGGATCGAGTCATACGGAAGAGGTATTGCGCGGCCAAGCGTGAATATTTGATCCGATGGAAGGGTCTTCCAGAGAGTGAAGCCAGTTGGGAGCCCGAGGAGAGTCTTTGGCAGTTCAAGAAAGAGATTGAAGCCTTTCATGCCGAAGACGCGACGAGGGCGTCGCCTGATTAGGTGGGGGAGAATGTCACGGTCCGTGAGAATGACAAGCCAAGAGGGTTCTTGAGGACGGGCGTGACACATCCGACCCTCGACCGATATCCCGAGACTTAGAGTATTCTCGAGTCTTCTAGAATACTCTGGGGAAGGGCGATCTTGTACTTGTACGCATACGTTATAAATGCGAGTAGCTGGTAGTTGGGAGTAAATATGGGTAGTTGGGGAGGTGCATCTCCACTGTTAGATCTAAGGGAGATCTACGGATACGGTTTGCCTTATACTTGTATATAAATGGGTCTCCTCCCTTCATTGTAATTCATTCACAAGTTATATGAAAATCCAGAGCTTCTCTCTCTAGAGTTGTTTCTCTCTCTACAAAGTCTCTTGTGAGTCGAGTGTTGAAAGGCTGCTTAGGGGTAAAACCTTAAGGCCGCACGGGTGAATCGAGAGTTGATCGAGAGTTGATCGATCGGCCCGTGACACGACTGTACGGACGACCATTTCCTCGCACATTCGTGTCCACTCCGAAGTCTGCCGTTGCATGGCGTCAAAAGGCGACGAGTCGCGCGCGCATGCACTTGACATGGCGCCGACTGCCATCGCCACCGCTCGACACCTGTGCTCACCATCGCCGCGATGACTGAGGAGAGCCGACCCGTCGCCGGTAATGCTTGTAGCAGAACAGGGTCGATCTCTCTTCATCCTCATCTTCATCTTTGTCTTCAAGCTTCATTGCGCTGTTCGAATATCTATCTACGCGGGAGTTTTTGTCTTCGCCGTTGATTGTGGCGGCATCGCGGTCGAGCGGCGGCTTTGATCGGGAGGAGAGAGGAAGACTGCCGTTAATATGGAGAGCACGATGAAGGAGCTGAGGGAAGGCGCGCCCGTGCTCGAGACGAAATCCAACGTGGGCGGTGGGGTCGAGGACGTTTACGGCGAGGATCGTGCCACCGAGGAAATGAGGTTCTCTGTGTTGCGAGGTTTGCTTTCTTAGATCATTTGACGCTTTACATGTTTGAATTTGGAGTGTTTGGTTTGGAGTTAGCTTGTTAACGAGGAAATGATTATAGGAGAGAGAGAGAGAGAGAGAGATTTGTTTTTGAAATAATTCAGAGGTAATTTAACAAGTTTTACATGGTGCAGTGGGGTATCTCTGTTGAGAGATCCTCGCTACAACAAGGGACTTGCTTTTACAGAGAGAGAGAGGGACGCTCATTATTTGCGTGGTCTTCTGCCTCCAACAGTTGCTTCCCAGCATCTTCAGGTTGCTTCATCATCATCAACCTATTATTTTTTTAGTATGGCTATTCCTTCGGTTATTAACATTCTTGCGTCAATCTGCTTTGATCGCTATTGATTTTGCCGACCAGGAGAAGAAGTTGTTGCATAATCTCCGGCAATATCAGGTTCCGCTGCAAAAGTACATTGCAATTATGGACCTTCGGGTACCCCCGCCACCATGTCTAATCTTGTTCTGGTTTCTCAGCGTTTGTTGAATGCACACACCGATGCATCCATGCTTGCATATATGTTTGCATATGTGGTGATTGTAAAGCGCAATGAGATGAACTTGCATTTTCTTATTTGGAGAAGTTGCGCTTGAGTCGGATATGATCATTCTGGCATTTCGGATCGCATGACAGATTCTTATCTGTATTACCTTACTGCCCTTTACTGTAATTTGGAAGTATTCCCATAAATTTATGAGGCACATTGAGCTTTCAATACTTCTATTGTAGTAATCGGCTTACTTGTCCTTGTTATCAGGATGTGGCAGTTAACCCTACATATTTCGGTTTGCAGGAGAGGAACGAAAGGCTCTTCTATAAGCTTCTAATCGACGATGTCGAGGAGTTGCTCCCTGTTGTCTATACTCCAACTGTTGGTGAGGCTTGCCAGAAATATGGGAGCATCTTCAGGCGCCCTGAGGGTCTCTTCATAAGTCTAAAAGAAAGGTGTTATTTTTGCCTACTTTGTGGGTTGTCCCACTAAAATGCAGCTCTGATACTGATCAACATGTAACAGAGGTAAGGTTCTCGAGGCACTGAAAAACTGGCCTGAAAGGAGCATTCAGGTTGTCGTTGTGACTGATGGCGAGAGGATCTCGGGACTTGGCGATCTTGGCTGCCAGGTGATGCTACTGTTTCAACTTTATGCCATAAGCTATGCTGATGAATTATGATGATTAATATTTGAGTCTTCTCGCAAATTTTTTTCATTAGGGGATGGGCATTCCTGTTGGGAAATTGACTTTGTACACAGCCCTTGGAGGAGTCCGTCCTTCAGCAGTAAGTGTTTTTTGGAAACAGTTCTGTCTGAAACCTTCCGAGTCCACCTTTAGAATTTCTTTAGTGTAAAAGTTATTTCTTAAATTTGTTTCAACCTTTTATCTTTGTGGAAAGAAGTCCAAACTCAAATCATTGAAGTTAACCTAACAAGCCTCATTGCTTCCTCGCCAAAATTTGCTCTAAGATGTTCTCTTTGTAACTAAGAATTCACATATCGGACTCTCTTTGCAGTGTTTACCAGTGACAATTGATGTGGGAACGAACAATGAGGATTTGTTGAAGGATGAGTTTTACATTGGCCTCGGACGAGAGAAGGGCAAGCTGGACGGAGTCCTTTTTTAATATATTATGCCTTACAGAGTCGGCGGTCATGTAAATTTAACAATGAATGTCAAGGCGAGATAACATCATCTTTGCGGGAGTACGCGGATCTTTTGCATGAGTTCATGAATCTTTGTCAAGCGAGAATTATGGAGAAGAAGTTCTCATACGGGTAAGGATCTTTTCCAAGTTAGGTCATGAAGCGGTTTCTAAAATATTGTGATTTCGATGTTATCGATACTAATATTTCATTAAGCTTATCTTTGTTTGAGGATTTTGCAAACCACAATGCTTTTGAACTGCTTGCAAAGTATGGTACAACTCATCTTGTGTTCAATGATGACATACAGGTATAATGCATTGTTCTGTATGGATTTCGTTTTCATTTGCAATCCCGAATAGTAAACGATACACATTCTGTTCAGGGGACAGCAGCAGTAGTTCTTGCAGGACTACTCGCAGCACTCAAAGTTGTTGGCGGCTCTTTGGCAGACCACACTTTCTTGTTCTTTGGCGCCGGAGAAGTGGGTTTTCCTTCTACTCATGTTTTTCTTCTTAACTGAAGCTTATTGGAAGAATTAGTAGTACATGATGTCCATCTCTTCAAGATGGCAGTTTAATTTCCCTTGTCTTGGTATTAAGTTAAGATCCTCAATAGATTCCACCCTAGATGTGATCAACTTGATCTAACATTGACGATATGCTCAAAGCAGGCGGGGACTGGCATAGCAGAACTCATAGCTCTCGAGATGTCGAAGCAGGTACCCATCTATTGTTCTGGTTTGGAGATTCCTCATGGTTAGGTTTTCATATCATCCATAATGAGTCAGAGACCATCTTCTTATCTCATTAATTGTAGTGTGGATTTATGGTCATTGCGGCGAAGCTCCGGTGGAGGAGACTCGGAAAAACATTTGGCTAGTTGATTCAAAGGTTACGAGATATTTTGATGAATACTAGCTGCTTCGGTTGCAAAAGAAATCCAAAAGAAGTCTCGATATATCATAGTTTCCTCGTATCTTTTACGGCGGGGGCTGATTGTTAATTCTCGGAAGGATTCACTTCAACACTTTAAGAAGCCCAGGGCTCATCAACATGAACCCGTCGAGGATCTTCCATTGCTTGTCAAGGTGGGAAAACTATTCCTTGCTAGTTACATTACATTCCCTTTGAAAGTGACTTGTTTGTCTTTATTTCCGTTCACTCATCACGCATTTACCGTCCTTCTCAGGCACTCAAGCCCACGATTTTGATTGGATCAGCTGGAGTAGGAAGAGCTTTCACAAAGGAGGTTATTGAGACCATGACCTCTTATACCGAGGTATGTTCATCCTTAAATCAAAGCCTATGGAAATGTTATCCAGGGAATAACATTACTGCTTTGCCTCTCTTCTACACCGTTAACAAAATGAACTGTAATTTTTGTCGGTCCATAACGTAGAGACCTCTTATTATGGCCTTGTCCAATCCAACCATCCGAGTGCACGGCGGAAGAAGCTTACTCCTGGAGCAAGGTAAATGTAAAGCTCATCTCTTAACATTTAGTACCTCATCCTGCGCCCTCTGATAACGATATCACAATAACCCAATCGCAGGGTCGTGCTGTATTTGCTAGCGGAAGCCCGTTCCACCCCGTTGACTACAACAGCTGGGTTTTTGTACCAGGCCAGGTAAACCTTTTCTTCAGGGTTCATCCCTTGTCTCCGTCTTCAGTTATTTATTTCTTTTCGTGTTTGTATAGTGTTCTGGACTTTGCTTTTTCTTGTACTCCAGGCCAACAATGCTTACATCTTCCCTGGGTTCGGGCTGGGTTTGGTCATCTCAGGGTCACTTCGTGTACATGATCAAATGCTTCTAGCTGCCTGTAAGTAATCTGCCAATTCATGTCGCACCATTACTTACATGCTTATTAATTAGTGAGGCTCAAGTGAAATAAGCAGGCTATTATCAGTCTAAAGCTTGTTTCTGCGTGTCATAACATAGCGGAGGCGTTAGCTAGTCAAGTGTCACCGGAGGACATTGGGAAGGGGCTGATCTATCCACCTTTGAGGAACATCAGAAAGATTTCTGCGCAAGTAGCAGCCAACGTAGCTAAAGTGGCTTACGATCTCGGTAAGTGCACTATGGCAATGCTACTCGCAGTTCCATCCATATGGACATATTTATTTCTCTCCTGCTTAGCCCATTGTGTTTTCAACCCATTTCAGGCTTAGCGACGCGCCTACCTCGTCCAGGAAAGCTTGTCGAGTACGCAGAAAGTTGCATGTACAGTCCAGTCTACCGAAACTATCGTTGAAAGGCAACCGTCCGCCTGTCGAATCGCAGGAGAGTTGATGCTTTGAGATGTGTGGGGCGTTTCCTTTTCTGTTCTTATCTTAAAAGAGTCCTAAAAAGTTGCAGTTGTGAAATAATGTTTCAAAGAACGTAATTAAGGTTTTCTTGGCAGGTATTCCATGGAAGACACTCTTCTGCTTCTCGCTGGCAAACTTTAAGCTCCTTCCCTTGTGTATACATTTAAATCAGCAAGAGTATCGCTGTATCTTTAGGCCGAGTAGTTTTGACATAAAATGGGAGGAAACCTGCACGACCTAATTTCAAGCAAATTTAGGATTCAATGCTGGTATGAATTTGCTAGGGGAAAATTACTCAATCAATCTTACACGTCTTAAATGTATTGTATAAATGCTAACTCAGTTATAAATTACTCTACTTTTTCAATTCTAAACGTATTATATGGATGTTAATTTAGTTATAATTTTTTTTTCTTAATTCTAAATTTTTGTATGAAATTTTAATGTGGTCATTCTGGTCGATTGTTGTTTAAAATTGTCAACATATTATTGACATGATCGTGTCATATAGGACAGCTATTGATGATTGGATAAATCATCGGTCAATTTAGGATCAGTCAATGTAGGAAGGCTGTTGATGACTGGATTATTGACTGTTAATGATTGGATAATCAGTGATCGTTGAAGATTGATCAGAATGACTACAATAGAATTTCGTTTAAATATTTATATCGGATCGACAAATAATTTTCATGATCTGCTAATGTGCACGGTGGTCAACAACTATCGGAGCAGCTAATGACAAATACTCCGCCCAAATCTTCGTAGGAAAAGCCCGCAGAAAAGAGGTTTACACCCCGATTGGAAAGACAGCTTACTTGGGAGGTTCTCCTCGGACGTACACGTCGGCAGGCACTCGACGAGACAATCATGGTTAGGATACACGAAGATTCCAACCTGCATTTCGTGAGAACATGAGCATGAATAGGATTGTTTAAACAGGGATATCAACAAAAAAGAAAAAAAAGGAAAAGAGCCATATGGTAATGAATGAAAGATGCTCAGGAGGGAAGGGAAAACGATCAGGGATCGTATGTGAAGATAATCTCAACTCAAGTGGGAATTTCTAGGAAAATTGTCCGAAATGTTCTAAATATATTGTGCTTTTGCCAATTAAATACTAAATTTTTGAACTGTATCAATTGATTCCCAAATTTTTTCACATTTTGTCAATTGAGTCTGTCTAGCTAATTTTGATAATAAATTATTGACGTGCACGGTCAGCATTGATGTGGCACTTTTTAAGATAATATTTTACTGATATTTTAATAATTTTTTGAATTTTTATGCTTTGGCTAGCAGGGGAAGGGTTGGAAACCCTCTCTAGCCATAGGCGAGGGCCCTGATGCCCTCCCAGGGCCGACTAGGGTCGGCTGGCCCTCTCTCCAAAACCCTAAAAAAGCAAAGAAAAGCAAAAAAAAGAAAAAAGAAAAAGAAAAAAGACAAAAGCATAAAAAAATAAAAAAAATTAAAATATTATTTTAAAAGTGTCACGTTAGTGCCACCCATCCATGTTAGTAATTTCTAGCCAAAATTAGTCATATGAACTCAATTGGCAAAAAATGAAAAGGTTTATGATTTAATTGACAAAATTGAAAGATTTAGTACTGAAATAACAAAAGTGCAATAGGTTTAGACTTTTTGGACAATTTTTTTAGGAATTTACTAAAAGTTTGGTCACACATTCTCTAAACCTAGGACTATTATCTGGATCAACTTACAACTATCCAAGATTGGCTTTTACTATACTCTCTCTTCCAAGTACGTTCTCTTACTTGGTTTTTTTTTTTTTTTTTTGGTCAGTCTCTTACTTGGTTGAAGTAGTCATGACTTTGATCCCTAATCAATTGGACTAATTTCAATAGATTTAAAGCAGGTTCAAAATTCTTTATAAGGAGGGAGGGAGGGAGGGAGCAAAAAGGCCATAGAGAATATCTTTAGAGAATATCTTTCTTGACCATTGCCTATAACTCGATTGAACGTGGATCTGATTGCAAAAGCATAAAAAAGAAGTAAGATAAATTATTTACTTAAAAAAAGGGAGGATTAGTGCATTGAATGTCTTTAAAACTCATTATGAAAGAGTAATTGAGTCTTAAAATTTTTCAAAAGTTTAATGAAGTCCTAAAATTTGTCAAATTGATCCAATTAGATTCTTCACTTAATTGCAATTTTCGAAAGTATTAGGACTTGATTGCACTTTCGTGACAAATTTTAGGACTTCATTGTTTTTTGAAAGTTTTCGGATTTGATTATACTTTCGTAAAAAACTTGATTACACTTTTTGAAAATTTTAAAATTCTATTACACTTATGTAAAAAGTTTTAATGCTTTCAATGCATTTATATAAAAAAAAATAGAGGAGACTATGGATAATTACATGGCACCTATTAGATTCCTAGGGAGGTCATTTTAGGGTAGGGCTGTGGGGCAGTCAAACTAGGTTGCAGATCCATATTTTAAATCTTTGGAAGTGAGTTGTCAACTTAAATTAAGATATGGACCATAATTATTTCTAAATTAAAAACCCACATTAAATGGGTTTAAATGGGTTTTTAAAATGAATTGACTTCATTTATAAGCAAGAGCCGAGAGGGTGCAACAAATGATATTCTGATGGAGTTTGGGAGAGGCTACCAATCTATAGTAGCTGCCATAAGAAAATCCCTGACCTTCGTGTTCAAAGCTTTCCTCACGCCAATCGGTTTTTAAAACGATTAAACTTGTCAGTTATTGATTTTCCTGATCTCATCTTGAAAACTTCATATTATCCCAAAAGAATATTGATCCTTATCTCTTTCACTCGATTAGTTCCTTCATAGGTAATGTGAAGCCTATCCCAGACTTCTTTTGCTGTATCACAAGAAGATATTATGTTATATTCAGTAGGGGATAAAGCACAATATAAGGAATAAATAGTTTTAGCATCAAGAGTTTGTCTCTTGGTTATTTCTTCTTGAGTCATCTCGTTAGGAGCAGCAACTTCTTTTCCTCTCTCTAATTCTGATGTAACAATAGGAATAATTCCTTTGTCTACCACTTCCCATTCCAAGGGATCTTTCGATCTTAGGAATGCTTTTATTTTGTTTTTCCATATGCTATAGTCTTTTCCATCAAAGTATGAAGGTCTGGTGTTGCTTTGACCTTCAACCAACCCTGTAGGCAACATACTAGCCATAGATCTTTATCTCAGAAGTAAAAACACTTCTAATAAACAAGTACACAGGCTCTGATATCAATTGCTAGAACTAGTACGGGCACCTAAGGGGGGTGAATAGGTGATTAAGATGATTTTATAAAACGTAACAGAATGTATAGATGATTTATTGGATAATGGACTAAGGAATTAAAAACAATAAACGATGTAAGTGAAAGCAATGTAAAGTAAAAGGATTATGGATAGAGAATTAAGACTCCAGATTTATAATGGTTTGGCTTAAACCAAGCCTACGTCCACTCTTCCGCATGAACAGCCCACAGGCTGGATTTCACTAAGAATCAAAAATAGAATTTACAGTCTCACACCATTGATTCCACAGTGTAGAGACTCTACTATACTTCCTTAAGGTCTCACCACACTTCAGTCTCTCTTTTGATTACAAGTATAACTCGAAGAATAAGATCACAAAATAACAAGGAGATTCAGACTTTGAAATTTATCTATCTCGCACTCTTGAACAACTTGAGCGTCTCCCTTAAATACTTCTTCATGCCTTCATATTGTTGGCATCTTCCAAAAAAGTTCTTCCAATCAACCCGTTGGACATAATCAATTTAAAGAGATCTCGAGCTCCTCAAGGAAAATGACGATATCCCATCAATCTTGCTCGCCCATACAATCAGGATCTTGGTTTCCATAAGTAGAACATTTCAAATATAAATTGCGGATCTAAAGAATCTAGATTATTCGAATACGAATAGAAGATCTTGAAGTACTAAATCCAATCATGAGATATTTCTTAACCGTTGGAGTCAAAACCACATTAGATATAATTATAATAGAAGTTTAACTTTGTCGGTTTGGAAACTGTCCATGAGAGCAAACTTTGAAACTTGAGTCTGGAGGTCTTCAGACTTTGGTCTTCAGACTTTGCCAGTAGAGTTTGCAAGTCTTCAGACTAGACTGATGAAAATGTTTTGTCGACTTCAAAATACCTTAAGAGGATTTTTCTAACAATCTCCCCCTTTTTGATGGTGACAAAACTTTCCTGCAGATTTAGATACTATTATCATGCAATACAACATTGAAGCTAACAATGATATCTCATAAAAGATTAGGATAAAGATAGTGAAAGTTGTCTTGTACACAGATCTGCATCCACATAAAACAAGTTAGTCCTGTACAGATATTTATCAGTTATCTTTATCTAACTTAGTAGCTTAAAGTACTGCAATAATAAGCAAGCAATCCAAAGCTCAAAACCAAACAAAAGATAAAGTCAATCACAACCAAATAAAACATTGAATACAAAGTATGTTCAAAAAGTTGAAAGTTTGGAATAAAAATTTGCAAAAAACTTCTCCTCCTTTTTGTCAGTATAAAAAGGTGAAAAAGTCAAGGTGCTCGAGGAATGCGAACAAGCTGAAAATCTCCCATTGACTTGACAGTTTCTTCTAGCTTCTTCAAATCCTCCTGCAGTTGTGCGAGAGCTGTGCATTTGGCAGTTGCCTGAATCTGAAGATGAATATTTTGAATTTGATCTTGCAAGGAGATGAACATGGCACGATTCTCATTCTGCAGTGTCTGAAATTCGCATCCTAAAGCATAAACCTGGCCTTTGAGCACCAAAAGAATTTCAAGCAGTCTTTCAAAGTCTCCTGAATGTTCAGTCTGCGTGCTTGCTTCAGCATGGTTAGATTGTGGAGTAAAGCCAGTGGAGCGAATATCAGCAGGGAGATCAACATTTGGAGATGTTGCCTCAAGATCTTCCTCAGGAAATTGAGAGGCATGGACATCTTCTGCACCAGCAGGAGAACGATTGACACTTGCACTGGTAAAGGTTAAAAGAGGAATACTTTCTCTTGGAACATCTCCCCCTGTTTCAATGCCTTCTGGAGGAGAGAAGTATTCTTCTTGCTGCGATGCTTCTTCAGTGTCAAGATGTCTTTGATTCTCTTTTTCTACTGGAGAATCTTCACGACCTTCTTCTGCATGTTGTTCTTTTGGCTGTATCTCGTGAGTCATTGCATTTGTTTCTTCTTCTTCTTACATGCATGGATTCCTTCTCCGATTTCCTTTCTCGTTTCTTCTCCAACTTGATGTTCTTGTTCTGCTGACTCAGAAACAAGATGTTGGGAAACAAAAGCAGAGATATGAATGTCATCCTCATCATCTTCATCTTGCAAGATGATCGCTCGTCTTCTCTTGGTAGGATCGGTCATAGGGTTTTTTCCTTTTTTCTTTGCAATAGATGAGTCTTGTCTGGTCTTGACAGGGGTTTTCTCCTTGAACCGCTCTAGCTTTTTGCTGAGTTCTTTCAGACGCATATTTGTAATCATTTTCAGCCCAATTACCATTTGATTAATGGTTCTCACACACAGAATGTTGGGAGGCTGAATATTCAAATGTCTGAATAAACGAGTAATGAGAACAGAATAAGGAAGTTTGCCATTGTCCTTTGCCATAGACCAATACATGTGGAACATGATGGTATGAGCTAAGGAAAACTTATGGCCGATCTTGATGGCGTACATCAATTTTGCTTCAGAAATGGAGACATCTGTCTTCGATGTTAACTTGGGTCTGAGACAGTTGATCACAATTTTATGAAGCAAAATGTTTGATACACTCATCCTCAGATAGGAGAGGCGTCCTTCTGCGATTCTATCTTTTGCAAGCTCCAAAGTTGCATGGCTAACAGATACATAAATGGATTGGAAAGCTCCTCTTTCCACACCAATAACGTCAGCCAGAGTATCTGTGTCAACTACATACTCCTTATCTCTCACACTGAAAGAAAAGCTGTTTGCATCAAGAAAACTAAGATTGGAGTAGAAATAAGCAGTCGGTTCAGAATGAGCAATCTCACTCTTAGTACAGAATCGATCAAGTTGAAGCCTCTCAAACTTCTCTCTCAGATTAATGTTCAATAGATCAAGAAAATCAAAGTCTACAGTTCTTGGGTTCATAACCCCTCGCTTCAGTAACTTAGCATAAACCTGCTTATGTTCCTCCGATCTAAACAATTCTTCCCTCTTTTCTCGAAGATTTGCAGCCACACCCATTCTTGGCTTAAAATGCACAAACATTTTCTCATCATCATCTTTCCTTTCAGGCTGATTTACACTATCAAATCGTGGATCACTTGGAAAGTTAGCAAAAGTCTTTGTCGTTGTTCCAATAGGAACAACACCCGAACGTTCCATCACAGTCAAAAAATGAGTCTCATTTTTATAGCCATTTTCTTTCAGAAACTCGTCAATAAATGTCATTGCAGAACCCCCTTCTTTTAGAGCAGAGTAAAGCCTATAAACAAATGCTGGCTTAAGAGATCTTACTGGTTCTACATCCTCAATGATGTTTTTCTCTACAAGTTGAGGGTTACGATCATGTGATTTAGCGAAAGAAGTGCGCTGTTGAGAATGTTGATGCACCTGTCCACTTGGAGAGTCTCCTTCTTCAGTAAGATCGAAGTGCGTAGGCCCCTCACGCAAGCCTTGTGGTTCCCTGCTTGCTATTCTGGAAGATTTTCTTTGATGCGACATTGTTACTGTCTTTGAGAGAATTTTCACACTTGTATCGCAAGAAAGGTGAAAACTTGAATAGATGAACTTTCGAAAGAAAATCTTAGAGTGAAAATTTGTGCTCTAGGGTTTTTGGGTAAAATGAAAAGAGGAAGATGAACTGTATAAAAGGCAAACGATACGGGGTATGTGAAACGTTACAAAAAGGAAAAATAAAAATGCCTTTTCAAAATAATTGCATTTTTTAAACAAATTGGTAACCATCTTTTTTTTTTTTAAAATAACTGCCTTAATAATATCAATTAGAGATTAACAAGCGGTCTTACCTTTTCGAGATATCAGTTTAAACAAATAAATTTACTGTAATTGAAATAACTTACAGTCGTAACGTTTGGTTTTCTAAGTCTGAACTTTTGAGTCTAATACTTTTCAGATTTAGTTTCTGAGTCTGAGCTTCAACAGCCTTCAAGAGATAAAATGTTGAGTCTTGAATGAATAGACTCAAATAAACTTTTCTCAAGCGGCTTTGTGAAAATGTCTGCCAGTTGATTCTTTGAATCGATAAACTGTATCAAGACTTATCTATTTTGAACATGATCTCTTATAAAATGATGTTGAATCTCAATATGTTTTGCTATTGAGTGAAGAATAGGATTCTTTGTAAGATTGATTGTACTGGTATTGTCACATTTGATCTCGGTACAAGAGTCTTCAATACCAAAGTCTCGTAGTTGTTGTTTTATCCAAAGTATTTGAGAATAGCAATTTCCAAGAGCTACATATTTTGCTTCAGCTGTTGAAAGAGCTACGGTACTTTGCTTCCTTGAAAACCAAGATACTGCATTGTTACCGAGTAATTGACAAGTGCCAGAAGTGCTCTTTCTATCAACTCTATAACCTGCAAGATCTGCGTCTGAATAACCAAGAAGATTAAAGTCTCATTCTTTGGGATACCATAGACCAATCTTAGCAGTAGTTGCAACATATTTAATGATACGTTTAGCATCACTTAGATGGGATTCTTTAGGATCCGATTGAAACCTGGCACATATGCAAACATTAAATAATATGTTAGGTCTAGATGTAGTAAGATAAAGAAGTGAACCAATGATACTCCTGTATAGTTTTTGGTCGACTTTCTTCCCTCCTTCATCTTTGTCTAACTTCAAAGAATTTGACATAGGTATGTCAGTCTTTTTGCGATTCTCCAAACTGAACTTTTTAACAAGTTCTTTTACATATTTTTCTTGATAAATAAAGATTCATTCTTTCAGTTGTTTCACTTGTAGACTAAGGAAGAAGGATAGTTCACCCATCATGCTCATCTCAAATTCATCCTGCATAGACTTAGAAAATTTCTTGCACAAAGTCTCATTAGATGATCAAAATATAATATCATCGACATAAATTTGAACAAGTAAAAAGTTTTTACCTTCCTTTTTAATAAATAAAGTAGTATCTACCTTTCCTTTAGTGAAACCACTTTGAATTAAAAAGTTACTTAGCCTTTCATACCAAGCTCGAGGAGCTTGTTTTAATTCATATAAAGCCTTCTTCAGTCTGAACACTTAGTCTGGTTTTTTTGAGTTTTCAAATCCAGGAGGTTGTTCCACATAGACTTCTTCTTGGATAAATCCATTCAGGAATGCACTTTTGACATCCATTTGGAATAACCTGAAATTCTTATAGAATGCAAAAGCAAGTAATAATTTGATTGCTTCTAACCTTGCTACAGGAGTGTAAGTCTCATCATAGTCTATCCATTCTTCTTGCATGTATCCTTTAGCCACGAGTCTTGCTTTGTTTCTTGTCACTTTGCCTTTTTCATTGACTTTGTTCTTGAAAACCCATTTAGCTCCAATAACAGATTTACCTTTGGGTTTAGGAGTTAATTCCCAAACATCGTTAATGCTGAATTGTCTGAGCTCTTCTTGCATTGCTTCAATCCAGCTTTCATCAGCTAAGGCTTCTTCAATATTTTTGGGTTTTATTTCAGAAATAAGCACCATAGCACTCGACTCCTCGCCTTTTAGATCTTGTTCAAATTCCCTCATTAACGTTTCCAATAATGAGTTCTTCGGGATGACTAGACTTGTGTTTCCAGTTATTGGACAGTCTGATAGGTTGTTGATCTTTTTCTTGAGTTGATTCTTCATCAACAACTTGTTGTACTGCTTCTGAATTTTGAACTGCTTCAAGGGAGGTAGACCTAGTAGAGTCTGGAGCTGATTCTGATTCTTCAGTCTGATTTGGTTGAATTTGTGGAGAGTCTTGAAATTTGATATTCATTTATTCTTTCACAGTCTGAGTCTTCTTGTTGAATACTCTGTAAGCTTTACTTGCAGTTGAGTAACCAAGAAAGAATCATTCATTGACTTTTCTTCAAACTTACCAACTCGATCATTTGCATTCTTGAGGAAAAAGCATTTACAACCAAATACTTGAAAATATGAAACAATTGGTTTCTTACCTTTAAATAAGGAGTTTTTTCAAGAATTGGCCTTAAAAACACTCTGTTAATAATATAGCAAGCAGTTGAAATAGCTTTAGCCAAAAACCGTGAAGAAATATTAGTTTCAATTAAAAGAGTCATTGCCATTTCTTTTAAAGACCTATTCTTCCTTTTCACAACCTCATTCTGTTTTGGTGTATATGGAGAGGATAATTTATGCTGAAAACCAAATTCATCACAAAATTTAGCAAAGTCTTGATTTTCAAACTCACCTCCATGGTCTGTACGAATGCTTGAAATAGTGTGACTTTTTTCATTCTGCACTTTCTTAGCAAATTTTGAAAAGTGAGAGAAAGTCTCAGATTTACTTGCAAGAAAGTAGACCCAAGTAAATCGTGAATAATCATCCACTATTACTAGGCAGAACCTTTTTCCACCAATGCTTTGCGTTCGTGTGGGTCTAAACAGATCCATATGCAGAAGCTGCAGTACACAATTAGTGTAAACTTTATTTATTGGTTTAAAAGAATTTATAACCTGTTTACCCAGTACACATGATGTGTATAGATCAGACTTTAGGTAATTGAGAATAGGTAATCCTTGAACAAGCCTCTTGGAAGATATTTTGGCAATTTGCTTCATGTTGGTATGGCCAAGCTTTCTATGCCACATATTAGTTTCATCTTGTGCTAATATTAAGCATTGTGATCTTTCTTGATTCACATCCAGAAGATAGATATTTCCATGTCTACGTCCAGTAAAAGATTGAGTGAAGTCTTTACTAATTCCTGAGCACGTTCCTTCCTGAAAATTGATCTTGAATCCAGTATCGCACAATTGGCTTATGCTAAGCAAATTGTAATTTAATTCTTCCACTAAGGAGACATTATTGATTGATAGACTTCCAATTTTTACTGTTCCGCGACCAATAATCTTTCCTTTGTTGTTACCACCAAAAGAGACTTTTCATCTATCTATCTGGACAAGTTTATGAAGCAACCTGAATCTTCAGTCATATGTCTTGAGCAGCCACTATTTAGATACCATTTAATATTCCTTTTGATAGTGACTTGCAATTAAGAAAAATTCAAGCTTTCTTTGGTACCCATATCATTTTGGGTCTAGAAGAGTTAGAGCAATAAACAGTCTTTGCCCAATCATTTTTAACAAGTCTCCAAACCAAAGGACATTCTTTCTCAAAATGTTATGAGCTTTGACACTTTGAACATTTAAGAGCATTTCGGCCAACAGGTTTTATAAAGACTTTCTGGAAATGATTTTTATAAACAACTTTTGTTGGTTTTTGTTTGATTCTTTCCTTCACCTTTGGGAAATCAATTAGTGGAATAGTTTCAGAAGTCATACCGAGACCTAACTTATCAAAGTAGGGTCTTTGTATTGAAAGAATCTTATCCAATTTTTCAAAACCATTTGAAAATATTTTTGATATGTTTGAAATATCATTTTTTAAATGAGTATTTTCTTTGGAAACAAAGTCTGACTTTTCTTTCAAGATTGTAAAGTTCTTATCTAACTTTTCAAACTTTTCTTTCCAAAATTGCTCTTGTTGCTTCAATGTAGAATTCTCCCCTTTTAATTCGGAGATCCTCTTAAGAGAGGTTTTTAGACCGAGACATAGTTCATCAATATATCTCGAAGCTTTGACAGTAATTTTTAGATTACTAACCTCAAGCTCATTGTCTGAGTCTGTATCTGTCTCAAGGTCTGAGTCTGAATCAGATTTTGCCATTAAACAAATATTGGCATAATCATCATCACTTTCTTCACATTCAGTATCACTCCAAGTCTATGCTTTGAGTGTTTTTCTGTATTTTTCAGCCTTTCCTTTCATTTTCCTTAATAGAGGACAGTTGGGTCTGATGTGTCCTTTTTTCTTACATTCAAAGTAAGTCACTTCTTTGTTGGAATCATCTTCCTTAGTTGATTTGTTCTGAAACCTTCGTGAGTTTTGTTTCTTCCAATTGAATTTTCTTCCATTTCTGTTAAGCTTTCTGAATCTCTTTATCATGAGTGCCAGTTCTTCATTATCTAGGTCTTCTTCGGAGTCTGTAGCATCAGAATAATCATTAGATTTTAAGGCAAAAGATTTCTTACCTTTTGAATCTTCTTCTTCGTTGGTGTGCTCCACTTCGTAAGACTGAAGAGTTCCAATCAATTCGTCTACAGAGAGTGGTGCAATCCTTTGTGTTTCCCTTATTGAAGTCTTTATATAATTCAAGTCTTTAGAGAGTCCACGCAGCAGTTTGTTGACCTTCATATGTCCTGAGATTGGATGTCCCTGATATTCAAGACCATTCACAATTTCAGTAAAACGACTAAACATGTCAGTTATTGATTCTCCTGATCTCATCTTGAAAACTTCATATTGTCCTAAAAGAATATTGATCCCTATCTCTTTCACTCGATCGGTTCCTTCATAGGTAATGTGAAGCCTATCCCAGACTTCTTTTGCTGTATCACAAGAGGATATTTTGTTATACTCAGTAGGGGATAAAGCACAATATAAGGAATAAATGGCTTTAGCATCAAGAGTCTGTCTCTTGGTTATTTCTTCTCGAGTCATCTCGATAGGAGCAGCAACTTCTTTTCCTCTCTCTGATTCTGATGCAGCAGTAGGAATAATTCCTTTGTCTACCACTTCCCATTCCAAGGGATCTTTCGATCTTAGGAATGCTTTCATCTTGTTTTTCTATATGCTGTAGTCTTTTTCATCAAAGTATGGAAGTCTGGTGTTGCTTTGACCTTCAACCAACCTTGTAGGCAACATACTAGTCATAGATCTTTAACTCATAAGTAAAAACACTTCTAATAAACGAGTACACAGGCCCTGATACCAATTGTTAGAACTAGTACGAGCACCTAGAGGGGGGTGAATAGGTAATTAAGATGATTTTATAAAACGTAACAGAATGTATATACGATTTATTGGATAATGGACTAAGGAATTGAAAACAATAAACAATGTAAGTGAAAGCAATGTAAAGTAAAATGATTAGGGATAGAGAATTAAGACTCCATATTTATAGTGGTTCGGCTTAGACCAAGCCTAAGTCCACTCTCCCGCACGGACAGCCCACATGCTAGATTTCACTAAGAATCAAAAAGAGAATTTACAGTCTCATGCCCTTGATTCCACAGTGTAGAGACTCTACTACACTTCCTCAAGGTCTCACCACACTTCAGTCTCTATTTTGATTACAAGTATAGCTCGAAGAATAAGATCACAAAATAACAAGGAGATTCAGACTTTGGAATTCATCTATCTCGCACTCTTGAACAACTTGAGCGTCTTCCTTAAATACTTCTTCATGCCTTCATTACCGTTGGCACATTCCAAAGAAGTTCTTGCAATCAAACCGTTGGACAGAATCAATTTAAAGAGATCTCGAGCTCCTCAAGGAAAATGACGATAGCCCATCAATCCTGCTCGCCCATACAATCAGGATCTTGGTTTCCATAAGTAGAACTTTCCAAGTATAAATTGCGGATCTAAAGAATCTAGATTATTCGAATACGAATAGAATATCTTGAAGTGCTAAGTCGTGAGATATTCCTTAACCGTTGGAGTCAAAACCACACTAGATATAATTAGAATAGAAGTTTAACTTTGTCGGTTTGGAAACTGTCCATGAGAGTAGACTTTGAAACTTGAGTCTAGAGGTCTTCAGACTTTGCCAGTAGAGTCTGCAAGTCTTTAGACTAGACTGATGGAAATGTTTTGTCGACTTCAAAATACCTTAAGAGGTAACATGAATAAGATCAGCCCACAAAGGGCGTCTTGAGACAAATTTGTGCTCAGCGTAAACCACCGTGAAGAAGAAGACCTTGCCAGAGGCTGACCAAGATAATCTACCATGCATTGCTTGCTCCGAAGAAGAATTCACAACAAAAGAGACATCATGGGGGTTCCACCCCACCCAAATTCTTCCCATAGGGGAATGATTATAATTGCTTACCCATTTCCAACTCGGTAACAAAATAGCTGACACCAAATTGAAGGCTACCTGGGATATTTTTGTTTCCACAATTCCAACACAGCACAAGTTGTTGGATCTAACAAAGTTTCTAACTTCTACCTGTCTCAGGGGGTCACAACGACCCCTAATGTTCCATACTCTTATGTATATAAATATATAAATATATAGAGGGGGATGGGGTTACCGACCTTTAGGAGGGCGCCTCCGACTGGTCCCCTGGTTAGGAGGATCCACCATCGATTGAGGATCACCAGGAACTTGAGGAACATCCTTCTTAATGGGGGTTGCCTCAATTCCAGCATGTTGTTCACCATTAGGGTCTGGTCCTCGAGGAACGATTGGATCAGGCTCCTTTTCATTAGAGCTACTGCTAACTGCGCTAGCCACATCATTTGAATCTTCATTAGAAGTAACGAACACCAAAGAAGTAGATCCTGGGAGTGGATCCGCTAGAACCATCGAGGAAGAAGGTCCACTAGAACTGGACTTAAGGATCCCTTGATCCTTTTGGATGGTCTTGGTTAGAGGCGGATGAGAAGACCCCGCATTATCTTTAAGCTTCAAAGTAGAGATAGAGGGCGTAGAGGCCTTGCCCTTCACCTTAGGCCTCGCTGGTTGTTTTTTCTTTTTGTGCGTCACCTGTTTCAAGCCTTCCTACTGGTCATTAGGGACCACCTCAAGGGCCTGAGCTAGAGGACTCGAGGGGGCTACAACAGATGGCTTTACAGCATTAGAGGCACGGGCCCCCTCAACAGAAGGAGCCAGAGCTTCTTTGTCCTCACAATTGTGGCCAAATACATAGCAAGTAGGACAAGAGATTGGTCTCCACTCATATAATATGGGGACAGTGAAGGATTCATCATTCAGAAAAACTTCCACTGACTTACATCTTTCCAGTTTAGCAGAAATTTCAACATATACCCTTGCAAAGGATAGACATTTCATTTGCTCAGTTAACAGATTCACGTACAACGGTCTGCCCACCGCACTTGCAATTTGGCTAATCCCGGGAGTTGAACAGTAAGCAAACGGGATATTCTTCATTCGAATCCATACAAGCACAGAAGGTTGAAGATCCTTCTTCATCTCTAAAGTAGGATGCCACTGCTTAAGAATGAGTGGGATCCTAGCCACCGTTAATGGTCCTTCATCAAGGATCTTCCTGCGAAAATCATGATTTGGAATAAAGAAGAAATAGAAGCCTTCATCATTGGCTAGTACTTCCGTTAGATGGGACCCCCGGGTTTGTTTCAAAACCATTTTAGTCATCTTAAAGGGAACATTTTTTCCAACAAAGTAACCCACCGGGCAGTTGTTCCATTTAGGATCAGCAGCATGCACCACTTCTTCAGACAAGTGCACAACAGCTTTCTTGCCAATAGAAGTTGGAGGAACGTAGTTAAGCTCATAACCCTTAGCAAAAAGCCTAGCCACATTTACCCAGGATCGGGTGCGGGGAGCCTTCGACTCATCCAGTTTTAAGGCAACAGGTCTAGCTGAAGAAGGGCCACGAGAGGCGAACCTAACGCGACTTCGACTATGCCTATTAACAGCTTAAGACTTCTCTTTAGCCTGGCCCAAGTGGCGTGCGAGATTAGCAGAAGAAGCCATAAATCCGAATAGGAACAGTATCGAAGCACAGCAGAAGAAACCTAGAAACCCTAATTGAAATTAAGCATAATCGCCGAATCAGGCCATACCAGTTGGAATGCTTCGGTCAAGATTTGAGGGGGGAAAGGATGAAGCTGTCCTCCAAAAATCAAAGCCAACAATCGGTCGTAGCTTCTCCACCAGCCTGAAGACCAGCTACGCAGGAACAGTGCTTCAATCGCCCAAAACGAGAGGATGCATGAATAGTATACTGAGGAGAGCAAAATGGCAAAATCACGCTTTCGCATTCATTTTTTTTTTTTTTTTTGTAAGAAGTAAGAAGTATATTAACTTTTGAACCAAGAGCTACACAGTTGTACAGCAAGAGGATTGGCACCAAAATCTTGCACTCAAAAGGACATAGGTGTCAATTCGAGTGGAAGGGTGCCGGGTAAAAGCTGCAACCAGAAAGGAAGGCAAGAAGCATAGGCAGCAAAGAGGCCAAACGGTGGCCAAAACAGGGACATGCCAACAAACCGAAGGCCAAGAAAGGAAGAAAGAGAAAGGCCACACTTGGCCAAGAGAAAAGCAACAAACAAACAAGCACAGAGGCGACTAAGGGAGAAGAAAAGCCACACCCGGCAACAAGAAAAGCAAAAAACAGCTAAACCAAAAAGGGATCAAAAACCACAACAGCTCAGGTCGAAGGAGCAGGAGGCAGAAGCATGAAAATCTACATACGCAGCAACCGAGCACAACCCCCCAAGGAAGTAGGCGAGAAGGGGGGGTGCCCAATTAGCAAACACGACCGCCACAAGTAGAGGGAATTCAAAACAACGAAGCGAGGTAGTAGACTACATGAACAACAACATCACTCAACGATAAAAGGGTTGATACCCCAACTAAGCTGGAGTCTTCTGTTGCGGGGGAGTATCCACGATCTTGGAGAAAGTAAAGGCTCTATCTTTCACAGCTTTAATCAGGTGTTCTTTAAGATCCGGAAGGAAAAGGCTTTGGTTACGAAAGATGATGTTGTTTCTTTCCTTCCAAATGAGGTAGCATAAAGCACCGAAGGCAAAGCGAGCAATTGAATGGTGAAAGCTTGCATCCGAGAGATGTTTCACGACCCAAGTCAAGTTGTCCTTCCAAGACTGATTTCGCCATGGGATGTTAGACTTAGCCGCCCAAAAAGCAGCGAGACCACCAGTAATCGCACAGCCAAAGAATCAATGGTTGATTGAGTCCGGCCTACTGGAACAAAAAGCACAAGTGACATTCGGAATTCTCTCATATGAAAGCAAGAGTACCTGAGTTGGTAAGCGATTGCGGGTAATCAGCCAAAGGTGGGTTTGGTACCGAGGAGGCATCGAGGAGTTCTAGATAAATCGAGCCCAAGGCACCAAAGAGCTCATTGGCTGAAGCATGCATATGCAGTAGTAAAGAGACCCGAAGAATGGCCAATCCATACTAGCCGGTCATTTTCACCATTGAGGGTGGGGAGAGGATCATCCCAATTAGCTATTCTAGTTGCAACCGCGGATGGGAGGGTTAAAGCCGAAAGTCTAGTAGCAACTGAGGCATTCCGAGGAATCCGAGAACAATAAATATCATGATCAGAAAAGAACTTGTTAAGTTGACCTTGAGGGTGCCACGGATCAAACCAAAAGGATGCATATAAACCATTGCCAATACTTCACCTAAAATAATGTTGTATTAAATCCCGGAGACTGAAGAGTTTCTTCCATGCCCAAGAGTAGAATGTGGGCTTTGTGGCAATCCAGAAACTCTTACTCTTTAAGAAGTTAGCGTGAATCCATTTTACACCAAAGTGATTTTTTGTTGGTGAAGAGGAGCCATAAATGTTTGATCATTGTAGCAACATTGCTCACCCGGAGGGACCGAACACCCAGTCCACCTTCCTCTTTTGGTAGACAGACTTCTTCCCAAGCAACTCTCGCATAGCCCAAACCAAGATTCGGGCCACGCCAAAGGAACTGGCAAAAAATCTGTTCAATCCGATTGATAACCGAAGAAGGGAGAACAAATACACTGGACCAGTAGACCTAGATAGAATGGAGCACCAATCTAATTAATTGTAGTCTACCTGCAAGGGAGAGGAACTTGTTAGTCCAAGATTGGATTCTCTTCATTATAGCATCAACCAACAAAACACAGTCCTCCTTACCCAGTCTAGAGGAAATAACAGGGACACCAAGATATCTAAAGGGGAGAGAACCAAGCTGGAAACTTGAAGTTCTTACCAGATCTTTCTTAAGAGACTCGGGACCACCAGAGAGGAAAATTTTGCTTTTATTAAGGTTGGGCTTGAGCCTAGACTAGGAGGCGAATAGATGAACTCCATCTAGCAAAAGGCACAGAGATGGTAAGTTAGATTCCGAAAAGAGCAGAACATCATCGGCAAAGAAGAGGTGAGAGAGCTTCATTACCTTACATCTCTAGTAGAAATCAAAACCCGGATTACAGGTGTGAGCATTAAGTATACCTGTGAAGACTTCCATCACAAGAGTGAAAATATATGGGGACATTGGGTCACCCTGGCGAATCCCCCTTCCACTCGGGAAGAACCCATGTAATTCACCATTTAGAGAGATTGAGAACTTTGGGGTTTGGATGCAGACCATGATACGATTGATGGAATCGCTTGGAAAACCGAAAGCTAGTAAGGTCGCCTCAATAAAATTCCAGTCAATTGAGTTATAGGCTTTGCAGAAATCAACTTTGACAATGCATTTCGGCCGATAAGGCTCATGATGGAAGTCACAAAATAATTCTTGAGCTAATAAAATATTATCACTAATGCGTCTCCCTTTGACAAAAGGCACTTTGAGGGCAGCTAACAATAGACGGAAAAATAGCAGCAAACTTGTTAGCCATAATCTTGGTGATGCATTTATAAATGGTGTTGTAGCACGCAATGGGACGTAAGTCATTAATAGTTGAGGCATTTGGAATCTTCGGGACCAAGGTTAGAATTGTGGCATTGATCTCATGGAGAAGCTGACCAGAGGAGAAGAAGTCATGAACTGCTAGTAAAACCGAGGGGCCAACATAATCCCAAGTTCGTTTAAAAAAATCCACATTAAAGCCATCCGGGCCTAGGGCTTTCCTACTAGCAAGAGAAAAAAGAGTAACTTGGATTTCTTCGTCAGTAATAGGCCGAGATATGGACAAAATCTACTCCTCATCAAGAGTTCGAGCTAGAATCGCACGGATCTCCTCCACTGCAGGGACGACAGAGGGAGGGGAGGCCTTCAGGAGATTTTGAAAGTGCTGCAATCCGAAGGACTTGTAACCAGAGCATTACCATCAGAGATCGAGAGAATCCTATTCCGAAGGTGGCTTCTCTTGACTGAATGGTGGAAAAACTTGGTATTTAAATCCCCCTCCTTGAGCCACCGCACCCTAGATTTCTGCTTGTAAAATGATTCTTCTTTAAGACGAAGATCGGAGAAAACACAGAGGAGTTCCTTTTCATCTTCAGCCAAAGATTGATTAAGGGGGTTGAGCTGAATAGCTGCTTGAGCATCCAACAGTAGCCGCCTAGCATCAGCAGTTCTAGTAGATATATCTAAGAAGGCCTTCTTATTTAAAATCTTGAGTCTGCATTTGAGGGCCTGAAGTTTACAGCACAGTACAAACATAGGCAAACCAGTAAAATGAGAATTCCAAACCTGGGCAACCAAGTCAAGAAACTTCGGATGAGACATCCAAAAATCGAAGAACTTGAATGGTTTACGGGAGTTCGGGGTGGGCATGATCCTGACCACCATTGGGGAGTGATTGGAGACCCCTAGGGCCAAGAAGTTAGCTTCAGAATATAGAAGGCAGAGTTCCAAGCCGAATTAGTCAACACCCTGTCAATTTTCCTCTGCCTTCGAGAGAGACCGGAGGAAGTTGCCCACGTGTATCTATAACCCACAAATCGGAGGTCATCTAACCTAGCTTGAATCAAGCATTCACCAAAATCCTCAAAGGCTGGGATCCAATAATTAGATTTGTCTGCTCTATCCGAAGCATACCGAATCGCTTTGAAGTCACCCGCAACGATCCAGGGCAAATCCCAGCAAAGTATGCTATTGTGGATCAAATCATCCCAAAGAGGTCTTCTAAGAACAAAAGAGTGCTCCGCATACACCACAATAATATTAAACTTAATACTAGTAACGAGGCAATCCAAGCGGCCATGGATGGCCTGCGAGGAACTAGTGGTGATATCAAAAGAAACGGCCAGGGGATTCCATCCCACCCAAATTCTGCCTCTAGCCGAATGGACATAATTCGTACACCAACACCACCCTGGAAGAAGGGCAGCCGAGATCGGGAGAAAAGCAGTGGGGGATATTTTGGTCTCCAAAATACCAACACAGCTAAGGTGGTTGGTCCTCACAAAATTACGAATTTCAGCTTGCTTGAGGGAATCTCCAAGCCCCCTAATATTCCATAATCCAGCACAGGATTAGGAGGAGGTCGAGGTGGCTCAGTCTCTTTAGGGAGGGACGAAGCAACCATAGCAGGAGTATCATACTCACTTCCATCAGTACTAATATCATCTTGGACTTCACCTCCCAAAGACGAAGACTCATTTGAAACAGGGGAATCTAGTAACTGAACTTGGCCTACATTGCCAGGATCAAGAGAAGTACCGGGAATTAAATCAAAAGAGGGAAGAGGGCCTTCCTCCCTCACCTTTCGTTGAGTAACATTCGAAGGCAAGGTTGCCTGAGGATTAGGAGCTTTACCACTAGGAATGGGGTCCATAGAACAAGCCGATGGTGGAACAACAACAGGAGCAGGGTGTTTAAAAGTACGCTTTCCCCGAACTTCCCTCCATTCATTCGGGCGAGAAGTAGAGGCCTTAGTAGTAGAACATCGATGGTCAAAAGTGGAACACGATTGGCAAAAGGATGGGATCCATTCATAAAGCACAGCTATAGACCGGAGCTCTCCCCATATTGTGAATTCGATAGCTTCCGGGAGTGAATCCAAGGCATCAATTTCAATGCAGACCTGAGCATAGGCTACCATAGCCATCTGTTCCGTGCGGCTATCTACGAAGAGAGGCTTACCAATGGCACTAGCTAGAGCATTAATGCCAGGAGCTGACCACAGTGAGACAGGCACATTTATGAGGCGGACCCAAATGGGTACTGATTTATGGGAAGATCTCTTCAGCTCCATCTTTGGGTGCCATTGTTGGAGGATGAGAGGGATCTTTGCAACTGTAATAGGGCCACCATCCAAGACTTTCCTCCTGAAATTACTATCAGGAATATGAAAGTAATAGAACCCAAGATCAGCATCAACCACTTGAATCAGTTGGTGACCCCACGCTTTCTTCAGTGCATTTGCAATCATCTAAAAAGGAAGTCGTTTTCCAACATAATACCCGACAAGACACTCTTCCCATTTAGGGTGAGCCGCTTGCAAAATTTCCTCAGGAATTTGCACAAGTTTCTTGTTATTAATAATCGCAAGAGGGATAAAAGCTAGGCTGTAACCTTTGTTTACAACACTAGTGACAGCAACCCAAGACCGAGTAGGGGGCTGGGGTTCACCACCAAGGGGGACCTGTGGGTTGACAGGGACTTTAGCATTCACAGAAGCCTTACCAAACACAGCGGACCGCCCTTTAAGATCATGATCGCGAAGATCAGTGCAAGAAGGAGCATCATCAGGGTCTCCACTAATTGCCATCCCTTTATCCTTATGATTTGGGGCCACAGAAGAATCGGGACGAAGCCCTACATCAATGGATGGAGGAATTACACCCCCATGAGATTGGGTCTTTCTTGCTTTGCTTCTACCCTTGCTTCGCGAACGCCCATACTGAGGATGCCCACCCTGAACAACTGAAGCATATCGAATAAGGGTGGGACGAGAAGGTGGGGGAGGATCAGGGGATTCATTGGATGCCTCTTGGGCGGCCTTACCCACTCCAGCATCAAGCACCGTAGCAGATGCAGCCATTCGAACCAGATGAACCTAGAAACCCCAACCCTAAAAACGCAGATCACATATCTCAAATGAGGAAGACATACCGGGATAAATCCTTTGGTGTATTCGTAGATCGGCTCAAGGGAGAGGTTGTCTCCGAAAATGGGGGCCAACGGACGGCTAGAAAGGCCGGAGCCAGCAGCAGCACACGTTGGTGAACAATACCTGCGAAACCAGCATAGAGAGCACACGAATGAACAGTAACCGAGAGAGGTGAAAATGGCAAAAGTATATATGCTTTCGCAGTTATTATTATTATTATTATTATTATTATTATTATTATTATTATTATTATTATTATTATTATTATTATTATTATTATTATTATTATTATTATTTTGGGTAAGAAGTAAGGTATATATTAACTTTTGAACCAAGAGCTATATAATTGTATAGCGAGAAGGCCGTCACCAAAAACTTGCACTCAATAGGACACAGGCGTCAAATCGAGTGGGAGGGAGCCGGGAAAGAGCTGCAATGAAAAGAGAAAGCAAAACACACAAGCAACAAAGAGCCAAAACAACGGCTAAAAAGGAAAGGCCACCAAGCGGAAGCCCAAGAACAAGACGAGGAAGAAGGCGACACCCGGCCAACACAAACAACAGCTAACTGAGACAAAGCCACAAGCGGCAACAAGACAAGGTAGCAGGCGCAACCAAAAGAAAGGAACCTCGGCAACACAGACCGAGGGAGATCGAAGGAGAGGCAAGGGATAGTCAACAGCAACCACCGCGCACAAACCTCCGAGGTAGTAGGCGAGAAGGGGGGGGTGTCCACACAGCAATCGTGACCACCAGAAAGAACCAAGACAAGGACCGAAGCAATAGACTATAGGTAGTAGCGTCAGTAAAAAATAGAGGGGTGGATACCCCAACTCTGCTGCAATCTCCTGTTGTGAGGAGTATCCACAACCTTAGAGAATGTAAATGCTCTATCTTTCATAGCTTTAAGTAGGTGTTCTTTAAGAGTCGGAAGGAAGAAGTTCTAGTTGCGAAAGATAATGTTGTTTCTTTCCTTCCAAATAAGGTAACATAATGCACCAAAGGCAAAGTGAGCAATTGACTGGTGAAAGCTCACACCCGAGAGAGCTTCAACACCCAAAATAAGTTGTCCCTCCGGGACTGATTTCGCCATGGAATATTAGACTTCACCGCCCAAAACGCAACAAGACGGCCAGTAGTTATACAGGCAAAGAATAAATGATCAATCGAGTCTAGCTTGCTGGAACAAAAAGCACAAGAGACATTGGGTATTCTCTCATATGAAAGTAAAAGCACCTGAGTAGGTAAGCGATTGCGGGTAATCAGCCAAAGGTGGGTTTGGTACCGAGGAGGCATAGAAGAGTTTTAGATAAAACTAGCCCAAGGTACCTGAGAGCTTCTTGGCCGAAGCAGACTCCACGCAGATGCAGAAGTAAAGACGCCCGAACAGTGACCAATCCATAGAAGGCGGTCAATCTCCCCATTGAGAGTGGGGAGCCGATCATTCCAAGTAGCCATGGTGGTTGCTACAGCCGATGGAAGAGTTAGAGCCAAAAGGCCCATAGCAACCGAAGCAGAATGAGGAATTCGAGAATAATAAATATCACGATCTGAAAAGAGCTTGTTAAGCGGACCCCGAGGGTGCCAGGGGTCAAACCAAAAGGATGTAGCTAAGCCATTGCCAATGCTCCATTTAAAATAATGTTGTATCAAAGTCCGGAGACCTAAGAGTTTCTTCCACGCCCAAGAGCAAAACGTGGGCTTTGTAGCAATCCAGAAGCTCTTATGCTTTAAGAAGTTAGCATGAATCTATTTACACCAAGGAGATTCCTTGTCAATGAAGATGAGCCATATATGTTTGATTATTGTTGCAATATTGCTCACCCGGAGGGATCGAATTCCCAAACCATCTTCTTCTTTAGGTAAACATACTTCTTCCCAAGCCACTCTCGCACCACCCGAACCAAGATTTGGGCCACGCCAAAGGAACTGGCGAAAAATCTATTCAATCCGATTAATAACAGAAGATGGGAGAATGACTACATTGGACTAGTAAACCTGGATAGAATGGAGCACCAATTGATTAATTGCAGTCTACCCGCTAGGGATAGGAACCTATTTGTCCAAGATTGGACTCTCCTCATAATAGCATCCACCAAAGAGACACAATCCTATTTACCCAATCTAGAGGAAATAACAGGAACACCAAGATATCTAAAGGGAAGAGAACCAAGTTGGAAATCCAAAGTTCTTACCAATTCAGCCTTAAGAGAGTTGGGGCCACCAGAGATGTAGATTTCGCTTTTGTTAAGGTTGGGCTTGAGCCGAGACCAAGAGGCAAAGAGATTAACTCCTTCTAGCAAGAGGCACAAAGATAGCAGGTTAGCTTCCGAGAAAAGTAAGACATCATCGACGAAGAAGAGGTGAGAGAACTTCATTGCTTTACATCTCCAATAGAAATCAAAGTTGGGATTACACATACAAATATTCAGTATACATGTAAAGACTTCCATCACAAGAGTGAAAATATAAGGGGACATCGGGTCTCCCTGGCGAATCCCCCTTCCACTCGGAAAGAACCCATGTAATTCACCATTTAGGCGATGGAGAATTTAGGGGTTCGGATGCAAACCATGATACGATTTACAAAAGCACTCGGGAACCCGAAGGCTAGTAAGGTCATCTCAATAAAATTCCAATCAATAGAGTCATAGGCTTTGCAGAAATCAACTTTGACAATGCACTTCGGCCTATACGGCTCGTGATGGAAGTCACAAAATAATTCCTGGGCTAATAAAATATTATCACCGATGCGTCTCCCCTTAACAAAGGCACTTTGAGGGCTGCTAACAATAGAAGGAAGGATAGCAGCAAACCTGTTAGCCATGAGCTTGGTGATGCACTTATAGATGGTATTGCAGCACGCAATGGGACGGAAGTCATTAACAGTCGAAGCATTTGGGATCTTCGGGACCAAGGTTAGAATTGTGGCGTTGATCTCTCGAAGGAGCTGACCAGAGGCAAAGAAATCATGAACTGTCAATAAGACCGAAGGGCCAACATAATCCCAAGTACGCTTGAAAAAATCGACATTAAAGCCATCCGGGCCAGGGGCTTTCCCACTAGCAAGAGAGAACAGAGTAAGATGGATTTCTTCGTCAGTAATAGGCCAAGATACGGACAAAATCTGCTCCTCATCAAGAGTTCGATGTAAGATCGCGCGGGTCTCCTCCACTACAGGGACGACCGAGGGAGGGGAAGCCTTAAGAAGATTTTGAAAATGGGTGACCAGAAGTCGCTGCACTTCAGTGGGACTAGTAACTAGATTTACACCATCAGAGATGGAGAGAATCCTATTCCGAATGTGGCTTCTCTTGACCGATTGGTGGAAGAATTTGGTGTTTAAATCCCTTTCCTTAAGCCACCGCACCCTAGATTTCTGCTTGTAGAATGATTCTTCTTTGAGGCAAAGATCAGAAAAAACTCGGAGATGATCTCTCTCAACTTCAGCCAACGATTGATTAAGAGGGTCGAGTTGAATAGCCGCTTGAGCATCCAATAAAAGCCGTCTAGCCTCAGTAGTTCTTGAAGATATATCCGAAAAAGCCTCTTTATTTAAAATCTTAAGTCTGCACTTGAGGGCTCAAAGTTTGCAACATAGTACATACATAGGCGAACCATAGAAATGAGAGTTCCAAACCTGGCTAACCAAGTCAAGAAAATTCGGATGAGACATCCAAAAATTGAAGAACTTGAATGGTTTGCGGGAGTTCGGGGTGGGTAAGATCCTGACCACCATTGGGGAGTGATCGGAGACCCCTGGAGCCAAGAAGTTTGCTTCGAAAAAGGAGAAGGCAATGTTCCAAGCCGAGTTAGTCAGCACCCTATCAATTTTTCTCTGCCTTTGGGAGGGTCCTGAGGAAGCCGCCCAAGTGAATCTATACCCCACAAAGCGGAGATCATCTAGCCCATCTTGAATCAAGCATTCACCAAAGTCCTCAAAGGCTGGTATCCAATAATTCGATTTGTCAGCTCTATCCGAAGCATATCGAATCGCATTGAAATCACCCACAACAATCCAAGGCAAATCCGAGTAAAGAACACTCTTTTAGATCAAATCTTCCCAAAGAGGTCTTCTAAGAACAAATGAGTGCTCCGCATACACCACCGTAATAATAAACTTAGAGCCAGAAACGAGACAGTCCAGACGGCCATGGATGGCTTGTGAGGAACTAGAGGTGATATCAAAAGAAACAGCCAGGGGATTCCACCCCACCCAAATTCTGCCCCTAGCCGAATGGGTATAGTTCGCACACCAACACCAGCCATGAAGAAGGGCAGCCGAGATTGGGACAAAACCAGCATGTGAGATCTTAGTCTCCAAAATACCAACACAGTTAAGAAGGTTGGTTCTCACAAAATTACGAATTTCGGCTTGCTTGAGAGAGTCCCCAAGCCCCATAATATTCGATACACCAAAAAACATAAGGAGGAAAGGAAGAAACAATTACCGTTTCTTGCCACCTCGTTTCTTCACCGAGGGTGGCGCGGGTTTCGGACATAAGGGGACGATTGCATTAGCAGAGGCAGAGCGAAGAGCACCTTTGTGGAGCGCACCTTTTTGGTGAACAGGAACAACCATCATAGGGTCAGGAGGAGGGCGCGGAGGCTCACTTTCTTTAGGGAGAGACGAGGCAACTAACTCAGGAGTATCAGATTCACTGCCATCATTAATAATATCATCTTCAGCTTCCTCTCTAGAGGACGAAGAATCATCCGAGATAGGCGAATCCGGCAATTGGACTTGGCCCACATCACCAGGAACGAGAGAAGTTCTAGGAATTAACTCAAATGAGGGCAGAGGGCCTTCCTCCCTCTCCTTCCTCTAGGTAATATTCGAAGGTAAGGATGCCTGGGGATTAAGGGCTTTACAATCAGGGAAGTGGTCCACAGAATCTGCCGCTGGAGGAACAGTAACAGGAGCTGGTTGTTTAAACGCATGCTTACCTTTAACTTCCCTCTATTCGTTCGCCCTCGAAGAAGAAGGCTTAGCAGCATTAAGATCAGATTTTGAAGGAGCAGGCGCTTTAGTAGAGCAACGATGGCCAAAGGTGGAGCAAGATTGGCAATAGGATGGGACCCATTCGTAAATCACAGCAACCGATCGAAGTTCACCCCCTAATGTAAAATCAACAGCTTCCGGGAGTGTATCTAAGGCATCAATTTCAATGCATACCCGAGCGAAGGCTACCATAGCTATTTGTTCCGTGCGACTGTCAACGAAGAGAGGTTTCCCGATAGCACTAGCAAGAGCACAATGCCAGGAGCTGACCACAGTGAAACAGGCACATTTCTAGGTCAGACCCAAATGGGAACTGACTTGTGGGACGACTTCTTCAACTCCATCTTTAGGTGCCATTGTTGGAGAACAAGATGGATCTTCGCAAAAATAATTGGGCCACCATCCAAGACTTTTCTCCTGAAATTACTATCCGGAATATGAAAATAATAAAAACCCAGATCAGCAGCAACTACTTAGATCAATTGGTGACCCCAAGCTTTCTTTAAAGCATCTGCAGTCGTCTAGAAGGGGAGGCGTTTACCCACGTAATACCCAACACGACACTCTTCCCATTTAGGGTGAGCTGCTTGCAACACTTTCTTAGGAATTTGCACCAGTTTCTTATTCTCAATAATAGCAGGAGGAATGAAATCTAGGTTGTAACCTTTATTTGCAGCACTAGTAACATCAGCCCAAGACCGAGGAAGGGCCTGGGCTTCACCACGAAGGGGAGCATGTGGGTTCGCATGGCCTTCGGCTCCCATAGAAACCTTACCAGAAATAGAGGATCTGCCTTTAGGGTCACGATCATGCTGATCAGATCGAGAAGGAGCTCTAACGAACTCTCCAGAATTTGCTATCCCTTTATCCTTGCAATTAAGAGCCATAGGAGGCTCAGGGCATAGCCCTACATCAACGGAAGGAGGAAAAGCACCTCCATGAGCATGGGCCCTACGTGCTTTGCTTCTGCCTCGACTTCGCAATCGCCCAAAATGGGCACGGCCATCTCGCACAACCGACGCATACTGAATAGGGGCAGGACGAGTAGGTAGGGGAGGATCAGGGGACTCCTTGGCTGACACTTGGGTAGCCTTTCCCACTCGAGCAACTTGTACCGAGGTAGAAGAAGCCATGCGAACCAAAACCTAGAAAAAACCCAACCTTAAAAACGCAGACCACAAATCCCGAATGAGGAAGACATACCAGGATAAATCCTTCGGTGGAAGCGTAGAACGACACAAGGGGAAGGTCGCCTCCAAAAATCAAAGCCAACGGATGGCTATAATGGTTGTGACCAACAACAACACAGACTAGTGAATAGTAACCGCGAATCCCAGCTTTGAGAGCACACGATGAACAATAACTCGGGAAATTCGAAAATGGAAAAAGTATATTATATGCTTTCGCAGTTGTTTTTTTTTTTTTTGTGGTAAAGGTAAGCATGTATTAACTTTTGCAGAAAGAGCTATACAACAGAAAAGCTAGAAACCAGCACCAAAAACTTGCACTCAATAAGACACAGGTGTCAAATCGAGTGTAAGGGTGTCAGGTAAAAACAACACAGAACCAAGCAACAACAGAATGCCAAAGGCCAATACCAACGGCAAAAGAGAGAGAAAAGAAAGAGGCCACAACCGGCCAAAGCAAAGAAAGACGAAAAAACGAGGACAGAGGCTTCAAGATACCAAAAAGCAGGCGCACCAAAGCTGAGGAAAAGATAAGTCCATGCGGAGAGAGGAACGGCCCCACCGTAGACCGATCAGCATCAAACCTCAAAGGGAAAGCAGAGAAAGAGGGGTGTCCTCATAGTGACGACGATCACAACATGCAGGCAGCTCCTTCAAGTAAAAATGGAAGGGTGGATACCCCAACTTAGTTGCATTCTTCTATTGCAATATGTATCGGGAATACTAGAGTAAGTAGAGGCTTTATCCCTGATAGCCTTGAGCAAGTGTTCTTTAAGTGCCATAAAGAAGAAGTTTTGGTTGCGAAAAATGATGTTGTTCCTTTCCTTCCAAATAAGATAGCATAAGGCACCGAAGGCAAAACGAGCAAGTGAATGATAAAAGCTCGAGTCCGAAAGACATTTCCCAAGCCAAGATAAGTTATCCTTCCATGATTGATTACGCCACGGAATATTACACTTAGCCGCCCAAAACGAAGCTAGACGAGCAGTAGTAGGACAGGCAAAGAATAGATGATCAATTGAGTCGGGCCTGTTAGAGCAAAAGGCACATACTACATTGGGAATTCTCTCATATGCAAGTAGAAGTACCTGGGTAGGGAGGCGATTACGAGTGATCAGCCAGAGGTGAGTTTGATATCGAGGAGGCATGGAAGAGTTCCAAAGAAAAGCAGCCCAGCTGACATGCACGTTTCTCGGCCGAAGAAGGTTCCACACCGAGGCAGATGAGAAGGTACCCGATGGGTGTGCAGTCCATAAGAGGCGGTCAGTCCCACCATCAAGCAAGGGGAGCCGATCATTCCAGGTGGCCATGGTGGTTGCCACATTTGAAGGACGAGAGAGGGCCTCCAACCCCATAGCAACTGATGCATAGCGAGGAATCCGAGAGCAATATATATCATGATTAGAGAATACCTTATAGAGCGGACCCCGAGCATGCCAATGATCGAACCAAAATGAAGTGGCTAAGCCATTACCGATGGTCCATTTAAAGAAGGGTTGAACAATCGCTTGAAGCCCCAGAAGTTTCTTCCAAGTCCAAGAGCAGAACGTGGGCTTCGTAACAATCCAAAAGCTCTTTCGCTTTATAAAATTCACATGAATCTATTTACACCAAAGCGACTCTTTGTCCGTAAATAGGAGCCAAATATGTTTGACCATAACTGCATTATTACTTGCACGTAAGGATCGAATTCCTAAACCACCTTCTTCCTTAGGTAAGCATACCTCCTCCCAGGCCACTCTCGCACCTCCCGATCCAAGATTAGGCCCTCGCCAAAGGAATTGTCGAAATATTTGCTCAATCTGAGTAATAACCGAAGAAGGAAGGATAAAGACACTGGACCAATACACCTGGATAGAATGGAGCACTGATCTGATTAATTGCAATCTTCCCGCTAAAGATAAAAACCTATTAGTCCAAGATTGCACCCTTCTCATAATAGTGTCCACCAAGGCTACACAGTCTTCCTTTCCCAGTCTAGAAGAAATAATAGGTATGCTAAGATATCTAAAAGGCAAGGAACCAAGCTGGAATCCCGATGTCCTTACCATTTCATCCTTAAGAGAATCAGATCCCCAGAAATGTATATTTCGCTTTTAGTAAGGTTGGGTTTAAGCCCGGACCAAGAGGCGAACCGATTCACTCCATCCAACAAGAGGTTCAGAGAAGATAAGTTACCTTTCGAGAAAAGTAACACGTCATCCGCAAAAAAGAGGTGTGAGAGCTTGATAGCTTTACACCGCCAATAGAACTCAAAGTCCGGATGAGCAGTACGAATATCCAATATTCCTGTGAAAACTTCTATGACAAGCGTGAAGATATAAGGGGAAATTGGGTCTCCCTGTCGTATCCCCCCTACCACTTGGAAAAAAAACCATGTAATTCCCCATTTAGGGTAATGGAGAATCTGGGAGTACGGATGCAAACCATTAAACGATCTACAAATGCAGTTGGAAGCCCAAATGCTAGGAGGGTCATCTCAATAAAGTTCCAATCAAGAGAGTCATAGGCTTTGCAGAAGTCGACTTTAACTATACATTTCGGCCTATAAGGCTCGTGATGGAAGTCACAAAATAATTCCTGGGCTAGCAAGATATTATCACCAATACGTCTTCCTTTCACAAATGCACTTTGAGGGCGACTAAAAACGGAAGGTAGAAGGGCAGCTAACCTGTTAGCCATGATCTTGGTGATGCACTTATAAAGGGTGTTGCAACAGGCAAAGGGACGGAAATCATTAACCGTCGAAGCATTTGGAACTTTAGGGACCAAAGTCAGAATAGTCGCGTTGATTTCACGTAAGAGCTGTCCAGAGCTAAAGAAATCATGCATAGCTCGTAGGACCAACGGGCCTACACACTCCCAATTCCGTTTAAAGAAGTCTACGATGAAGCCATCTGGGCCAGGGGCTTTTCCTGTAGCGAGAGAGAATAAGGTCATTCGGATCTCCTCATCAGTGACGGGTCGAGAGACAGCTCGGCATTGCTCCTCATCTAAAGTTCGGTGCAAGATCGAGCGAATTTCCTCCTGTGTAGGAATAACAGAGGGAGGGGCAACCTTTAGGAGGTTTTGAAAGTGAGCGAGAAGAATACGCTGCACTTCTGTGGGGCTAGAGACAAGCGTATCACCATCATGGATGAAAAGAATTCTATTCTGAATATGGCTTCGCTTGACCGATTGGTGGAAGAAGCTTGTATTTAAATCCCCTTCCTTGAGCCATCTAATCCGAGATTTTTGCTTATAGAAAGATTCTTCTTTGAGGCGCAAGTCAGAGAAGATGCTAAGTTGATCCCTCTCAAAATCTACCAGAGACTGGTTATGAGGGTCAAGTTGGATAGCCGATTGGGCGTTTGTCAATACCCTTCTAGCTTCAGTCGTTCTAGATGAGATATTCGAGAAAGCTTCTTTGTTTAGCACCTTAAGCCTACCTTTGAGAGCCCGAAGTCTGCAACATAGCACATACATAGGGTGTGCCATAGAAAGAAGTATTCCAAACCTGATCGACCAAGTCACAGAAATTGGGATGAGCCATCCAGAAATTAAAAAAAAATTGAAAGGCTTACGGGTGTTCGGTGGAGGCATAATCTTGATGACCATTGGGGAGTGGTCTGAGACCCCAGGGGGTAAGAAATTAGCTTTTGAAAAAAAGAAAGCAATATTCCAAGTAGAGTTAGTTAACACTATCAATCTTCCTTTGCCTTCGATCAAGACCAGACGAAGCCGACCAAGTAAATCTATGTCCCACATAACGAAGATCATCAAGTCCAGCTTGGTTGACACAATTACCGAACTCCTCAAACGCTGGTATCCAATAGTTAGATCTATCCGCTCTATTCGAAGCAAAACGAATAGAGTTAAAGTCACCCGCAACAATCCAAGGAAGATCTGAATAAATAGAACTCTTGTGGATCAAGTCATCCCATAGAGGTCTTCTAAGAACGAAGGAGTGTTCCGCATAAATAACCGAAAGATTAAATTTAACCCTAGAGGCAAAACAATCCAAGCAACCATGAATGGCTTGTGAAGAACTAGAAGCAAAATCAAAGGAGGCCGCAAGGGGATTCCATCCTATCCAAATACGACCCCTAACCGAGTGGGAGTAATTCGCACACTAGCTCCAACCAGGGAGAAGAGCATCCGAAATAGGGACAAAAGCAGCAGGCGAGATCTTAGTCTCCAAAATACCAACACAAACGAGAGAGTTGATTCTCACAAAATTACGAATTTCAGCTTGCTTGAGGGAGACTCCAAGCCCCCTTATATTCCATACACCAAAAAATATAGGTAAGAAGAAGAAGAGGCATTACCGTTTCCTACCCCCCTCGCTTCTTCACCGAGGGAGGCACACGCTTCGGATTGGAAGGGAGAGTCGGATCAGTAGCTGCCAAACGAAGGGATCCTTTGTGAAGTGAGCCTTTCTGGGGGGCAGGCGCAATCACCACAGGGACAGGAGGCGTGCGGATAGGCTCTCTTGTAGGGAGAGTTGAGGCAACGACATCAGGGGACTCGGGTTCTACTCCATCTAGCGAGTCAGAGTCACTCCCATCATCAACAATTTCATATTCAGGCTCATCTTCAGAGATGAGGAGGTATCATCGGAAATAGGCGAAGCCGACAAATGAGCTTGGTCCAATTCCGAAGGGACAAGAGAGGTTCCAGGAATAAGATCAAAGGAGGGCAAAGGGCCATCATCCCTATCCTTCCTCTGCGTGATATTTGGAGGGAGAGTAGCACATACCTCAGAAGAGATCACCGCAGGAGGATTGTCCCCAGATTGAGCAGCAGATTGACCAGGAGGAGTCGGTTTTTTCCACACTCTTTTACCTTTCACTTCTCTCCATTCATGGCCAGACGAAGAATTCGTCTTTCATAAATCCAAGAATTTCACCTCTGACTATGAAATACGAATGGCCTCGACTGTCCCTATTAATCATTACTTCGATTCCGAAGGCCAACACAATAAGACTGAAATCCTATGATGTTATCCCATGCTAATGTATACAGAGCGTAGGCTTGCTTTGAGCACTCTAATTTCTTTAAAGTAACAACACCAGAGGCACGACCCGGCCAGTTAAGGCCAAGAGCGTATTGTCGGTAGAAGGGACGAGCCAATTGGTGCACATCGTGAGGCAGACCGGTCAACCCAACCCAAGTTCCAACTACGAGCTTTTTAACTGCAACAACTTAAATATACGCTATTGGAGCTGGAATTACCGCGGCTGCTGGCACTAGACTTGCCCTCCAATGGATCCTTGTTAAGGGATTTAGATTGTACTCATTCCAATTACTAGACTCAACGAGCCCGGTATTGTTATTTATTGTCACTACCTCCCCATGTTAAGATTGGGTAATTTGCGCGCCTACTTCCTTTCTTGGATGTGGTAGCCGTTTCTCAGGCTCCCTCTCCGGAATCGAACCCTAATTCTCCGTCACCCGTCACCACCATAGTAGGCCATTATCCTACCATTGAAAGTTGATAGGGCAAAAATTTGAATGATGCGTCATTGGCACGATGGCTATGCGATCCGTCAAGTTATCATGAATCATCAGAGCAATGGGCGAAGCCCGCGTCAACCTTTTATCTAATAAATGCATCCCTTCCAAAAGTCGGGATTGATTATACTTTCGCAAAAAAAACTTGATTACACTTTTTGAAAATTTTAGAATTCAATTACTCTTTCGTAAAAATTTTTAATGCTTTCAATGCATTTATATATAAAAAAAAAATAGAGGAGACTATGGATAATTACATGGCACCTATTAGATTCCTAGGGAGGTCATTTTAGGGTACAATTAGGGCTATGGGGTTGTCAAAATAAGTTGCAGATCCATATTTTAAATCTTTGGAAGTGAGTTGTCAACTTAAATTAAGATAGGGACCATAATAATTTCTAAATTAAAACCCACATTAAATGGGTTTAAATGGGTTTTTAAAATGAACCGACTTCATTTATAAGGAAGAGCCGAGAGGGTGCAACAAATGATATTCCGATGGAGTTTGGGACAAGCTACCAATCTATAGAAGTGTGGCATCCCAAATTTTTGAGATATGCCCTAGGATGTCCTAAAGCTCATAATTAGGTAATGAAATTACCTATGGCTTATGCTTTAGTTATTAACCGTTAAAACTAAGTGTTACACGCCTATGTTCTTGAATTTTCTTAAGATTTGTACTATAGGTTATTTTTTTTATAACACAATTTATTCTTGGCTTTGCTTCTCTTAGACTTGTCTTCCTATAAATTAAATGTTGCAAGATTTCTGGCTATGTGAAATTTAAAATTCGAAATCTATTAGGAAAGAATCAAGGGATTTATTAAAGCAAGTTAGGGACCATTTGGGCTTGGGCCTTAGGCCCAATAGCTTGGACTTTAGGCCCATGGATAGAGGGCCTAAAGTGGGCCATTTTGGCCAGGCCCATGAGGCCCATTGGGCCGTACGGCCGAGCATGAAAGGGGAGGGAAATTTCGAAATGCATGCCCCCCCCATGTGTCCTAGTGAAATGGCCACTTGGCACTCATGCTTAGAGTCAAGTAAGCAATCATTAGGGGAAAGAAAAGAGAGGAAAGCAACCGGATTAAGGAGGAGAGAGGGGGAGAGAGTGTCGCATGGTGAGAGAGAGAGAGAGAGAGAGGAGGGAAACGGAGAGAAAGAAAGGAGAAGAAGAGAAGGAAGAAAGGAAGAAAAGGAAGAAGAAGAAGGTGGTCCGTGCGTGCAACCCTCCGCCGTTCGTGTGACGTCCGTAGTTCGGTCTCTTGAGGCAAGTTAGGATCCTTTGGTGCTCTTGCATGTGTGTTATGGGGTGTTTAGAGTCCAAGAAATCGAAGCTAAGATGTCTTGTTCTTAAGTGATGTTGCTGTTTTCGCATGAACCGCTTGAGTCAGAATCTTGTGAGAGCTTGCATGCATGTTTTGAGTTCGATTTTCACTTTGATCTCTTCATGAAAGTTGTAGCCAACATCTTAAAATACAACATAATAAAATTTCGTGCAAAATGATGAAGATTTAAGGGGTCAAACCCTCATCCTACGAAGACACTAGATCTGGAAAAATTTTGCTGACTTTGTGATAGATTTGTGCTTGCATGTTGATTTTTATCAAGAATCTCTCTTCAACTTCTTCATGAAACATATTTTTCCATGTGTTAAATACAACATAGTTAAATTTCATGATTTTTGAAGGTCATTTGCCTATTTAATGGACTGTGATGTGATAACCGTGCAAACCGTGTGTTTCGGATATGAGAATCTAGACATGCATGACCTATAACTTTCTGTACAAGCCTTATTTGAAGAAATGTTCTTCATGAAACATATTTTTATATGTGTTAAATACAACATAGTTAAATTTCATTATTTTTGAAGGTCATTTGCCTATTTAATGGACTGTGATGTGATAACCGTGCAAACCGTGTGTTTCGGATATGAGAATCTAGATATGCATGACCTATAACTTTCTTTACAAGCCTTATTTGAAGAAATTTTCTTCATGAAACATCTTTACCTATGTGTTAGCTATAACATAGTTAAATTTCATTATTTTTGAAGGTCATTTGCTTATTTAATGGACTGTGATGTGATAACCGTGCAAACCGTGTGTTTCGGATATGAGAATCTAGATATGCATGACCTATAACTTTCTGTACAAGCCTTATTTGAAGAAATGTTCTTCATAAAACATCTTTTTCTATGTGTTAACTATAACATAGTTAAATTTCATTATTTTTGAAGGTCATTTGCCTATTTAATGGACTGTGATGTGATAACCGTGCAAACTGTGTGTTTCGGATATGAGAATCTAGATATGCATGACCTATAACTTTCTGTGCAATTTACTTTTGGAGAAATTTCCTTCATATGATATATTTATCTATGTCTTGACTGCAACATAGTTAAATTTCATGATTTTTGAATGTCATTTTCCTATTTAATTGACTATGATATGAAAACTGTGCATGCTGTACAATTCCGAAATTTATGATATTGAGTTGTATGGTCACTTCTATGCTGTGATGTGTGGTCCATATGAAATGTCATGCAAATTATGAGACTTTGGACTTGTTTTCATGTAATGGTGTGATAAATTTCATGCATTTCATATGTTATTCAAGAAAAGGAAAAATTTTACATAATTTCAAAAAGGGTTTTATTTAATCAAAAGGGGAATTTCTTTAATGCATACTACATGATTTCAAAAGCACAATTTGAATCAATTGCATTAGAGATTTCAAGAGTGGAATTGGAAAAGAAAGGTATGAGGATATGAATGATCGTCGGAGGTGTGAGCCGACGATGCCCCGGGAGTGTCGGGATGCCCGGAGGTGTGAGCCGGATGCCCGGAGGTGTGTGCCGGATGTCCTCGGGACTTTCGAGATGCCAGGAGGTGTGCGCCGGATGCTCGGAGGTGTGTGCCAGAGGTTCCTCGCGATGCCAGGTTGGGTGCGAGCGATAATTTTGGGATGCAAACATTGGTCCCTAAGAAGAAAATTGATGAGATCCTTGTGAAAGCTAAGAATTGAAAGTGAATCATGTGCATGGATGTGCATGTGGCATATTGCATGTAAATAGATGCAAGTGTCGCGGGCCGATCGATTGGGATCGTGACCGCGCGGCGACTCGGGCACTTTAGGATCGGATTGGATCGCCGAAGCACCTAAGCCAAGCCTTGCTCGATCGAACGCTCACTCGCTCGCTTACCCGGATCGTAGAGAGAGAAAGAATCTAGAGAGAGGAGCTCTGGAAAGATAGAAGCTTTATATTGCGGAAGTAGTGGATGCTTACAAATGAAGGAGGACACCCCTTCTTATAGTCGAGGGCCTCGGATTACAACCATTGATCTAGACTCCAACCGGTGGACGAGATCACATCGCCTCATCTACCGACACTAATGGCGGCTACTAACCACCGACACTTATGACAACTACCAACTACTGGCTACCGACATAAATGAGGCTAAGGACTTCTTGAAGCTTCAGGGAGAAGGCTCATTGGGAATCCGAGCGAGCATAGGAACTTGACCACGGACGAGTCTCGGTCGTACTTGGGGAACCTCTTGGATCGGCCTTCATTCGGCCCGTGACATTCTCCCCCACTCAATCGAGCGACGTCCTCGTCGCTCATAGCTTGACGGGTAGCCTTCTTGGTACGAGCATGGGTTTTGGCACGGGCTCTCTTGTTATGGTTTTGTTTGGTGCGGACGCTCACGTATGATGGACCGCAACCTTCTATGATCAGCTTGGACTTGGCGCACGGCTCCACCTTCGGCTTGGTCGGAGCATATGGCGTGTACTCAACCTCGGGGAAGAGCACTTGAATCTGCATGGCGTGTGTTGGAGTAGGATCCAACTCTACCTTCGGCTTTACCTCGGCCACCTTGTTTAGTTGCTTCACGGACTTCAAGTTCTTGTTGAGGCGTCAGATTGATGCGATGGTCTTGGTGTCGACCACCCCTTTGATCATGAGGATGATCGTCGGGCATTTTTGGTCGGGGACTATGATGTATTTGGTCCTCATGTCGATCATAGCTCCCACACTTTCGAAGAATTGCATACCCAAAATGAGATCATAGTCGTCAAGTGGGATTATCTCGAAAGTCATCTTGCCTTTCCATCTGCCAATCTTGACATCCACATCGGGAGATGCTCCTACGCCACAGAAGTCGCCCGAATTGATGGGCTTGTATGACCTCTCGGATGGCTCCACGCGAAGACCCAAGGCTTTTTCCGCCTAGTCGACATGAACATGTTCGACGCTCCCGTGTCAACCAAAGCGTAAAGCGTTCGGCCGCACACTTCGACCTCCACGAAGAACATGTCCGTGTTCAGTGCAATTCCTCTTTCTTTGGTTGGCGATCGGGCTTGGACGAAGTTGATCATCTTCACCGCTCCAAGCCGGACTTGCCTTTTCTCTTCTTTGTGCTCCTCCTCCTCTTCGATGGCAAGGAGGGTGTTGATTCGACCCCTCATTGGGCACTTTTGGGTCCAGTGCGAACCTTTGCAAATGAAGCAAGGAGAGGGCGGAGGTTGATCGAACTTACTCGCGTAGTCCGTCGGTGGTCGACCCCTTTGGAAGGACAGCTTGGAAGTTCCTTCTCCCCATGTTTTGGCCCGGCCGCTTTGTTCATGCGCGCCTCGAGGAGTGCTTCTCGCTTCGTCTTCGCAAGGTCGATCCGACCTCCAATCTCTTGCTCGGTTGTTCCTCGGTTCAACCTTGGTGAGGTTGACGAGTGACTCGGCCATGCTTAACGCACGCGCAAGGCTACTCACGTCCTGCCGCTTCAACTCAAGTTGTGCCCATGGCTTCAATCCATCCATGAACGCTCCGAAGGCCTCCTCTTCGCTTAGGTTGCGAATTTGGAGTTTGAGCTTCGTGAACTCCTTCACGTACTCTCGGATTGCACATCTTTACTCGAGGCGATGGAGCATGCTACGGGCTTCTTGTTGAGCGAACTCGGGGAAAAAGTAGTCGCGGAGCTCCCTCACGAAGTCGTCCCACGTGTTCACGGGATCGGCGCCGCGTCTAACCTCATCACACCTATTGCGCCACCAAAGCATAGCCGTATCAGTAAGGAACATTGAAGCGGTTCGTACCTTGATCGGCTCATCTTGGATGTTGACGGCGCCAAAGTATTGCTCCATGCTCCAAACGAAGTTGTCCACCTCTTTGGCGGATCGTTCGCCCTTGAACTCTTTGGGCTTCGGTATCTCGATCTTGGGCATTGCTTGGGTAGGCACCGCACCGTTGGCGATGCTCAGCTTGCATAGGGCGAGCTCGGTCTTGAGCTCTTGGATCTCTGCCTTCATGACTTCGACCTCTTCCCTACACGGGCTTACCTCCTCGATCACTTGGACGCGCTCGTTCAAACCATCGATCGATGCTTCGAGAGTTTCGTCCTTGTCGAACAATGGAGCCGTAGCTTGGTTGATGCCGGTCGTGAAGTCCTCACGGAGCGAGCCCTCAACCTCCATGATCCGGTCTCGCACATCGTCAAGACCTTCCATGAGTTCGAGCACGGCACTTCGGACCTTCCCGAGCTTCTCATCGAACGCAGCCGCAGCATCCACCGAGGTCTCCCTCTTCTTTGATCGGCCGCGAGTCTCCTTGACTTGCCCGGCCTCTCCAACTATAGCCGTATCTTGGCTCGACATTCTTTCAAACAGTTGGCGCTCTTCAATCTCCGGAAACGGATCTCTCTTTTGCTTTGATACCACTTGTCACGGGCCGATCGATTGGGATCGTGACCGCGCGGCGACTCGGGCACTTTAGGATCGGATTGGATCGCCGAAGCACCTAAGCCAAGCCTTGCTCGATCGAACGCTCACTCGCTCGCTTACCCGGATCGTAGAGAGAGAAAGAAACTAGAGAGAGGAGCTCTGGAAAGATAGAAGCTTTATATTGCGGAAGTAGTGGATGCTTACAAATGAAGGATGACACCCCTTCTTATAGTCGAGGGCCTCGGATTACAACCATTGATCTAGACTCCAACCGGTGGACGAGATCGCACCGCCTCATCTACCGACACTAATGGCGGCTACTAACCACCGACACTTATGACAACTACCAACTACTGGCTACCGACATAAATGAGGCTAAGGACTTCTAGAAGCTTCGGGGAGAAGGCTCGTTGGGAATCCGAGCGAGCATAGGAACTTGACCACGGACGAGTCTCGGTCGTACTCGGGGAACCTCTTGGATCGGCCTTCATTCGGCCCGTGACACAAGTATGTGAGATATGATGATATGTGTATGACATCAAGATAAGTTATGTATGCATACTTAAATGACATGCTATGGATCTCATGGTGGTGTATGCTTGATAGCATGGATGATGAAGTGTACAATATATGTGCACTTTTGGCATGATGATATGTGATGTATGCATGTATGCATGATGGGGATGATGACCATATGATGGCGCATGTATGTGAGTGCACTTATAGTATGATGACATGTGATGTGATAATGATGAGGATGATGACTATATGATGGTGCATGTATATGAGAGATGATGACATGTGTATGATGTCAGATTAGTACGATGCCGCTTCCTACCGTCATGCGGTGTGTCTTTTACGACCTTCCTTCTGACGTGGAGGTCGAGTTGACAGAGATTGACTGTCCCGCCGTCCCTGGTCTGACGTTTATACGGATCCGTACATTTGTGATGTATGATGTGGGCCTGTCTGGGGGCTCGGTCGTTCAGGATTTCGTATCTGTCCACGTTCGCCGAGACGGAGTGATGATGGGGATGCTGCCACCCCCACCGCCTGACGCACCGGGGTGGGTGTGATTGCCCGCACGTGAGGAGTAGGAGGATGACACTTTTTGGGAGCTAGAGCCGACACTTAGATGTAAGGTTTTTCATGTCATACTATAGGGGGTCGACTATCTCACTAGAGATACAACCGAGTTTAGTGAAAAGTCTCGATTTTTCTTTTTGGCTATACGACCCAAAGATGTCCATCTTAAATATGTAAATAAAAGTGGTTCGGCCTTGTGTTTTCTTTTATTGTATAGTTGGTGTGCATTGTGCTATCACTAAGGAAGTAGAGAGATGGTGAAACTTGCCTCTAATTTCCGCTATGAGCTGCGCTAATCCCTAAGTCATTTAAAAAAAAAAAAAATTACGCCTAAACCTCGGCCTTAATTACAACTCCCTTTTTACTAACGTCAAATAAGTTGTTTTGCTTTAGATTTAAACGCTTAGTATCTGTGGCGACCCTATCGGGTTTGGGGGTGCCACAAGTAGCTGCCATAAGAAAATCCCTAACCTTCGTGTTCAAAGCTTTCCTCACGCCAATTGATTCATACAGGCTCCACCTCTAGTGAGCCTCGCCGGCCACTGGCGAGGTTCGAGTCCTCACCAGCGGCTACGAGGGCGGGCTCGACCAGCTAGTGATTGGCTGGAGGAAGGAGGAGGGGAAGGCAAAAAAAGGAAAAGAAAATGAAAATGAAAAAAAAAAAAAGAAAAGGTGAAAAAGAAAATAAAATTGATTAATAAATAATTCAAAAAATATTAAAATATTATTAGTTGACCGACATTCACGTTAGCAATATCCGGCCAAAATTAGGCAAAATGACTTAATTGGCGATAGATTGAGAGGTTTATGATTAAATTAGCACCAAATCAAAAGGTTTAGGATTTGATTTGCATTGGTAAATTGGCATCAATTCAAAAAGTTTAGGACTTTTCTTACAATTTTCCCATGAAACTTTTCTTGTAAAATTCATTGGAAGTGGTGACTTCAAATCATTCTACTTGTACTTCAAGGAAAAAAACAATGATAATAAGTTTTTACTCACATTCATGTTGTATGACCTTTTTTTTTATGCCGATGAAAACGTAAAATGTCTTCATCTACATATTTAAGTGAAAAATGGGTTTTATCTCACTTTTTGATTTCCCATTTGGCCCTCAGTTATTTATTACTTTAATATTTTAATGTAATTAAACTTGAAAGAGAACAATGGAAAACAACCCAAAGAAAGAGATAATGGACAAAAGAAAAGGCATATTATATTTCATCGTTTCTACAGTGCCCTTGAATCAATGTTTGTTTTAATCATTGAAAGAATACAAAGATATTATTTGATATTTGCCTCTTGGAAAAGAATTATAACAATCACAAAATGACTTTCAATATTTTATTTCTCCATGCAATTGAAAGGATGGTCTTATTACTATCCATTATGACGTTGCACAGGGAATGAAGATGACCGTATAGGCGTATATTGCGGTCTAATTATAAGTATTTTTTGTAAAAATAAAATAAAAATTTTAAACCAGAAAAGGGTTCGAAATGGCCCAAACAGATACCAGGCCTAGGCTTGGCACGCGGGCTGGAAAGGCTTGGCCCTACCCAGCTTGACATGCAAGGCTCATGGGCTGTGCTTGGCGTGACGCAACAAGACGTTGAGCTTCAAGGAAATAATGTTCGTCACTGGCAAATGTACCAACTCTCAAACAAAGTTCTTACTTAGAGAACATGGCAGCTACTACACCTTTTGATGCTGGACATGAGTTAGACTCTAGATTGCAGATCTAGTTGCATTCTAAATTGTTTTCCTTTGATTTAGAAAGCTTAAAACAAGATTAGGAACTATCATGTAGAGTCGTACCCACAATGCAATAGAAATGAAATTACTGGGTACAAAATATGAAAATGCTATGTTCAAACTCTTTGAGCTGCTCTCGACCTCGTTTCCTTGTCAAGGAAGTGACAACTTGATCTTGTTGAGCTTAGCCACGATAGTTTTCATGTCCATTCTTTCCTTGTGCAAGTCCTTTGAACATTCTAGTCCTAAGTCTAGTATCAATAAGACTATGCTATTGAATTTCGAAAGCGTAAGATCTTCATGTTTTGTGCGAAGGATTTTGCTATCCACTATGTCAAGCACTCTCTCTGGAATTGCTGCACCTACCCATTGCCTCGAGCTGATATTCACATTGAACATTTCACCGGTTGGCTTCTTCCCAGTAATCACTTCCAACAATAATATGCCGAAACTGTATACATCTCCTTTTGTCGAGACTTTTCCTTCCAAACCATACTCTGCAAGCATCATGGTTTGTGACGTAAGAACATCGGCAATTGATCTATTTCTTTGTGGGACATAAGTAATAAGATCAAGAGGTATACGAGTGCTAATGTATCTCTGTTGCATTATACCATTATATTGGCAATTAAAGGCTCGAATTAGCTAATATTTGACAAATGTACCTGGAGCAATGTAACCTATTGTGCCGAGAGTTCGGGTTTGTGTTTCAAGCTTGTTCTTAGCCAAAATCTTGGCAATTCCAAAGTCGTAGACTTGTGCGACCAGGTCCTCGTTTAGAAGAATATTGCTAGGCTTCAGATCGCAATGCACAATGGGTTTCGGTTGGCCATGGTGGAGATACTCAATCGCCGTTGTGATGTTGACCATTATCTTCACTCGTTGATGGAGATCCAAGTTGTAGTTGTTGGAGTACAGCCACTTCTCCAAGCTCTCACAAGGCAGGTATTGCAACACTAGAGCTCTCAGATTAGTGTTCGTGCAGGTGTTGATCACCTTGACGAGATTCTGGTGCTGGATTATACGAAAAAGATTGCATTCTATGTCAAAAATTTTCGGAGCGCCTTCGACATGGAGATTCAGTACTTTGACCGCAATGTCTGTTCCATTGGCAAGAGTCCCTTTATATACAGAGCTAAAGCTTCCTACTTCGAGCAAATTACTTTCGCTGAAGTTGTTAGTAGCCAAGTGAAGCTCCCGATATGATATCATCGGGTGGTCAATTCCAAGCAAGTTCTCCATCGAAACTGAAGCTTTTTAACCGGTATTCCCATGCTTTCTAAGCAAGCAAATGACGAGGACTAAAAGTATAGCTGATACAATTGGTACAATAATGTATAGTATATGGAACCGCTTATCCCTTGATGATTTCATTCCATTTACTTTGCAACGTGGGACTTGAAAAATCACATCTCCACAAAGTGTTTCATTCCCAATGAAAGAGAGAGCTGAGAAATTTCCAAAGGGCCTGCCATTAGGAATCTCTCCCAATAGCTTATTAAATGACAAGTTCAAATTTTGTAGATGTGCAAGTCCTTCCATGGACTAAGGTATCGTGCCTGATAACTCATTGTAGGAGAGATCAAGGAAATCCAACCCTTTGAGATGGCCAATTGATTGCGGTATCGATGCTTGAAACGAGTTCCTTGACAAGTTGAGAGAAGCAAGGCTCTCAAACTCCTGGATGGAACTCGGTATGGCGCTAGTAAGTCGATTCCAAGAAAGATCGATGCTCACTATAGCTCTCATCTTCCCTATTTCAAGTGGTAGTCCTCCACTGAAAGAATTGAGTGACAGATTAAGGAAGATGAGTCCTTGAAGGCCCCACAGACTAAATGGTATAACCGATGTCAAGTTATTCGAGCTTATGAGAAACTTTTGAAGGCTGCTAAGGTTTTCAATGCAATTTGGGATTGATCCCGATATCCTATTTTGCTGGAGCCACAACTCTCCTAAACCTATCAAGCTGCATATCTCATCGGGGATCGGTCCTTCGAGATGGTTGTTATCAAGATACAGCTTTTGCAACCTTTCCATTCCTCCGATTGATGATGGGATATTGTTGTCTAGAGCATTATTGCTCAACTCTAGGAAAATCAATCTCTTCAAGAAACCCATACGACCTCTTATTTGACAATCCTGAGCATGTATAATTTGTAGGGAACTAGAGAAGTTTTTGATAGATTCTGGTATGGTGCCACAAAGCGGGTTGCCTGCCAACCATAAGCCTCGCAGCAACGGACAATTAGATAAAGCAGAGAGAAAATCGAGCTCCGAACCGTAAGTCTCTCTTGTTAGCTGATTAAACCCAATTGAAAAGATTGTGAGGTTCTTCAAGTTGCCCAAACCGGTAGGTATGGGTCCACTAAGTTGATTGTCCGTGACATCGAAAAAGATTAGGTTCGAAAAATTCGAGAAATACTGCGGGATGTTGCTGCCAAAGCCATTGCTTCCTAGATATAGTGCTTCCAAATTCGGAAGGCTTAGATCTCTACCTAAGGGAAGGCTTCCAGAGAGGGAACTGTCCATCAAACTAAGCACTTGGAGTGAAGAAATATTAAAAACCTCTTGAGGCACTTCACCGGTTAGCAAATTTTCCTCAAGGACCATTAGTTGCAGATTGACCAAATTGCCAATCTCACACGAAATCTCCCCTTCAATGTGGTTAGATGCTATGATTAGCCTGTGCAAGCTTGACATGTTACCGATGGTTCAAGGAATCGTGCCAGTCAAGTTGTTACTAGCTATAAAGAGCTTTTGCAACTTTTGCAAGCTACCTATATCTCGAGGAATGCTTCCTTGAAAAAGATTGTATGACAACCATAGCATGACAAGCTCTTTGCATTGGGTTATGATGGATTTAATAACGGGCCTAAGCTGGCCCGGCCACGATGGGCCTAAAGGCCCGGCCCACGGGAATTAGGCCCGTGGAAAGGGGAACCTATAAAAGGGATGAGAGAGAATGAGAAGACACTTTTTTGACATAATTAACGTACGTTCTCTTCTCTTCCAAAAGTTCTCTCTCTCCAAGAAGCGACGCCATCTCCACTTCACGGCGAATCTTCGACATCGGATCGAACGGAACTGAAATCTCTTCTTCAATACGGCATCGGTGTCTAATCTGTGGCCAATAAGGTACGCTCGATTCTGTGGCGTGCTTTTGATCGGTGATACGTGACATTCCCGGGCTTATCTTCCGCATATGAATTAGGGATTCGGTTTAGGTGCTGAATCCGGTTTTTCGGGGATCAATCGATCCCAACATTGGTATCAGAGCAAAGAAGAGTATTTTCATAAGATACTCAGAACACTCAAAAGGGTATGTGTTCATAGGTGAGCAGGAAAGTGGGAGTATAACTGAATTTGAATCACGGGATGTCACATTCTTAGAGGATGAATTTCCTAAGAAGGGCGAAATAGAGGAAGACAACACCCTATTTGAAACCTCGGATCAAGATAATGATCTTAGTGGAGTTCGTCCAAGTGGGAGTAATATGAGAAGTGATGAATTGAATTCGACTCATTCTCAATTGCAACCACATGATGAGACGACATCATTATCTAATCCCAGTGGGAGCATAATGGGGAATGATGTGCAAAGAGCACAAACTCCCATACGGCGAACAAGTCGCCAAAGTATTCCCCGTCGACGTTTTGACATTGAAGGGGAAACTTTTATGGTTGCTCCACAAGATGAGGATGAGCCTAGAAATATTAATGAGGCTCTAAATTGCCCTAGTAAGGAAAAATGGATTCATGCAATGGAAGAGGAAATGGAGTCAATGAAATCAAACCAAATCTGGGAACTGGTTGATCTTCCAAAAGGACGCAAAGCTATTGGGAACAAATGGGTTCTCAAAGTAAAGCGAAAGGCTGATGGCTCGATAGAAAGGCATAAGGCTCGCCTTGTTGCGAAGGGGTATAATCAACGGAAGGAATTGATTATGAAGATACGTTTTTCTCCCGTAGTGAGATTTACCTCGATTCGCATTATTCGGCAATAGTATCTAGTATGGATCTTGAGTTACATCAGATGGATGTAAAGACTGCTTTCCTCAATGGAGAATTAGAGGAAGAAATATACATGGAACACAACCTATTGGTTTCATAGTGAAAGGCCAAGAAGAAAAGGTATGTCGACTTTTGAGATCGATATACGGCCTTAAGCAGTCATCGAGACAATGGTATATACGTTTTTCATAATGCCATAATGGCATATGATTTTACAATGATTGATGAGGATCATTGTGTATATATCAAAAGATCCAAAGATCAATTTGTGATCATATCATTATATGTTGATGATATACTGATTGCCGAAAGCAATATGGAGTTTGTTCATACTGTCAAGAGTTGGTTGTCTTCCAACTTTGAGATGAAGGATATGGGTAAGGCTGCATACATTCTTGGAGTTAAGATTTCAAGAGATCGTTTGAAGATATCGTTGTCTCTTTCGCAAGAAACATATATAAATAAAGTTCTTGAACGATTTCGTATGCAAGATTGTAAACCCATAGACACTCCTATTGCGAAAGGTGAAGGATTGAGCCATAGATCGTGTCCGAGGACTCCACAAGAAAAGGAACAAATGAAACATGTTCCTTATGCTAGTGCAAACTTGGGAGCTTGATGTACGCTATGATGTGTACAAGACCCGACATATGTTTTTGCAGTTGGAAAGGTGAGTAGATACCAATCCAATCCAGGTCCAAACATTGGAAAGCCGTTAAGAGAATACCGAGGTATCTAAAGGAACTGCTGATTATACGATGAGTTATCAAGGAAAGGATCCGTGACTTAAAGGCTATCCCGAAACTGTTTAGGGAGGAGGTTTAGACGAAAGGAAATCTACCTCTAGGTTTGTTTCCTTATTGAATAATGGCACCATATGTTGGAGCAGTAAGAAACAAACGTGTATAGCCTTGTCCACGATGGAAGATGAGTTCGTGGCATTATCAGCAACGGTCCAAGAAGGAGTTTGGCTTAAGAGATTTTTGGATCATTTAGGTGTTATTGAAAAAGCTGCACATCCGTTGTTGGTTAACTGTGATAGCCAAGCAGCTATAGCGTACACTAAAGATCCAAAATATCATGACAAGACCAAACATATAGATACCAAGTATAACTTTGTAAAAGATATGGTTGCACGAAAGGATGTGAACTTGCAGTACATATCTACGCATAGAATGGTAGCAGATCCTATGACAAAGCCAATACCTAGAGATGTGTTTTGTGGTCATGTAAAATCTCTAGGATTGCGTAGAGTCTGATGTACTGGATTGTATCTTCCCTGAGTTGTTCACATGTATGAACTAGTATTGTTTCATTATTAATGCCTATGAATCTTTTGTTTGATCTTTATGCATCTTAATGCTTAGTGCATTATATTATGTTGAGAAAGTATGTCGGACAGATAAGAGATTAGCCCACTCACACGGGTAATCGCCTCTATTTACTATGTGATAGATAGAGATGAGACTGTTTTTAAGCTTATTATCTAGGTGATAATTGAGAGCTCAAGCTTAAAATAAATATGTCGCCTTAACTGAGTGTTAAGATGAGGACATAATACTTACAATGTCCGAAAGTAAAATAACCCACATATTTTACTTTATCTGTCTAAGATGCCGATGTGAGTTCGATGAATTTTGTGAATGAGTAAATACGTGAACTCAAGTTAGACATTGGGTATGTCCGAACTATCATCTGTACGGTATTGATTGTGTAGACATACGCTCCATGGGAAAGGAGTTAATACCGTAATACGTATTTCATACTACGTATGCATGAGACGACCTAAAAGAGTGACAAAAGTTTGATCTCAACTTTTATGACGTGTGAGACTCTTGAGGAATAGAGTTCCTCATTTTTTTTAGTGCCCTCATGACTCTTACTTATTCTCAAGATTTCCATTTAGTGTTTGCTATCTTAGAATGTTGCCAATGGTCATGAGATGATTCGATCTAATGGGATATTTCTAGAAAAGCAAGTTGAACTGAAATTGAGAGTTTGAAGGAAAGAGGAAGATCGGATTTGTAGAATCACATTGTGGTTTTGTATTCACGTGTCGACCAATTATGACTGTCTTTGGGATAATCATAATTGTGAATACAATACATATATCATTGTTTAAATGAGATTAAGAGAGATATAAATGTGATCGATCGATCTAGGGTACTGCATACTAAATTTACTCGGAAAATGATGCCCAATATGAGCTGCTATATATTCCTAACATATGTATAGCAACGAGCTCTCAAAGTATGCTGGTCGCACGGATTATTCACCGGTATGAATGTTGAAAGAGGAAAAGAGGATTTTCAGTTGATGGGCCTAAGTTGGGCCTATCCGCCCATGTTGGTTTATGACCCACCATGTGCGAGTGGGAGATGATGGATTTAATAACGGGCCTAAGCTGGCCCGGCCACGATGGGCCTAAAGGCCCGGCCCATGGGAATTAGGCCCGTGGAAAGGGGAACCTATAAAAGGGATGAGAGAGAATGAGAAGACACTTTTTGACACAATTAACGTACGTTCTCTTCTCTTCCAAAAGTTCTCTCTCTCCAAGAAGCGACGCCATCTCCACTTCACGGCGAATCTTCGACATCGGATCGAACGGAACTGAAATCTCTTCTTCAATACGGCATCAGTGTCTAATCTGTGGCCAATAAGGTACGCTCGATTCTGTGGCGTGCTTTTGATCGGTGATACGTGACATTCCCGGGCTTATCTTCCGCATATGAATTAGGGATTCGGTTTAGGTGCTGAATCCGGTTTTTCGGGGATCAATCGATCCCAACAGGTTAGCGTCTCTGGCAGCAGGCCGTTGAATTGATTTACATTCAGTGAAAGCGTCTGAATGTTAGGCCAACGGTAACAAAGATCGGAGGGAAGACTTCTAGAGAGATAATTATCCGTCAAATTGACGCACGTGAGTGATCTATTGAAAAGTGCTGATGAAAATCGAACATGTGAGAGTGGCGTTGGCCAATATAATGACTTGCAATGTAGATATGTTGCTTAGGAAGCTTGGAATTTGATCTCGTAAGTCGTTTGAGCTAAGATTCAATTGTTGCAACTTATGGAAGCCACCAAATTCTCTTGGTATGCCTCATGTTAGCTTGTTCATCGCGAGCGACATGATTTCAAGGTTCTGGCACTAGGTTAAGATAGGAGGAATGCTTCCTTCGAACTAGTTCAATTCGAGTATAAGTTCTTTCAGGCGGTGTAAATGACCAATTTCTATCAGAATCATGCCATTAAAATTGTTGTTACGGAGATCAAGAGAAGCTAGGAGAGAAAGATTGCCAAGGTAAGGAGAGAGTCTTCCCTGGAGACCCATGTGCGAGAGGTTTAAAGCTGTGACTCTTTGCCTACGGTTACTGCAAACGACACCAATCCATTCATAGAAATTTGCTTCCACGGTCCAATTGCCACCTTTGATGGTGTTCGTTAGGTCAACTTCCATCGTCGATTTGAAGTGGAGGAGAGCCTCTTGATCAGTGAAGTTGCTAGAACAGATGATGGGTTGAAACATCAATATGGAAGCCAACATAACATCAACAAATGCTAAAAAAGATGAACTTCTTCGTAATGAATAGTCTCTTTTGATTGCATCAATACACTATTCAAAAAATTCGACATGTTTTTAGGGTTTAATACCAAAACCTACCAAATGGTTGTCTCCATCAGAAAAAAGAAAAAGAAAACAATGTAAAGAAAGACTAACTATCAAATGATGTCCCTCAGTACCGTATATGGCATGTTCTTCACGTTTACATGTTCACACTTACTTTCAACTTGGTGTGAGGGTACAAATGGACCTTTGACCAATGCTCCAAAGCACAAATGCGAAAAGGTTTTGTGATAACTATCGTGACCTTCTCATAGGGGCAATATCAAGTGTCTCGTGGGAAGTTGACTAATTGAAAGTTCCTACTAGTGGCAAAGATAATGTTACTAGTAGTTTGTCAAATTTTATCCATGCTTCATGTCATATTTGAACTTTAAATTGATCCAATCAAATCACTTTTGATTAATGTGAAATATCTTCCCGCAACTTTCAGTTGGTCTAATTAGATCTAAAATATATTTAATATTTTTTTTGTCATCCTTTCATTTATTAATTTAAATGAAATATGTCATGGAGAACAATTTTATGAAGCTAGTGTTTGATGGAGAAAATTACATGGACTTTGTGCATATCATGGTGACTTTAAATTGTAAAATTATAATACCCATTCCTTCGCCTTCACCCAGATCTGGCAAAACATCACTAGGGAAGCCAACAGAACATCAACAAATGCTAATCAACAAATGCTAAAAAGATGAACTTCTCCATAATGAACAGAGTCTCTTTTGATTGCATTAATAGACGGTTCGCTAATTTTGACCCGTTCTTAGTGTTCAATACCAAAACCTACCAAATGGTTGTCTCAATTAGAAAAAAAAAAGAACGAAAGAAAAAAGAAAACAATGTAAAGAAAGACCGACTATCAAATGATGTCCCTCACTCACATCCATGGTCCATTCTTTACATTTACACGTTCACACTTACTTTCAACTCTATGAGGTTACAAATAGACCTTTGGACCAATGCTCCAAGGCATGAATGTGAAAAGGTTTTGTGATAATTGTCGTGACCTTCCCATAGGGGCAATATCGAGTGTGTCGTTAGAAGTTGACTAATTGAAACTTCCTATTGCTGGAAGAGATAATGTTACTAGTAGTCTGTCAAATTTTATCCATGCTTCATGTCATATTTGAACTTTCAATCAATTCAATTAAATCACTTTTGATTAATGTGAAATATCTTCCCGTAACTTTCAATAGGTCTAATTATATCTGTAATATATTTACTATGTTTTTTGTCATCCTTTTATTTATTAATTTAAATGAAATATGTCATGGATAACAATTTTATGAAGCTAGTGTTTGATGGAGAAAATTATGTGGACCTTATGCGTGTCATGGTGAATTTAAATTGTAAAATTATAATACATGTTCCTTCGCCCTCACCCAGACCTGGCAAAACATCATTAGGGAAGCAATCAGAACATCAACAAATGCTAAAAAGATGAACTTCTCCATATTGAGCAGTCTCTTTTGACTGCATCAATAAATGGTTCGCCAATTTTGACATGTTCTTAGTGTTCAATACCAAAACCTATCAAATGGTTGTCTCAATTAGAAAAAAAAAAAAGAGAAAGAAATATAAAGAAAACAATGTTAAGAAAGACTGACTATCAAATGATGTCCCTCACTCATGTCTATGGCTCATTCTTACGTTTACACGTTCATGCTTACTTTCAAACTTTGTGAGGGTACAAATGGACCTTTGAACCAATGCTCCAAGGCATGAATGTGAAAAAGTTTTGTGATAATTGTCGTGACATTCTCGTAGGGCAATATCAAGTATCTCGTTGGAAGTTGACTAATTGAAAGCTCTTGCTCCTAGAAGAGATAATGTTATTAGTAGTCTATCAAAGTTTTTCCATGCTTCATGTCATATTTGAACTTTCAATCGATTCAATTAAATCACTTTTGATTCATGTGAAATATCTTCCTGCAACTTTCGGTCGGTCTAATTAGATTCGTAATATATTTAGTATGTTTTTTTGCCATCCTTTCAATTATTAATTTAAATGAAATATGTCATGAATAACAATTTTATGAAGGTGGTGTTTGATGGAGAAAATTATGCGGACTTTGTGCATCTCATGGTGACTTTAAATTGTTAAATTGTAATACCCGCTCCTTCACCCTCACCCAGACCTGGCGAAACATCAACAAGGAAGCCAATAGAACATCAACAAATAGTAAAAAAAATGGACTTCTCCATAATGAGTAGAGTCTCTTTTGATTGCATCAATAAATAGTTCGCTAATTTTGACCTATTCGCAGTGTTCAATATCAAAACCTACCAAATAGTTATCTCAATTAGAAAAAGAAAAAAGAAAAAGAAGAAGAAAACAATGTAAAGAAAAACTGACTATCAAAAGATGTCCCTCAATCACATCTATAGCTTGTTCTTTATGTTTTCATACCTTTTGCATTGATCAATGACACAATACCTGTAAAATAAATAAATTAAGCATATTTACGAGAAAAAAAAATATGATTGAGATGTCGAAAGCAGAATGCTCTCTTTATTTTATATAATAATATTTGAATTTTTTTCCCATCATTAAGTAATTTGAGGTACTCATTAACATGATCTTTAAATTCAGAGTATCGCACTTATGCTTCATAGCAACACGATCTATGTCAAAATATGAGAAAAAACTTTCAAAAAATTAGATATATGTTTATTGAGTCATCTTTAAATCTTTTGTGCTAAACGGTAGGAGGTATCGAAATAAACAAGAAAGTAAATGGGTTGAGTTCAATGCAAAGCAAGGTCGCCCAAGGCTACAAGGCCTTGAATCGACATTAAAGCATGCCGATTCCAAGTCTTGTTCAGTGTGGGGGTTGCCTAAGGCCCTAAAGTATTGGATCGACATTGAGGCATGCTGATTCTAAGTCTTGATCGGTACGTGGATCACCCAAGCCTACGAGATCTCGATAGGGCACTAAGGCATGCCAATTCTATGTCTTGATTGGTGTGGGGACTTTGTGCTTAGCATTTGCATCAAGCCTCGAACTAAAGGTCATTCAAGAAATGAAGTAAGTTCATGTCGTGTTGAGGCCAAGGTCCATTGAGCTAAAGATCTTCACAAAAGTGAGGTGTACCCAAGTCTCAAGGTTTTGGATCGGCATTGAGGCATGCCGTTTCCGAGCCTTGTGGATCGGCGCTAAGTGATTGGTTCAAGTCAAGGACCAAGGGTTGTGCCCAACATGTTTGCTAGTGTAGTACAAGAATTCATAGCATACATGTATGTATGAGCACACTTTCGAGCCATGCATGTGTCGGCTAAAAAGAAAATAAGAACCGGCTTGTGTGATACACTTAGGTGTGTACACTTAACGAAGAAAAAGGGCCTGTTGTCACATAGCATGGTGGCGATGCTTCGTTCCTTGAATGGGATGCTCTGGTTGAGCTAAGATGCCTTGGTCTTGAACTCGTAAGTCTCAAGAAGCTAGCCTCGAGAAGCCTCGATCGAGCTGAGATGCCTTGGTTGAGTAAGGAAGCTCAGCAAGAAGCTGAAAGCTTCGAATGAGCCGGGAGGGCCTGGTTGAGCCATGACAACGATAAATGAATTTGCACGTGTCATGACTCGAAGGAAGGGACGATCCAAGAGGGTTCTAAACGATGGTCGTGACCCATTCTTGGAATGAGCGACCCTTGACTGTTGTCATTGAGTCCTAAGGTTTTCTTGAGTATTCTAGAATACTCCTGGGATGGGCGATACGGTAAATGTACAGTTATGTAATAAATGTGGGTAGATAGTAGTTAGGGAGATACGATCTCCACCATTAGATTGAGGAGAGATCTACATATACGATTTAACTTGTACTTGTATATATAGGGATGTCCTCCCCTTCATTGTATCAATTCATTAACAAGTGAAATACAAATCCAGAGCTTCTCTCTCTAAAAAATCATTGTGAATCAAGTGTGAAAAATGCTGTTTGGGAGAGATCCTAAGGTCGCACGGGTTAGGGAACATTAGATCAATTAACCTGTGACAAGTTGTATCGGAGCAAAATTTGTTCTAAGCGTGATGGCCGATCCACAATCCAATGAGGTGCTCGTCATAGGTGGTGGCCGTGATGATTGTGGAAGGAACACCAAGAAAGGAGCTACGGAGGGAAAGAAGAACTGTGGTGCTTCGAGTTCGAAGGATCCTATGGGGGATCTGGAGCATCGGATGATGAAGCTAGAGTTGTTCATCACCAAAGTCCAAGGATCGTCAATGACCTAACCTAGACCGTGGATGTGGTGGACGCCGAGAACGAGGAGCTTGTGGCTGAGGTGCAAGAGCTTAAGGCCGACATGGGGGAACTCCGACACGAGTTGTTGGGGACCCTAAGGGAAGAACTCGCACAACGGGATGAGTCCTTAGAGGCCACAATAGTGGCAAGGCGCGTGGAAATAGTGGAGGTAAAGGGGAAGCTCGCTGATTTGGAAGCGGCATGCGTGAACGGGGTGATCACTATGCAAGGTCCATGAATGGTTGAACCTAAGCGAAAAGGGTTCAAGGGCTCGCGGGTGGCAAAAGATGTGGACAACTTCTTATGGTACATGGAACGATACTTCCAAGCCATGAGGATTAACGATGACCAATCACGGGTAAACACTGTATCCATGTACTTAGTTGATAATGCATTGTTATGGTGGTGTCATTGGTTAGATGATAGGTGTAAGGATCCTATCACAACCTGGGGTAGATTCATTGAGGACTTTCAACGAAACTATTATCCTGCTTATGCAAAGGAAGAAGCTCGCGACGAGCTAAAATGTCTTGAGCAAAAGGGTGGGGGTGCGCGATTACATCAAACGGTTTTCAGAGTTGCTATTCTAAATCCCTTCGATGAATGAAATAGAGGAGCACTATCAATTTATGAGTGGTCTCAAGCCATGGACCAAACAAGAACTAAAGCGATTCAACGTGGGAGATCTCACAACGGCCACAATTGTGGCTGAATCCCTCGTGGAATACAAGGCACCTTCCACATCTAGGTCAAACTCTTGTCCAAAGGATAAAGCCAATGGTGGGGGAGACTAGGGAAGATTCAATCGCCCGATTGGAGATAAACCATTAGTTGGTCCTCTCAAAGCTCATGTGGAGTCAAGCGGCAGAGGATAAAGAAAGGTACGTACTCACAAGTGCTTCTTTTGTGAGTGTTTGCACATGGCACAAGACTGCCTGAATAAGGGCAAGTTGGCCACCCTTTGCAAAGAAGATGAGCCGAAAGAGGAGTTGCGATTGGGTTCGTTGTGGATCTTAGCACGATCAAGTCCAAGAAGGCAAAGGAGCCTAAGGGATTGATGTTCATGGACTTAAGGATCGGAGAGACTATGGTGAGTGCGCTTGTGGACATTGGAGCATCCTGTCACGCTCCGAACCTCGAGCGTGTGCCCATCCCTCGGTGGTTGATAAAAATGCGACGTCGCAGGACGCGTTGCCGACCCATTCATTTTAATGCACATGCGGAAGCGAAACAATACCCTTGACAACAATCCACACGGGATAGAAAAGTAGGAAACATATTCACGACCAAAAAACTTTTATAAACACCAAAAAAATTAAATAAATGCAATTAAATACCAAAAATACCAAAAATAACAACTTAGGCCAGAAATGCTAAATTAACCACCTAAACGGGCCTAGAAAATTTCCGATCCTATCTAGATAAATAGCAAACCTTCTCTAGTCCTTAATTAATCGAATCTAACCACCTAACATGCACAAATGAATAATTAAATCACTAATTCATGCTAATGAACCACCTAAACCTTAATTGGCTTAAACTAATCAACCCTTAAACATCATTAACTCCTTAAGCAAAGTTTAGCAAGTAAACTCACCGGTTTAGCGATTCAGTGAGTCAACGACGATGGCGACACGGAGACGGGCGACAAACAACATTGCGGCGACATCAAACGGAGACCGGACGGGCCTAAAAAGAGGCCACGAAGCCCAAAGACCCTTATTGGCTTTAGTTTTCGCTTGGGCTGAGAAGGGTTGGAACAGGTGGTTGGTTGGCGCAGAAACGGCAAGGAGGGCGGATGGGTGGCTGCAGCGGGCCAGGCGGAGCCAGACGACGGCTGGACGGCGATGGTGGAACTTCGGCTAAGCTCCTATGGCGACTAGGTGGCTCGGGGGACGAGCAGAACGACGATTGGGCGGGCGAGCGGTGGCGGCGGCAGGGGGCTCCAGCGATGGTTGACGAGCTAGGGGGAGGGCTGCCGGTTTCTCTCTAGTTTTTGGAGCTCAAGAGTGATCAACAATGGATAAAGTGGCCCCAAGCTTGAAGAAGGAGCTGCTGAAGATGGAGGGTCCCCCTTGGGCCACAAAGTCTTCACTTTTATCCCTTTGTGCTCATTGCAAAGGTCCCACTTGCTCAGCCCTATCCTCAGCCAATTTTGCAGCACAAAAATTCCCCTAGAAGCTTCTCCAAGTGGTCCAAAATGTTGCACCCCAAGAGACCTACGAATTTTGGAACATTTTCCGTCAAATTGAACCAAATCCCCTCTAATTGAGCCTAAATTGATGCCCATAAAATCAACCAAGGTGCCCACACTTGAATTCACATTTTTCCTCGCCAATTGAACCAACTTAAATCCCAAAGACGTGATCAAAAATGGCCTTTTGATTTTTCCGGTCCAAAACGACCCTACTTTGAATTTTTGCCAAAAATCTTGTTTTGCATAAAAATATTCGAAAGGTGAGTCAATGCTCCTAAAATGAATCATGACATGACAGAACTTTCAATTTTTGAAATCGGGTTTAAATTCGCGGTTAATTTCAATCTGGCGTGATTTTAGTGTGACCTAACCTACCGGGTAGTTTTTAGGATTTTTTAGTGCAATTAACCTGTGGTCAATTATTTTCGAGCCACATTTTACATCTTCGACACATTGGCAACTCTCGATTGTTGTGAAAATCTCGAGATTTCAAATACGAACACAGGGTACCAAAATGACAAAAAAATCAGTCTAGTGCCGATGGACGAGAATTTTGCAATTCGGTGGAATCACCCACACTAAATCACATGGCTTAGTCAAATCGACCTATCTCCAATTTTTGATTGATTTTTAACTGTGCCGTAATGACCCTTGCAAACTAGCACAATTAAGCAGTCGATTTCTAGTCAAATTCTCAAATCTATTGCGTTAAAATCCCTTAACGGCTTCACTAGATATACTAGTTATCTCGTGAGTTATCAACTCAGAGAATAGAACTATAGGCGCGTCGATGAAAAGCCCAACTCATTCAATTGAAAACAGAATTGAAAAATCAGGATGTCACGACTCTTCCCCTCTTATAAAAATTGCATCCTCGAAATTTAAACCATTACAAATCCTTAAACAAAAAGGTGGAGGTACAGCCGTCTCATCAAATCTTGACTTTCCTAGGTTGCTCCTTCAGTGCTATGGCGTTGCTAGACCACTTTAACCAACGGGATTGTCTTGGTGCGTAAAACCTGCTCCTTCCGATCTACAATCTGAACCAGTCTTTCCACGTACCACACCCTATCGTCCACGTCTAATTCTTCAAAATTTAGCACGTGGGTCGGGTCAGGTTCATACTTCCTCAATATCGACATGTGAAAGACGTCATGCACTTGCGTAACCTCGGCGGCAGTGCAAGACGATATGCTAGAATCCCTATTCTTTTCAGAATCTCAAAGGGACCTATGTATCTCAGACTCAGCTTTCCCTTTTTGTCGAAGCGCAAAGTACCCCTCATTGGTGACACCTTCAAAAAGACATGCTCATCAACTTGGAATTCCAATGGTCTTCGACGCTTATCAGCGTAGCTTTTCTAGCGGCTCTTAACGGTCTTTAATTTGTCTTTGATAACTGTAACTGCATCCACGGACTGTTGAACTAATTCTGGGCCTGTGATCTTCCGTTCTTCGACCTCATCCCAACAAACTGGCGTTCTACACGCTCTGCCATACAATGCTTCGAAGGGTGCCATCCGAATACTTTGCTGGTACCTGTTGTTGTAGGCGAACTCGACGAGATGAAGCTGTTCCTCCCAGCTTCCCTTGAAATCCAACATGCAAGCTCGCAACATGTCTTCGAGAGTTTGAATCGTCCTCTCAGATTGGCCATCCGTTTGAGGATGATAGGCTGTACTGTACTGCAGCTTCGTTTCTAAGGCAACCTGCAAGCTTTTCCCAAAGGCAACTGTAAATCTCGGGTCTCTGTCTGATATAATCATCATTGGCACTCCATGCAGACGAACTATCTGACGCATATACAACTCTGCATGCCTGTCTAAATCAAGATCCTTTCGTACGGTGATAGAGTGAGCCGACTTCGTCAGTCTGTTGACCACTACCCAAATAGAATCATTACCCCTCTAACTCCTTAGTAAGCATGTCACAAAATCCATTATGATGTGTTCCCATTTCCACTTGGGAATCTCGAGAGGTTGCAAAAGTCCTGCCGGCTTACAATGCTGTGCCTTTACTTGCTGACACGTCAGACACTTGGCGACATGCTTGTCGATGTCCACCTCATATCGGACCACCGGTAGTGTTGACGCAGATTCTGATACATCTTTGTACTACCATGATGAATGCTGTAATTGCTATGATGAGCTTCTGATAAGATCTCTTCTTCAAACTCTGCATCATCAGGTACACATAATCGTCCTCGGAACCTTAGTGTTTCGTCTTCAGAAATATGAAAATAAGCATTTCTCTTATCGGTATCCTCTTGCAGGATCTTCTAAACATCTAGGTCTGTCAACTGAAGCGTCTTAATTCTGACCTGGACTTTTGGCTCAATTCTGAAGGTGGCCGTAAGACTTGAAAGGTGGCTTACCTTAAATTTGAAAACCGAATCTCGAGCTCTCTCGAGTAAAATCCATTCTTTAACCATCATATGTGCAACTGAAGATTTCCGACTCAGTGCATTTACGACCTTGTTCGCTTTTCCAGGATGATACAGAATGTCGCAATCATAGTCGTTTAGGAGTTCCATCCAGTGACGTTGTCTCATATTCAACTATTTATGAGAGAATAGGTACTTGAGACTTTGATTGTCTGTGAAGATCTGGAATCTTTCTCCACACAAACAATGTCTCCAAATCTTTAGAGCGAAAAGGATCGCTACGATTTCTAAGTCATGCGTCGGATAATTCAGCTCATGAGGTCTCAAATAACGGGATGCGTATGCAACAACCCTACCTTATTGTATTAGCACACAACCCAGTCCTCTAAATGACGCATCACTATAGATCTTGCATTTTCCATGACTAGATGGTATGGTTAGCACATGTGCGATAGTCAGCTTCTGCTTAAGCTCTTGAAAACTACACTTGCACTTATCCATCTACATGAACTTCTCTTCCTTCTTCAATAGCCGAGTCAACGGCGATGGTACCGTTGAAAATCCTTCCACGAACCTTCTATAGTAACCTGCCAAACCAAAAAGCTTCTGATTTCTGTCATGGTCGTTAGTTGGCCAATTGATCACGGCTTCAATCTTGGTCGGGTCCACGGAGATTCCTTCACCTGAAATCACATGACCTAGGAACGCCACACGAGTCAACCAAAATTCGCACTTATTGAACTTGGTGTACAGCTCATGATTTCTCGGTGTCTGAAGTACCATCCTCAAATGCCTTTCATGCTCCTCTGAAGTTCTCGAATACACTAGAATATCGTCGATGAACATTATCACAAACTGATCCAGATACTCTTTAAACACTCGGTTCATCAAACCCATAAAAGTAGCTGGGGTGTTCGTCAATCCAAACGGCATTACCGTGAACTCATAATGGCCGTATCGAGTATGAAACGCTGACTTCGGTATGTCCTCCTTTCTGATCCTCAGCTGATGATATCCTATTCTCAAGTCAATCTTAGAGAATATCAACGCTCCTTGTAGCTGATCAAACAAGTCATCGATCCTCGGCAGTGAATACTTGTTCTTTATTGTCACCTGATTGAGTTGGCGATAGTTGATGTACAAGCGCAACGAACCATCTTTCTTCTTCATGAACAGCATTAGTGCTCCCCAATGTGATGTATTGGGACGTATGAATTCCGTATCCAACAATTCCTGCATCTACACCTTTAGTTCCTTCAATTCTGACAACGCCATCCGGTAAGGAGCCTTAGAGATTGGCTCAGTCCCGGGTGCTAACTCAATCACGAACTCTATCTCATTCTCTGGCGGCAGGCTTGGCAATTTCTTCGGAAACACATTTGGAAATTCTTGTACCACTACGATATCTTCAATTTTCAGCTCCTCAATTATCATATCCATGACAGTTGCCAGGTAACCCTGACAACCCTCGTCTAACAGACGGGTTGCCTCAAGCAACAAGATTAAGGTAATTGAGGGTCCTCCTCAACTCCCAGTAAACTCGAAACTTTCACCCGTTAACGGGTTAAACTGAATTGCTTTATGATAGCAGTCCATCTTAGCTCGTTGTTTGGTGAGCCAGTCCATGCCAATTATCACATCGAAATCATACATGGCTAGGACTATCAAATATATCATCCCCTCTCGCTCACCAATCACTAACTTGCAACTAGGTCAACCCACTGTAGCTAACACCTGATCTTTTAACGGTGTAGATATGCTAACCACTGACTCTAACAACTCAGGAATCAATCCTAGTAGCTTAACAAAATATTCAGCTATAAACAAATGAGTCGCACAAGGATCAAATAAAGCATAAGTAGCGTGGTCATTCAACAAAACCGCACATGTAATCACATCAGGCGAGTCCTCAACCTGTCCTCTTGTGATAGCATACGTCCTTCCCTGAGTTGGAGGTCTATTCAGTCCACCTTGTGGTGCAATCTGTGGTGCGAACCCTCTATTCGGACCCATTGGTGGCGGCGGTAGTAACTGTTGTAGTCCCCTTGGCCTTCTAGGACAATCTCTGGCTAGGTGACCCTGTTGGCCACACTCGAAGCAAGCACCCATCCTTAAAATGGCACGGCGCTGATCCATGTCGCCTTCCACAAAAGCGACACGCGCCACTCTGACTCGGCGTTGACTTCCTAACTCCACCCTTCCTGCTGGGCGGGGCATGGTACCTTCCTCCAGTCATGGGCTTCTTCCCAAACTAGTTCTCGTCTCTATTCGAACTGAACCTTTGATGTGGACATCGAGCCATATCGAGGAGGTGGTGCTAAGGACTCATTGTCTATTCCTACTGGTTCGATCACTCGAGCGCGGGCCAAGCAATTTAGGCAAGCTGTTGGTGTCATGGTTCGTGATCTTCAGCGTGGAGATAACCTTGGATCAAATCTTGAAGAATCTTGGAAATCTTGGCGCAATTTGATTATATGGAAACCAAATATTTGACCAAGTCAAATATATATAGATATATATTTATAGAGAGAGATATATATATATATATATATAGATATATATATATATATATCTTCTTGTTTAGGAATATTCTAGAATATGACGCATTATATTTCTAGGGTTTCTTTTAGGGTTTGTGTGATGGCTAGAAAGCCTATATATAAGACTGACTGAATTTCTTTGGGGGGAGACATATTTTTACTTTGAGAAATAATTGAGAGATTCTCTTTTACTGTTCTTTTGAGGACTTGACCTAATCAAGATTCCCTTGTGACGGTCGATTTGACTTATCGAGCGAGATAGCGAATTCTTTCGCTCGTGGCGTCTATAACGTTGGTTGGTTGACACGTGTTCGTCAACAGGGTCACGTTCATACCGAGGTTGCCAATCACAGTTTGATTGGAGGTCGAGGTTTGCAATTCGCACCCTCTAGGCCTTCGTAGAACGATCCTTCCGCAGCGATTCACATCAGTTTGGTATCGAGCTTGCTTCTACAAGGTCTATTTATCTTTAATTTTTGTTTATATTCAGCAATTTGAGATTTATTGAGCTAGGGTTTCGGTTCTAGCCAATTTAGGGATCCGATTGGTTTTGTGCTTCCATACGTAGTTGTTTGCTGTTAGTTTTAATTTTTTTCCTAGCATCTTAAATTGTATCTGAGTTCGTCACAAAAAAAAAAAAAGAAGAAGAAAGTTCTTCAAAAAAAAAAAAAAAGAAAGAAAGAAAACGCACAAAAAAAAAAAAAGTGCGCAAGAAAAAAAAAACAGATTCGGCAAAAAAAAAAAAAAAATATAGCCGAAAAAAAAATCAAGAAGACGACTCGTTTGTTAGTGGACCGAATTGAAAAAAAAAAAATCAGTAGTGATTTGCGTTTCAATTGGAATTTTGAAAGTTGTACTTGTTGGTTTGAAATTGTTACTTGCTGAAACAAAATCGTAGTGATCTAATCTTGTTTGATTAGTTTGATTGATTGTCGTGAGAGGGTTGAGAGATAGGTTTTGAGTCCAATAAAGAACTTGTGAAAAGAGAATACGAGAGGAAAAAGGCAAAGAGTGTGTGAGTTTAATTGAGGGTAAAAAAAAAAAAAAAAAAAGCCTAAACTTGAGTTAAACACGAGAGGAGTGACAAACACCTTGAGAGAAACACGTGAGGGAGTGACAAACACCTTGAGAGAAACACGTGAGGGAGCGATTGGTGAGGATTTTTTTGTGACTAACATTTATTTGCAGGTCTAAAATATGTCGCGCGAAGAAAGCGTGAATCAAAGGGAGGTTGACTCCATACGAAGGGATGAAGCGCTCGTGGAAAGCATCCAGCAATTGAGGGTCGTAGTGGAGGAGCTTAGTGGCCGAATGATGGGGAATGGCATGAGGGTTGATGGTGACCGAGAGATACCCCGAGGAAGGCCGCAACATCAGCGAGATGCCTCTAGAACACAACCTAGAAGGCAACGGCATTATGATGATGATGAGGCTGACATGGAGGATGATCGAGATGCTCGATTTGGAAGGTGGAATGGAGCCCGAGGGTTTAGACACCGAGAAGATAATGAACTTGGCAATATTAAGATGAAGATTCCTTCTTTCCAAGGAAAGAATGATCCCGATGCGTATCTAGAGTGGGAGAAACGCATGGAGATGGTATTTGATTGCCAACGATACTCCGAGCTCAAAAGGTAAAAATTGCAGCTGTTGAATTTACTGATTATGCTATAATTTGGTGGGATCAACTTGTGACTAGTAGGAGGCGCAATGGTGAAAGACCGATAGAGACGTGGGATGAGATGAAAGCAGTGATGAGGAGGCGTTTTGTACCAAGTCATTACCATCGAGATTTGTTTCAAAAGTTACAAAATCTCACACAAAGCAATAAGAGCGTGGAAGAGTATCACAAGGAGATGGAGATTGCCATGATCCGTGCTAATGTGGTGGAGGATCGTGAGGCCACAATGTCAAGATTTTTGAGTGGTTTGAGTCGAGACATAGCAAGGGTGGTGGAGCTGCAACACTATGTTGAATTGGAGGAATTGGTGGACAAAGCCATCAAAGTGGAGCGGCAATTGAAGATGGACCGAATTCACAAAAGTGGAGGAGGTTCTAATCAAAATTGGAGATCCAATTGGAAGAGAGATGAAAAGCCAAATTGGAGAGGAAACAACACCAAAACCGAAACCTCAAAGGAGAAGGAGAGGGACGGTAAAGTTGGAACGAATTCGGCTTCAGTAAAACCGAAAACCCTAACACTAGAACTCGTGAGATTAAATGTTTTAAGTGTTTGGGCAGGGGTCATATGGCGAATCAATGCCCTAATAGGAGGGTGATGATCATGACGGGACATGGTGATGTTGAGTCCGAAAGTGAGAGGGAAGAAGAAGATGATGAGATGCCACCGTTGGAGGATTGTAGTGATGGAGAAGTGGCTATAAAAGGAGACTTATTGGTGGTTAGGCGTTCTTTGAGCGTGCAAGTAAAAGAGGAGGAGCATCATCAACAAAGAGATAATTTGTTTCATACAAGATGTGTGGTGAATGGTAAGATATGTAGTATGATAATTGATGGAGGTAGTTGTGCGAATGTGGCAAGTTGTATTATGGTGGATAAGTTGGGTTTGAAGACGACAAAGCACCCTAGGCCTTATAGACTTCAATGGTTAAATGATAGTGGTGAGGTGAAGGTGTCGAAACAAGTTCGAATTCCATTTGAGATAGGGAAATACAAGGATGAGGTAGAGTGTGATGTTGTACCTATGCAAGCGGGTCATGTCTTACTTGGAAGACCATGGCAATATGATCGAAAGGTACATCATGATGGATATACGAATCGTTATTCATTGGTGATGAATCAAAAGACTTATACCTTGGTACCAATGACACCTAGTGAGGTGTATCAAGATCGATTAAAGTTACAACGAGAAGCCGAGAGAGAGAGAAAAGGTGAGAAATCCGAGGGCTTGCGTGGTGTGTCCGAGACGCAAGGAAAAGGAGAGGTCGAGAGAAAGATTGTGGTAAAAACCGAGGGAAAAGAAGAGAGGAAAGAAAAGAGGCAAAATAATTTTTATGCAAAATCAAGTGAAGTGAGGAGAGCCTTAGTTCTAGATCGACCAATGCTTGTACTTGTGTACAAGGAGGTTTTGTTTTCTACTAACGATCTTGACCCAAGTTTGCCTAGTCCTATTGTGTCTTTATTGCAGGAATTTGAAGATGTCTTTCTTGATGAACTTCCTGGGAGGGATACCACCGATTCGAGGCATAGAACATCAAATTGACTTGATTCCCGGTGCATCATTACCTAACCGACCTGCATATCGAAGCAATCCCGAGGAGACAAAGGAACTTCAGCGGCAAGTTAGCGAACTATTGGAGCGAGGGCATGTGAGAGAGAGTCTTAGCCCGTGCGCTGTCCCTGTTTTGTTGGTGCCAAAGAAGGATGGAACTTGGCGAATGTGTGTCGATTGCCGAGCAATCAATAATATTACGGTAAAGTATCGACATCCTATTCCTAGGTTAGATGACATGTTGGATGAGTTGCATGGTTCTTGCATTTTCACTAAAATCGATTTGAAAAGTGGCTATCATCAAATTAGGATGAAAGAAGGTGATGAATGGAAAACTGCATTTAAGACCAAGTATGGGTTATATGAGTGGTTAGTCATGCCATTTGGATTAACTAATGCACCGAGCACGTTTATGCGACTTATGAATCATATTTTGCGTGCTTTTATTGGTCGATTTGTGGTTGTCTATTTTGATGATATCTTGATATATAGTCAAAGCCCTGATGACCATATTAAGCATGTGCGAGCTGTCTTGCAGGTTTTAAGGATCGAACAATTATACGCTAATCTAAAGAAGTGCTCTTTTGTTACCAACAAATTAGTATTTCTAGGATTTGTTGTTAGTGCTGATGGTATACAGGTTGATGAAGAAAAGGTCAAAGCAATTCGTGAATGGCCAACGCCTAAGACCGTAGGAGAGGTGCGTAGCTTTCATGGATTGGCGAGTTTTTATCGGCGATTTGTGAGAAATTTTAGCACCATTGCCGCACCTTTAACTGAGGTTATCAAGAAGCACGTGGGTTTCACGTGGGGAGAAGAGCAAGAGAAAGCATTTAATCTGCTAAAAGATAAGTTAACTAATGCTCCTTTGTTATCTTTGCCAAATTTCAGTGCTACTTTTGAGATAGAGTGCGATGCTTCTGGTACAGGCATTGGAGCCGTGTTGATGCAAGGAGGGCGTCCCATAGCTTATTTCAGCGAAAAATTGAGTGGAGCAACATTGAATTATCCTACCTATGATAAGGAGATGTATGCTTTAGTGCGAGCTTTGGAGACTTGGCAACATTATTTATGGCCAAAGGAGTTTGTGATCCACACCGACCACGAGACCTTGAAGTACTTGAAAGGGCAGCAAAAGTTGAATAAAAGACATGCCAAATGGATGGAGTTCGTTGAGACTTTTCCATATGTGATCAAGTACAAGAAAGGTAAGGAGAATGTGGTAGCCGATACACTTTCTCGAAGGTATGCGATTCTAACTATTTTAGAAGCAAAGTGTCTAGGTTTTGAGCATATCAAGGGCTTATATACTGATGATGATGACTTTGGGAGAGTATATGAAGTATGTGAACACGCTGCATTTGATAAATTCTATAGGCATGAAGGTTATCTTTTCCGTGAAAACAAACTATGTTTGCCTAAGTGTTCTTTGCGTGAATTGTTGGTGCGAGAAGCGCATAGTGGTGGTTTAATGGGACATTTTGGCATTAGTAAGACTTATGAAGTATTACATGAACATTTTTATTGGCCACATATGAAGAGAGATGTTACACGTGTCTGTGAGAGATGCATTGCTTGTAAGCAATCGAAGTCTACAACTAAACCGCATGGCTTGTATACACCATTACCTATTCCAACGCATCCTTGGACTGATATTTCTATGGATTTTGTGTTAGGATTGCCTAGGTCTAAGTATGGTAGAGATTCTATTTATGTGGTTGTTGATCGGTTTTCAAAGATGGCTCATTTTATACCTTGTCATAAAACTGATGATGCATCTCATGTTGCTGATTTGTTCTTTAGGGAAGTTGTACGTTTGCATGGCATGCCTAGATCAATTGTTTCAGATCGAGATTCTAAATTTCTTAGCTACTTTTGGAAAACATTGTGGAAAAAATTAGGAACACGGTTGTTATTTTCTACTACTTGTCATCCACAGACGATGGTCAAACCGAGGTAGTTAATAGAACTTTAGGGGTATTGTTGCGAGCTATTATTAAAAAGAACATAAAATCTTGGGAAGATTGTCTACCACATGTTGAATTTGCATATAATAGGAGCATGCATTCTGCTACTAAATTTACACCATTTGAGGTTGTCTATGGTTTTAATCCGTTAACTCCGTTAGATTTAACCCCTTTACCTATTGATGAGCGTGTGGATTTAGATGGAGCAAAGAAAGCTGAATTTATCAAGGTGTTGCATGAGAAGACGCGCGCAAATATTGAGCGCAAGACTGAGCAATATGCAAGGCAAGCCAACAAAGGGCGTAAGGAAGTGGTGTTTGAACCTGGCGATTGGGTTTGGGTTCATATGCGCAAAGAGAGATTTCCTGAGCAGCGACATTCTAAGTTATTACCGCGAGGGGATGGACCTTTTATGGTTTTGGAAAGAGTTAACAATAATGCCTACAAGCTTGATCTTCCAGGTAAGTATGATGTTAGTGCAACATTTAATGTTTCGACTTGACTCTTTTCGATGCCGTGATGATTTGAGGGCAAATCCTTTGCACGGGGGAGGGAATGATGTGGACATCGAGCCATATCGAGGAGGTGGTGCTAAGGACTCATTGTCTATTCCTACTTGGTTCGATCACTCGAGCGCGGGCCAAGCAATTTAGGCAAGCTGTTGGTGTCATGGTTCGTGATCTTCAGCGTGGAGATAACCTTGGATCAAATCTTGAAGAATCTTGGAAATCTTGGCGCAATTTGATTATATGGAAACCAAATATTTGACCAAGTCAAATATATATAGATATATATTTATAGAGAGAGAGATATATATATATATATATATAGATATATATATATATATATATATATATCTTCTTGTTTAGGAATATTCTAGAATATGACGCATTATATTTCTAGGGTTTCTTTTAGGGTTTGTGTGATGGCTAGAAAGCCTATATATAAGACTGACTGAATTTCTTTGGGGGGAGACATATTTTTACTTTGAGAAATAATTGAGAGATTCTCTTTTACTGTTCTTTTGAGGACTTGACCTAATCAAGATTCCCTTGTGACGGTCGATTTGACTTATCGAGCGAGATAGCGAATTCTTTCGCTCGTGGCGTCTATAACGTTGGTTGGTTGACACGTGTTCGTCAACAGGTCACGTTCATACCGAGGTTGCCAATCACGGGTTTGATTGGAGGTCGAGGTTTGCAATTCGCACCCTCTAGGCCTTCGTAGAACGATCCTTCCGCAGCGATTCACATCAGTTTGGTATCGAGCTTGCTTCTACAAGGTCTATTTATCTTTAATTTTTGTTTATATTCAGCAATTTGAGATTTATTGAGCTAGGGTTTCGGTTCTAGCCAATTTAGGGATCTGATTGGTTTTGTGCTTCCATACGTAGTTGTTTGCTGTTAGTTTTAATTTTTTTTCCTAGCATCTTAAATTGTATCTGAGTTCGTCACAAAAAAAAAAAGAAGAAGAGAAAGTTCTTCAAAAAAAAAAAAAAGAAAGAAAGAAAACGCACAAAAAAAAAGTGCGCAAGAAAAAAAAAAAAAAAAAGATTCGGCAAAAAAAAAAAATATAGCCGAAAAAAAAAAATCAAGAAGACGACTCGTTTGTTAGTGGACCGAATTGAAAAAAAAAAAAAAAAATCAGTAGTGATTTGCGTTTCAATTGGAATTTTGAAAGTTGTACTTGTTGGTTTGAAATTGTTACTTGCTGAAACAAAATCAGTAGTGATCTAATCTTGTTTGATTAGTTTGATTGATTGTCGTGAGAGGGTTGAGAGATAGGTTTTGAGTCCAATAAAGAACTTGTGAAAAGAGAATACGAGAGGAAAAAGGCAAAGAGTGTGTGAGTTTAATTGAGGGTAAAAAAAAAAAAAAAAAAAGCCTAAACTTGAGTTAAACACGAGAGGAGTGACAAACACCTTGAGAGAAACACGTGAGGGAGTGACAAACACCTTGAGAGAAACACGTGAGGGAGCGATTGGTGAGGATTTTTTTGTGACTAACATTTATTTGCAGGTCTAAAATATGTCGCGCGAAGAAAGCGTGAATCAAAGGGAGGTTGACTCCATACGAAGGGATGAAGCGCTCGTGGAAAGCATCCAGCAATTGAGGGTCGTAGTGGAGGAGCTTAGTGGCCGAATGATGGGGAATGGCATGAGGGTTGATGGTGACCGAGAGATACCCCGAGGAAGGCCGCAACATCAGCGAGATGCCTCTAGAACACAACCTAGAAGGCAACGGCATTATGATGATGATGAGGCTGACATGGAGGATGATCGAGATGCTCGATTTGGAAGGTGGAATGGAGCCCGAGGGTTTAGACACCGAGAAGATAATGAACTTGGCAATATTAAGATGAAGATTCCTTCTTTCCAAGGAAAGAATGATCCCGATGCGTATCTAGAGTGGGAGAAACGCATGGAGATGGTATTTGATTGCCAACGATACTCTGAGCTCAAAAAGGTAAAAATTGCAGCTGTTGAATTTACTGATTATGCTATAATTTGGTGGGATCAACTTGTGACTAGTAGGAGGCGCAATGGTGAAAGACCGATAGAGACGTGGGATGAGATGAAAGCAGTGATGAGGAGGCGTTTTGTACCAAGTCATTACCATCGAGATTTGTTTCAAAAGTTACAAAATCTCACACAAAGCAATAAGAGCGTGGAAGAGTATCACAAGGAGATGGAGATTGCCATGATCCGTGCTAATGTGGTGGAGGATCGTGAGGCCACAATGTCAAGATTTTTGAGTGGTTTGAGTCGAGACATAGCAAGGGTGGTGGAGCTGCAACACTATGTTGAATTGGAGGAATTGGTGGACAAAGCCATCAAAGTGGAGCGGCAATTGAAGATGGACCGAATTCACAAAAGTGGAGGAGGTTCTAATCAAAATTGGAGATCCAATTGGAAGAGAGATGAAAAGCCAAATTGGAGAGGAAACAACACCAAAACCGAAACCTCAAAGGAGAAGGAGAGGGACGGTAAAGTTGGAACGAATTCCGGCTTCAGGTAAAACCGAAAACCCTAACACTAGAACTCGTGAGATTAAATGTTTTAAGTGTTTGGGCAGGGGTCATATGGCGAATCAATGCCCTAATAGGAGGGTGATGATCATGACGGGACATGGTGATGTTGAGTCCGAAAGTGAGAGGGAAGAAGAAGATGATGAGATGCCACCGTTGGAGGATTGTAGTGATGGAGAAGTGGCTATAAAAGGAGACTTATTGGTGGTTAGGCGTTCTTTGAGCGTGCAAGTAAAAGAGGAGGAGCATCATCAACAAAGAGATAATTTGTTTCATACAAGATGTGTGGTGAATGGTAAGATATGTAGTATGATAATTGATGGAGGTAGTTGTGCGAATGTGGCAAGTTGTATTATGGTGGATAAGTTGGGTTTGAAGACGACAAAGCACCCTAGGCCTTATAGACTTCAATGGTTAAATGATAGTGGTGAGGTGAAGGTGTCGAAACAAGTTCGAATTCCATTTGAGATAGGGAAATACAAGGATGAGGTAGAGTGTGATGTTGTACCTATGCAAGCGGGTCATGTCTTACTTGGAAGACCATGGCAATATGATCGAAAGGTACATCATGATGGATATACGAATCGTTATTCATTGGTGATGAATCAAAAGACTTATACCTTGGTACCAATGACACCTAGTGAGGTGTATCAAGATCGAGTTAAAGTTACAACGAGAAGCCGAGAGAGAGAGAAAAGGTGAGAAATCCGAGGGCTTGCGTGGTGTGTCTGAGACGCAAGGAAAAGGAGAGGTCGAGAGAAAGATTGTGGTAAAAACCGAGGGAAAAGAAGAGAGGAAAGAAAAGAGGCAAAATAATTTTTATGCAAAATCAAGTGAAGTGAGGAGAGCCTTAGTTCTAGATCGACCAATGCTTGTACTTGTGTACAAGGAGGTTTTGTTTTCTACTAACGATCTTGACCCAAGTTTGCCTAGTCCTATTGTGTCTTTATTGCAGGAATTTGAAGATGTCTTTCTTGATGAACTTCCTGGAGGGATACCACCGATTCGAGGCATAGAACATCAAATTGACTTGATTCCTGGTGCATCATTACCTAACCGACCTGCATATCGAAGCAATCCCGAGGAGACAAAGGAACTTCAGCGGCAAGTTAGCGAACTATTGGAGCGAGGGCATGTGAGAGAGAGTCTTAGCCCGTGCGCTGTCCCTGTTTTGTTGGTGCCAAAGAAGGATGGAACTTGGCGAATGTGTGTCGATTGCCGAGCAATCAATAATATTACGGTAAAGTATCGACATCCTATTCCTAGGTTAGATGACATGTTGGATGAGTTGCATGGTTCTTGCATTTTCACTAAAATCGATTTGAAAAGTGGCTATCATCAAATTAGGATGAAAGAAGGTGATGAATGGAAAACTGCATTTAAGACCAAGTATGGGTTATATGAGTGGTTAGTCATGCCATTTGGATTAACTAATGCACCGAGCACGTTTATGCGACTTATGAATCATATTTTGCGTGCTTTTATTGGTCGATTTGTGGTTGTCTATTTTGATGATATCTTGATATATAGTCAAAGCCCTGATGACCATATTAAGCATGTGCGAGCTGTCTTGCGGTTTTAAGGATCGAACAATTATACGCTAATCTAAAGAAGTGCTCTTTTGTTACCAACAAATTAGTATTTCTAGGATTTGTTGTTAGTGCTGATGGTATACGGGTTGATGAAGAAAAGGTCAAAGCAATTCGTGAATGGCCAACGCCTAAGACCGTAGGAGAGGTGCGTAGCTTTCATGGATTGGCGAGTTTTTATCGGCGATTTGTGAGAAATTTTAGCACCATTGCCGCACCTTTAACTGAGGTTATCAAGAAGCACGTGGGTTTCACGTGGGGAGAAGAGCAAGAGAAAGCATTTAATCTGCTAAAAGATAAGTTAACTAATGCTCCTTTGTTATCTTTGCCAAATTTCAGTGCTACTTTTGAGATAGAGTGCGATGCTTCTGGTACGAGGCATTGGAGCCGTGTTGATGCAAGGAGGGCGTCCCATAGCTTATTTCAGCGAAAAATTGAGTGGAGCAACATTGAATTATCCTACCTATGATAAGGAGATGTATGCTTTAGTGCGAGCTTTGGAGACTTGGCAACATTATTTATGGCCAAAGGAGTTTGTGATCCACACCGACCACGAGACCTTGAAGTACTTGAAAGGGCAGCAAAAGTTGAATAAAAGACATGCCAAATGGATGGAGTTCGTTGAGACTTTTCCATATGTGATCAAGTACAAGAAAGGTAAGGAGAATGTGGTAGCCGATACACTTTCTCGAAGGTATGCGATTCTAACTATTTTAGAAGCAAAGTGTCTAGGTTTTGAGCATATCAAGGGCTTATATACTGATGATGATGACTTTGGGAGAGTATATGAAGTATGTGAACACGCTGCATTTGATAAATTCTATAGGCATGAAGGTTATCTTTTCCGTGAAAACAAACTATGTTTGCCTAAGTGTTCTTTGCGTGAATTGTTGGTGCGAGAAGCGCATAGTGGTGGTTTAATGGGACATTTTGGCATTAGTAAGACTTATGAAGTATTACATGAACATTTTTATTGGCCACATATGAAGAGAGATGTTACACGTGTCTGTGAGAGATGCATTGCTTGTAAGCAATCGAAGTCTACAACTAAACCGCATGGCTTGTATACACCATTACCTATTCCAACGCATCCTTGGACTGATATTTCTATGGATTTTGTGTTAGGATTGCCTAGGTCTAAGTATGGTAGAGATTCTATTTATGTGGTTGTTGATCGGTTTTCAAAGATGGCTCATTTTATACCTTGTCATAAAACCGATGATGCATCTCATGTTGCTGATTTGTTCTTTAGGGAAGTTGTACGTTTGCATGGCATGCCTAGATCAATTGTTTCAGATCGAGATTCTAAATTTCTTAGCTACTTTTGGAAAACATTGTGGAAAAAATTAGGAACACGGTTGTTATTTTCTACTACTTGTCATCCACGGATGATGGTCAAACCGAGGTAGTTAATAGAACTTTAGGGGTATTGTTGCGAGCTATTATTAAAAAGAACATAAAATCTTGGGAAGATTGTCTACCACATGTTGAATTTGCATATAATAGGAGCATGCATTCTGCTACTAAATTTACACCATTTGAGGTTGTCTATGGTTTTAATCCGTTAACTCCGTTAGATTTAACCCCTTTACCTATTGATGAGCGTGTGGATTTAGATGGAGCAAAGAAAGCTGAATTTATCAAGGTGTTGCATGAGAAGACGCGCGCAAATATTGAGCGCAAGACGAGCAATATGCAAGGCAAGCCAACAAAGGGCGTAAGGAAGTGGTGTTTGAACCCGGCGATTGGGTTTGGGTTCATATGCGCAAAGAGAGATTTCTGAGCAGCGACATTCTAAGTTATTACCGCGAGGGGATGGACCTTTTATGGTTTTGGAAAGAGTTAACAATAATGCCTACAAGCTTGATCTTCCAGGTAAGTATGATGTTAGTGCAACATTTAATGTTTCGACTTGACTCTTTTCGATGCCGTGATGATTTGAGGGCAAATCCTTTGCACGGGGGAGGGAATGATGTGGACATCGAGCCATATCGAGGAGGTGGTGCTAAGGACTCATTGTCTATTCCTACTGGTTCGATCACTCGAGCGCGGGCCAAGCAATTTAGGCAAGCTGTTGGTGTCATGGTTCGTGATCTTCAGCGTGGAGATAACCTTGGATCAAATCTTGAAGAATCTTGGAAATCTTGGCGCAATTTGATTATATGGAAACCAAATATTTGACCAAGTCAAATATATATAGATATATATTTATAGAGAGAGAGATATATATATATATATAGATATATATATATATATATATCTTCTTGTTTAGGAATATTCTAGAATATGACGCATTATATTTCTAGGGTTTCTTTTAGGGTTTGTGTGATGGCTAGAAAGCCTATATATAAGACTGACTGAATTTCTTTGGGGGGAGACATATTTTTACTTTGAGAAATAATTGAGAGATTCTCTTTTATGTTCTTTTGAGGACTTGACCTAATCAAGATTCCCTTGTGACGGTCGATTTGACTTATCGAGCGAGATAGCGAATTCTTTCGCTCGTGGCGTCTATAACGTTGGTTGGTTGACACGTGTTCGTCAACAGGTCACGTTCATACCGAGGTTGCCAATCACAGGTTTGATTGGAGGTCGAGGTTTGCAATTCGCACCCTCTAGGCCTTCGTAGAACGATCCTTCCGCAGCAATTCACATCAACCTTGAACCAGACGCATCAGTCTGTTCATTTAGGTTCTTCTCTATCAGTTGGGCCCGACCATAAACCTCACTGTAATCCTTTAGGTCTAATGGCACCAGTGGATTCCTCAACTCTGGTTGGAGGCCGTTCTTGAACCTCCAAGCTTTATCTTCAGGATCCTCTACCAGTCTTGGAGTGTATTGGGACAGCTCAGCAAACTTAGCTTCATACTGATCCACGGTCAGCATCCCTTGACAGAGGTGCTGGAATTCCTCCATCTTCTGCTCTCGGGCGCTACCCGAAAAGTACTTGCCATTAAAAGCTCTAAGGAAGGGGTTCCACACCGGAACTACACCTTTTGGGAAAATTGTGTCTCTGGTGGCCCTCCACCAAGTATTCGCGTTACCCTGCAACTAGTATATTGCTATGACAACTTTCTCCTCCTCAGTGCACATCAAAAGTGTGAAGGCTTTCTTTAGGTCTTGGATCCAAAGTGATGCAATCTCGGGATCTCCTACACCAGTGAACCTCAGCGGGTTTAGCTTTAAGAACTGTTCTACCAACTTGTGAATAGGTCTCTCCCTCTTAAATACTATGTTCCCAGGTGGAACTTCGGCAGTTGCGGCAGCATCAGTAGTGGGGGCAACGGCAGCAGTATCGGTGGCGGTAATGGTGGCGGTTTGATTCTAGGCCTGTTGCCCCATCAGTGCTCCCAACATCTCAAGCGCCTGCATGATCCCTTCGATCCTGGAATCATCAGGGGTTGCTACCCCAGCACCAACTGGAGGCGGTGCTACTCCACTAGCGCTAGCCTGAGCCGACGCTCTACCACGACCCCCTCAGGTACCGACTCTTGTCGGCGTCCTACCTCGAGTAATAGGTCCAATGGTTCTCTTCCTTGGAGTCATGTGCTCCTGATCACTCATTACGCAGATTCTATATAGAAACCTATTTCCAATTCCACAAAAAATTAGAAGCTGAGCGATCCCCACAAAACAATCTATCAAACAACTATCACTTACATGCATCAACATGAAATAAAGGCCATCCTACTAACTATCCCATAAAACATCGCACCTTATTACTTTAACTATCGACCGGCTCTGATACCACTCCGGACGGGGATGTCATGCCTTGAACCTCGAGCGCCTACCCATCCCTCGGTGGTCGATAAAATTGCGACATCCTAGGACGCGTTGCCGACCCATTCATTTTAATGCACATGCGGAAGCAAAACAATACCCCTGACAACAACCAACACACGATAGAAAAATAGGAAACATATTCACGACCAAAACACTTTTATAAACACCCCGATTTATATGCAACGCTAGTATATGGATAAGAGTTTACAAATGACCTACTCTCAAAAGAAGCTATCCTAAGACCTACTAATCGGACACGTTTATCGATCCTTTGGTCTCCACAAGCTCCGAGGGCTCCAAGTCCTCCACAACACCATCAAGAGGGTTAGCTGCACTCTCACCTAGAGCGGCGTCGACTACCACAGAGGGGATCTCAAAACCCTAGAGGGGACCCACCTTGTATCCATTGAATTCGTGGCGAAACCATGCTCTGAATCGATGAGGTACCCTCTGAGGTAGGCCTTCATCGACCCAGACGGTGGTCACCACAAGTTCATAGACCTAGTGACCCCCGGGATCAAGGTAGTCAAAACTCCTCTCGGTAACCCTCATAGGCCTACCAAAACGTTCCGGAGGAACCGCCATATAAGGACCTGAAAAGATTGAGCCAACGACAGGGTGAGATAATATCTCAGCAAGTTCGCCCCCTAAACTCCGACTAGGAAGGAAATACGCCTAAAGGTAGTCTATGCACACAAGACAGGAGACTTACCTTGCCTCAGTTCCTTCCTGCACGCCAGTATAATTCATATACTCAATCAATTCAATTCGATCCTTTCAATCAATTCACTCAATTCCAATTCGATTATTGCTCGCACAAGCATGAACTACCGACACACATTGATCTTTTGGCATAGCCAAGGATTACTGCTCACACAAGCTGATATGATCATTGCTCACCTAAGCTAATAAATCAATGCTCTCACAAGCTGATAGATCAATGCTCTCACAAGCTGACGGATCAATTTGAACCAGAAAAATTGAAATTCACATTTTTAAAACCCCACGATTTGATTTGGTCCTTAAAACCATTTTCGGTGTCAAAACCCGACACCCGAGATTTTTCCAATCAAATATAAAAATTCCACAATTTTGGAAAATATCCAAAATCACAATTATCACTCAATTTGCACAATTTAGCATTCAATTGCATAAACTAAGCACACCATTGCAATCAGCACGAAATTCCGGTCACTGGCTATCCCGGTCTAATTTCTGGAAAATAATAAATAATTAAATAAATACAAAAAATAATTAAATAAATGCAATTAAATACCAAAAATATCAACTTAGGCTGGAAATGCTAAATTAACTACCTAAATGGGCCTAGAAAATTTCCGAACCTATCTAGATAAATAGCACAACTTATATAGTCCTTAATTAATTGAATCTAATCACCTAACATGCACAAATGAATAATTAAATCACTAATCCTTGCTAACTAACCACCTAAACCTTAATTAGCTTAAATTAATCAACCCCTAAGCATCATTAACTCCATAAGTAGAGTTTAGCAAGTAAACTCACCGGTTTAGTGATCTGGTGTGGCATCCGGAAATTTTGACGACCCTTGAATATGCGACAGTCCTTGACTGATTGACGGAAGTATCGTTGGACTGTGTCGTTGGTATCATTTATGGACACCATCCTACTTTCATTGTTGGGACCGATGCGTTGCATTCAAGTAATGGCTCAATCGTCGAAGAAACTATAGTCTCGTCGGAAAATCTTTCCTATGTTCGAGCGAGACCAAGGTTCACTCCAACTAATTTTCGACCCTACCAACCCGAGTGTGCCAACGAAGAAACACCCAAGGATTGGCCACGGGGAATTTGCCCATTTTCGCGTGTGCATGAAAAATAGGAGACCTCAAATACTCCATGCACGTTTTTATTTTCTATAGGCAGCAGACAAAGGGAAAGAAATTGGACATGCATGGGGTCATTTTCCATTCAAGTTACCATACAAATCTGCATGTAATTGACTAAATAAGTAAATTAGTTTAAGGGAACATCCAAGATCATGCACGTTCCTATGCGCATGGGTCAACAAAGGAAAGAACTGACCCATGCAACCGCCGTATGAAAGAAGTTCAGCAAGGGGGAAGAGTTAGGCAACCGAGTTGTGCATGTAAGAGACACGTCTTTCCCCCAGCCGTCAATGCCCCTCGCTGCCACTTCCTTAGTTGACTAGGAAAGTCAACAAACGAAGCCACCCATGGACACGTGGAAGGAGGTGGCCAGTGAAGCCGTGGAGCTCAACCGAGCGGGAGCCACGTCCTCCCCCACCTGTCTTCTTCTCTTATAGCCACCGAAAGACCTACATGCAATTGATTAATTAGTCAATTAATTGAGGAGCAAAAGGATTAGTCGAGAAAGAGAGAGAGAGAAAGCATTGTACGAAACCAGAGGGAGAGCGAGTGAGCAGCGACGAGTGAGAGAGAGATTGAGCGAGAGAGTTCGCGAGCGTGCAGCAACCAAGAGTGAGGGGGAAGGAAGGAGACTGTCCTCTGTCCGTGCTTGTGCGCAGCCGCGGTCGTCGCCGCTCGTCTTCGCCGCCGTTGAGCCGCGCCTGTGACCCACAAGCCTTCGGTCTTGTTTGCTGTCAAGCTGTAGGACTAGAGGCAAGTTGAAGTCTACTAAACTATATAGTGTAATGTTGTTGTTGTCTTAGGAAGTGTATTGATAGGCTAGATTGTTGGATTTTGATGTTGAGTGATGGTTTATTGAGCAACCGAGACTGTTTTGAGGTTGAAGGATTGATGAAGTGTTTGGATTTCTCATGCATGTGTTTGATTCTTTGAATTTCAGCTAAAACAGATTTTGGTGAATATGAAATCTTGAAGAATTTGGCCATTGTTTTGATTTGGAAAAGAAAAACCGCCTGACTTGTGTTTGAAACTGTATTTACTATGGCACCGGTTACAAGTGTTTTAAAAAAACCGCACGGTGCTTTCCAAATTTTCGAATTTTGTATCGATTTGTCCAAACCATTGAAGGTCGGGTTGATATCTCGGTTTACTTTATGAGTTTTTAAATTTGGTTATCGCTTTTGAACAAAAATTTGGTCATAAATTGATTTGGAAAACCTCTCGACCTTGCTGAAATTCTTTATATACCGAGGTGCCGTCCATCAACGTTTCAAAAAGAAAAGAAAAAGGTTTTGGCGTTATTGAAATCTCAGACTTTGATGTGAACCAATTTTTATAAACCACTAAGTTGAGAGTGAGGTGCGCTGAATTCAAATTTATTTGTTTTGATAACTCTTTTCAATTTTGGATGAGAGTTGCAAGCACGGTTTATGAAATTGCATGTGATTTTTGAAATGCATTGGAAGTTTAGCCATGGTAGTGGACCTATGGGCTTAATATTTTACTGCCGAATTTTTGTTCATTAGTTTTATTGACATGGAAATGACATGTGATTTCAAAGCCTGTTGTTGTTGTTGTTTTGAAAATATTTGGCATTGAAATGATTTGGTTGACACACCATGGCTAAGATGTGTTGTGAATGTTGTCGGACCCTTGAGTCGACGATGCTTCGGGAGTGTCGGGATGCCCATAGGATCACATGAGGTGATGCCGCTGGATGCCTGGGGTCCATAGTACCAGAGAGTTCCCCAGGAGTGTCGGGATGCCCGGTTGTATGTCGGTACGTAAATCCGGAGGGTAGGGGTAACCATTTTCATGGTGAGCCCTGGCGATTCCTCGTGATGCCATGTGGGATGCGAGATGCCTGGAGGTGTGACGTAACACACTCTGGATGCCCGGTGATTGAATACCGGAGGCTTTCGCGATGCCAGGTGGGATGCGAAATCCCGGAGGGACGCAAACACTGGTCCTCTGGGCTAGACATAGGAAAATGAAAATGAACTAAGTTTTCCTAAAAATAACGACCTTGCTAATAAATACACCTGATTATGGGACTAAATTGTACGGCATGGTATGGGACGTGTCATTACGGTTTGGCCCTATAATCAGGACTTGTGTGTGATTGAAAGAATGCATTTTGATTTTTAAACTACATGTGCCATTGCTTTAAAAAGGTTTTATTTATTTGATGCACACTCATTCTTTTGATTACTTGTTTTATTTATCTTGCATGGACTTGGATTGTGATGGCTTGCATAATAGATCTTCAACCGCTGGGTGGTTGTACTCACCCATTTTTGGGGCCTAACATTTCAGATTAGAAGTGATGCCTCTGCTACCTGTAACTCTTGGTTCATTCTACGGACTTCCGGTCGACCTCCAATGGGAACGGTCGGAGTACCAACACCCCGAGGTGCACGGGTTGTCATTCAAACAAGTGAGAGTTATTTTGGTGTTCGATGTTGGTCTATCCACCGGCCCCATTTTGCACGAGTATATCGCTGTTTTTGTTCGCCAAGATGGACGCTCACTGGGGCTGTTGCCACCGCCACCAGCTGATGGACCGGATTGGTGGATATGACCGAGAGTTGAGGTTTGCAGTAGAAGCATTTTTGGTCGCCGACACTGTTTGATGGACTTATGTATATAGCCGTTATAATAGTCGGGTATCTTTTGGAAAGTAGCTGGGTATAGAAAACCACGGCATTTTTGATGTACCGACGAAAGATGTCCGTGATCTTGATCTTGTGTATTGCATACTCACTCATGGTTCTCCGTGATCTTCTCTTGTATACTCTTCCTCAATCTATCTGTTGAAGAGGAATTTGAGAAGCAAATAACGATTGGAGAGTTTTTGTTGAGCTGCTGTCTAGGGAAGATACTGGCCATAAAGCTCTGTAGACTAACCAAAAAATGGCAACTACAATTATCTTTTCACTACAATCTCTAATTGACCTATTAGACAACCTAGCTACTCTGCTACATGCTTTATATGGATTCTACTACCGTGCAAATCTAGGTCTTTCAATGGCTACTTAGCTAACTTAATGGACATTATTAGATGTACTTGATGGTTACAATCACCATCGACTTGATCTTTACAGCTTTGACGGTTGAAGACGTGATCACATCGCATTTCAGATCAAGCCTCTCATGAGTTCCCTCCACGAGATCACGAGCTCTCCCAAGCTTATATCCCGCGTGACAGCGGAGTGTCGCGATCCATACCTACACGGGTGACAGTGCGCTTCGCCCATAAGGATGGCATCACTTCATCATTTGGGGTACTCCCATATCGAGTATGCTAAACCATGGTGAGTTTCATCGAAACTCATACCCCACGCGATGGTTTTATTTATATGGTGTAGGTGTTGATGACAACATAAAAATAAGACGGGAGTTATCACTAGCCTAGCCTTGTTTTTGAGGGTCGGGAGTATTCCCTCGTTTCTTTTTCTACATTTTCGAGATCATTAGTCCTAAACTAAGCAATCACGCGTGATGCGTGGTTGGTCATTTTCCATCTTCGGGGTCCTTATCTAAACTTAAACCTAATATAAGAAACTTATAACTAGGTACATACAATGGAAAGGAACAAAGGCATCATGTAAAGATCAATCATTTAAAGGAAGTTCAATATGAAAGTCAAATTTTGGAGCATCGGGGTCTGCTTTTGTCTTTCATGCGAGGGTCCTAGGGTTTACGAGAGAGCCCACCTCGTGGAGCAGGACTTGATGAGGGAAAGAAAAAGAGGTGGGGTATAAGACAAGGCCAACTCGAACATCTGCCCCACTAAGATTGTATTCTCGCATGACCAATAACGCTTATAAGTCTGCTAATCAAGTGATATATAAGTCTGCAAAAATTTAAACATGTATGCAAACATTTTGAACCTTATTTCTGAACTAATCAAGCAAGAAAGTGAATCGTTTGTGGGTCACTTATTACTAAAGGCATGCGCCAATCACAAACACAGATAATTTCTAGTGCATGATGGGATTATGTATATGAGGGGTACATGTAATATTCGAGGGTGATCATAGGCTATATCGGGGAGAAACAAGCATCAACCATGTCCTCAACTTTTCATCTTCCGTGTTATTTATATACAAGGGTGATCATAGGCTATATCGGGAGATCAAAAGGGTATACTACTCCCACCAACTATCCACACGACCATCAAGCATGTCCTCAAACTATGTACAACCTATCACCTAGCTGCACATGGTTTGATCTCAAAATGAATCTCTTCCACCTCACCTAATTACTCTGACATGCGGCTTCCCATCAACATTGTCATTAACGTCACTACCACCATCGTCCTCTGTGGGGAAGGGCGGAGGACCATTCAGATATCCTCGAATGTTGGCGTAGAGTGCCATGAAGCAATAGGTGACACGAATAGTCAGTGGACCTACATCTACATTAAGTGTGCTCATGTAGAGATCAAAAGAAATAGTGGGAAAATACGAGTTAGTGAACTCGAACATCTGCCCCTCAACTCTACTGGGTGACCACAGTGTGCGACAGGGGCGGTAGGAGTCACATACATGACTAAAGATCTGAAAAATATAAAACAATCACAAGAATGAGCTAAAGCCTAGCAATGGAATGTCCAAACCCTCCGATGCAGTTAGCTCGGAACCGAAAAGAAAGAAAGAAAAAAAACAAACAAACAAACTCGTAAAACTATTAGCATCAACCATGAATTCAGCTGCCACCATCTTCCAAGGAACTGTGTTTCAACCCCTAGGCATCCGAAGGAATATTATCTCTCCAAGCATCTCTACCAACACTCGGGGTGTCATTGTCCGAGGACTGATTCCACTATGCTAATGCATAGTAAATCAGTTATAAAAATTACGAAATTTCAACATGATGTGGACAAGACTCCGACTCCGAGGAATTTTTTTCATGAAGAATTCAAAATCTAGTTGGGCTTGTATGACCTCAATCAATCGTGTGATTCCAGTTAAGAACAGGGGTGGAAATGCAGAATTTGGACAGATGCCAAAAGAGACATTTCGTATATTTAACATGTTCTAAAAACCATGGATATCTACAACTTTCATGAAGAACATTCGTCCAAATCCACCTACTTTTCCAAACATATTTTGATCATATGAAGTTCAAAAAATTCAAAATTAAAGTGCGTTATAGAACACAGTATAATGTGCAACTTTTGTGAAGAAATCCTCATAAAATGTGTATTGCGTAAACCAGTATAAAACTGGCAAAATAATGGGTTTATAGTAAATGGAACCTGTAAAAATGATGTCCTCATATTTCGTCCACGACTCATGTCATTCGCCCTCAACAAGAAGCACCTCAACAACACCTTCCCAAGCTCAATCCCATCATCCGCTATTTGGAAATCGAACTTTTTTCCCTCTAACATCTCTTTGATGAATGCTATAGTTACTTCTATGTATTTGCTTGTTGTGGGGCTCCACGGAAAAGTTGTTGTGATTGTCGTACTGGTATAACACGTGACTGCTTCCTTTCTCGAGGGCAGTCCCCAACTATGTGGTCCTACTGTCCACACCCAAAATATCTGCATAGAAGTTGGCCTAGCTCATTTCCATGTTGTTTACTACACCTACGAGAGGGACCATTCAAATATTGTATCCGCTCCGTCATTTGGCCTCTTTTCACGCCTGACGTTATTTGATGCACTTTGGTGACTTGGCCTTGTCTTATACCCCACCTCTTTTTTCTTTCCCTGATCAAGTCCTGCTCCACGAGGTGGTCTCTCGTAAATTTCATTATAGAGGCACCAACTAATTCCTAATATATGCACTTAGATCATTCAAAAACCTCTTGGTCCACTGTCAAAATACTTTCCATGAAATGCCCGAAGGAAATTTCCCCAGACCACTTATGTACCAGCCGAAAATTCTTTGGTACCTACAAGATGAGCACACTTATGCGATGTATGCATGATGCAAGTAAACTAAAGTGACTTGGATTCATAGGCTTTAGCAAATGATGGCCACCATTTTGACAAGAATTAAAGCTCCGCCTAGCAAGACTTTCTTAATGACATATGGGCCTTCCTTGTCACGAGATCCGGTATGATAGGCTATACCTTCCTTATCACAATATCATCCACTTGAAAGTGCTTGAGTCGAATCTTCCAATGACCATCACGTCAAGATGAAAAGACGTCCATTTGAGAATGGCCATGCTTCAAACATTAGGAGACGGGTATGTCACTATCGTGTTTATATGAAGAAATTTAGTTTCGATTCATGTCACATGTGAAAATTTAGTAGCTGAAGACATGAATGTCACTATCGTGTTTGTAATTTTTGACATTGAATTGTTGAATGTTGTTCATAAATCGATTTCCAATAGTGTGGTGAAGAAGCATGTAATGCTACGTTGTTTGATAATGGAGACGGGTATGTTGCGAATTTATAAAACGTTTTGAGTGATGGGTTAGAAATATTACTGAATTTATAAAACGTTTGGTAAGTTTTGCTAAACATTTTGACGAGTTAAACATATTTTATTGAGTCATGATTTTAGCTATACTAGCTCAAGCTTATGGTCGGCAAAAAGGAGAAGAAGCTCAAGGAAGAGGTAAACATCTTATGTAAGTGCTTTATCTATCTTACATTATTTAAAGGAACTGGTAGGGTGAAGGAGACAAAAAATGAACAAAATTTTCGGAAGTTATGAGCAATTCAAAAAGGAACTGGTTGGTAATGAATGATGTTACTATAACAGATATTCCGTTCCCTTGCAGGATGTTTTGTTGCAAGAGAAGTTCAAAACTA